>JAAWXA010000082.1:52812-134503 GCA_038090715.1 Florisuga fusca
GGAGGGGGGGGGGTAAAGGGGTGTGTGTGTGTGTGAGGGTGTCCATTGGGGTCTGGGGGCTCACATGATGGTGCATCGGTTCCTGCGCAGGGCACCCTGGAAGCGGATGGTGGTGTGGACGTGTTTGCAGCGGGCACAGCCCACGCTCTTGAGGAGCTCACTGAAGAGCAGCAGGATGTGCCAGTTGTACTTGGCTGAGCACTCGATGTAGCCACACTTCCAGGTTTTCTTCACCAGGTTGGAGACATTCCAGCGCGGGATCACTCGGCCCCGCTGCAGGTCCCGCTTGTTGCCCACGATGATGATGGGGGTCTCCGAAGTGCCAATGACCCTGGGGAGGGAGGGAAGTGAGGGAGGTGAGGGAGGACAGAAGGGGACGGGGCACAGCACAACAGCTGACACTCCCATGGATGGGTGACCATCCCATCCTGTCCTGCTTTGGGCCAGGATAAAGGTGATTTTCTGTCTCGTACTTTTGCTTTCAGCTCAGTCTCTTGTCAGTAGCTGCACTTGCTGAAATGAACAGCAAGTTTCTCAGACAGTGTCTGCTGCTGGGACTGGTGACACTCCATGTTTATAGTTACTGCCAGAGACTGGCGTGCAGAGCCAGGGACACTGCTCAGCTCTGAGGAACATTTTACCCTCCAGAAGGAGTAAAGAGGTCCCACCTGCAGCCCTCCCTTAGGGAGTAACAGACAAGACAGATGCCAGAACTGACCAAACAGAGTATTCCATCCCATAGACCTCATACTCAGTATAAATTTGAGGGATCACAAGGGACAAACCCCTTCCTGTTTTTCCTTCCTGCTTCCCTTTCTTCGCCTGTTCCCTGTTTGCTTCAGCATCCTGGGAGGATTCTGTCCATTCCTCTGCCTGTGGTCCTGATCCATCCCAGCCTGAATCTGTGTGTTCCTGCCTCCAGCTCCTGACTGCTCCTGACCCCAGAATTCCAGCCTGGAGATCGGAAGANGCCTGGACTTTTCCAGGGCTGCCCTGCAGCCTCGGTGGTGACGTGAGAGTTACTGGGGGAAAGGGGGGAGGAACGTGGGATCAATTTTCCTGTATATTTGTATAGATTTAGTAATTTTTCCTATTTATCATCACTGTTTCATTGAAGTTGGGTCGTTTAGTTTCCAACACATCAGTCTCTCTCCCTTATTCTCTTTCCTTCCTTTATCAGGGAGGAGAGGGGGATTAATAGAGAGCATCTGGCATTCAGTGTAATTGCTGGTCCAGTGTTAAATCCTGACACATCCCATGGACCCCAACCCATCCCAGAGCTGCTCTTGGCTTTAGCTGGCCAAATGTGGCTGTTCCTCCTCTTGGCCTGTCCCTTTGTCCCTGTCTGTGGCCAGGCTGCATCAGTCCCAGTTGCCTTCCCAGAGATGACACTCAACCACAGGGGACACCTGCCCAGGGTCCTGCTCCTTCCAGTTTTGCTTTTGGGCTCCAAGCCCTGTGAAGGAGCTTTCTCCCAGTCTCTAATATTTCATTTCCAATGCCAAGAGCAGGGGAACACTGGGATGAGCTGTAATGCCCCATCAGGAGCTCTGGGGGGATGCTCCCACCATCAAGGTGGTCCTTACCTTGTCTCCAGGATCTGCTGGCGGATGGTTTTGATGTACTCAAAGCTGTCAAAGCAGCAGATGTCATAGACCAGGATGTAGGCATGGACACTCCGGAGCCCCCTGCAGCACACGTCTGCCCACTCCTGCAAGGTGCAGAGAGGGATCAATCCTGGCTCAGCCCCACTGCCATGCCCAGGGGGTGCTGGGGGACACCCAGGAGGCTGCCATGCTGCTGGGTGGCAAAGGAGCTGCAGGGTCTCTGTCCCTGACACCCAACACCCAGGCTCACCTCTGCTCTGTCCCCACTCATCCCTGCAAGGGCTGCATCTGCCTCCCTGCAGCCCCTCAGCCACCACCCCCTCACACACCCCCACCCCATCTCCAGGGATCCCTTATTCCCCTTCTTTTATCCAAAGAGGGAGAAGACTATTTGTCAGCCCAAATTCCTCTCCTGGGTGAGGATTACAGCTTGCCCAGAGGCTGGGAGCAGGGATGGATTCACCCCCTGCCCTGGGTGTAAAAGCTTCATCCAGCAAAACTGCTGCTGAGGTGTGTTCCTTAGGGATGCAGCCTGGTTTGCAGGCAGGGCAGGTGAGGAGGATGCCAGGGGGCTGGGGGTGATGGACCAGCAGCACTGTGGGTTGGAAAGGGAAGGTGACAGGAGGGGACACAGGGACAGGAGAGGAGCAGCAGCTGCTGGGAACTGTGGGGTCAATGGCTGGTGGGGAGCCAGGGGTGGTCTCTCCACAGCCACCATGAGGAGCTGCAAGAAACATGTCATTAGGGAAGCTTTGGGTTTCCAGGAATAACAGGATATTTCTCCCCATGCTATAGGAGTGAAGCTCTGCCCCACTTCCAGCCACCTTCCCAGCCCAGCAGTGCCACTGGGAGTGGCAGCCCCTGCACCCCAAACCATCCTGAGCACCACTGGAGAGGGGAAACTTGCACCATGGGGGAAAGGCACCACTGCTCCACGAGCAAACCTGTTCAGTGCCAGGAACCATCCCATTCTGAGTTAATCACTGGAATGAGGCAAAACAAAAAGACGTGGGACTGAAGGACATGGGGAAAAGGAAAGTGTTGGGGTGTGGATTGGTCCCTGTCCCAGGCTGCAGCATGGGAAAGAGCTGGGAGAGAGTGGCATGCCACAGCCTGTCCCATCCACAGAGGGGCAGAGATGATGTGTAGCTCCTCAGCATCAGAGCAATGCAGGTGGATGGAGCATCAGGGGCTCAGGTCACTCTGAGTCCTGGGACAGCTGGAGATTAATAAATTGCAGCTATTCCACCACTATGCTACTGTGACATTGGGATGGTTTTCCCCCTGTGGGGCAGGTTTCTCAGGCTGGAGTAGGTGACACTGAGACCCAGGCAGGAGTGGGATGTTGTGGAGCCACCATCTCCCACTCCAGGACATCCCCAGAGGGACGCTGCTCCAGGGCACAGAGCAGAGCCCAGAGATGCTTCCCAGCAGACAGAGCTGTACCCTGAACCATGAGCCTCTCCTCTCGGATCCATCCCTCTGCCCATCCTCTCTTCTCTGGAAACCTCCTCTTCTTCCCACCAGGCACTTCCTCTTGAGTGCAACGAGGCCAGGAGTTAATCCAGCACCTTTGTGTTGGCTGTCATGTCAATAAATCACCCTTTGCTATTTTGGGCTGTCTCTCCCCCTGACCTTTCCTTCCCTGCACACACTGATTAATTTTTAAACCTCCTCCTCTCCCCTGGGGCACTCACTTTGCCTCCTGCCAGGTGGCAGAGGGGACACCTGGAGCATTAGAAGGCCCCTGTCACACACAGGAGCAACGAAATGATATTGATTAAAAAGGAGAGAGCCCAGCTCCTGCAGATGTGCTGCCACCAGTGGCACTGCCCTTGGGCACAGCTGGGCACCTCCAGCCCCCTTCCCCAAGCGTGGTGGCACAACTGGGATGGGGCCACGGCATGGGCTTAACATCCCTTTATTGCCCAGTAACCCCCTCAAAGGGATGAACACCTCTGGCAATGCTTTCCAGCCCCACGCTGCTTTTTGGGGCTGTTTTGGCAGTGCCTGAGAGCACTGGGGGATTTGAGGAGTCAGGGGGCTCAGAGCTCTGGGAGAAAAAGCAGAGGGGTGACAGCCACCCCGGGAGGGGACAGGCATCCCCTGGCTCAGGCAGTGGGTGCAGCAGGGTCTGGCTCTTCAGGCACCCCAGATTTGCACCCAAATCCTGTAGGCACACTCCACAAGAGCTCTGCTGGCCCCAGCTCTGACATGGATAGAATAGGATCCCAGTGCTCCTGGATGCACCATCCTGCTGGGTGGGGCTGTGGGCATCACCCAGGTTCTCAGAGTGGGACCGCATCCTTCCCGTTTTTGCCATCATTTTAGGTGAAAAAGCTGCCAAATACACCTCCCCCTGGGCCCGCTCAGCTGGTGGTGATCCCTCACACCACCTCCTAACAAACAAACCCTGACCTGGAGGGCGAAGCATCCCCCGAAGAGGCGGAACCGGGATCCCGCGGGGCGACACAGCGAACCCCACCCCCTGCCCATCACCCGAGACCCCAGGGTGAGGGGTCCCACGGCAAAGGTGGGGGGTGGGGGGTGTCCGGGTGCACCCCTACCTGCAGGGTGTTGACGGGGAAGGCTGTGATGGGGGGGAAGTCCATGATCTGGAGGTCGTGGACGTGGCCGTTCATGACGACGGCGGGCAGGTAGACGCGGCGGGCGGTGGTGGGGACACAGACCTCGCTGAACTCGTTGTAGAGGAACTGCCGGACTATGGCACTCTTACCCACCCCCTGGGCTCCCAGCACGGCGATCTTGAACGTTGCCACCATGCCGCTGCACGCTGGCCACTGCCCTGGTGCTGGCCCCACGGCCCCGAGGATGCATATTCCCGTGCAGGGGGGCTCAGCCCCATTCAGGATGCATTTCCCCTCCGGGACAGCCCGTCACTGGAAGGTCAAAGGAAAAGCTGGTGAGATGTTGGAGATACCCTGGCAGACACAGCTATTGCTTCAGGAGGGAATTTTTTTCCAAGCAGGAGGCTATGGGAAAGGGTAATGTCTGTCCCCCCGGCGTTGGCTGACATCCCCAGTAGCCACCCCCTCACAGGATCCCACTCTGCAGAGACAAGGACAGGCAGAATTTGGGCAAATTTTCTCTCAGGAAGGTTTTCACAGGCCCATTCAGCTCATTTGGTACCAGAGGAAGGAAACCTCTGGAAAAGGCACCATCTGCTGCTCAGGGTTTTTCCAGCCCCCAGCAGCAGTGGATTCCTGGGCTGTGCTGGGGATTTGTCCCACAACACCCGCAGGGACAGTCACCAGCTGCCCCAACCCAGGGAATCCATCTTCCCTCTGCTTGGACAGCCAGAATTGCCTTTTGCTGGGGTAGGGGGGGGAGGAGATTGCTCATTGCTCTGTGCCTGTAAGTGACAGCTTTAATGTTTAATTTCAGGCTTTGAGCAGTTTGGCAATTAACTTGATGGAGGCTAATTTCCCAGCCAGCTGATGGGGTGAGCCCACAAGCTGCTGGCACACGTGGTGAGGCCAGGGGAGCCCCAGGGCAGAGCCATGGGTACAGGGGGACATGGGGTGATAATCCACATGTGAGGATGTGGGAGCTGAGTCCAAGGAGCCCAAGCACCCTCTGGCATCGGGTTCCTGACCAGCAGCTGTGATAGAAAAAACAAGGGTGAGGGCACAGGTCCCACTTCCATTGCTGGGAAGTGGCTTGTGTTTTATCCCAAAGTGTGGATGCTTTTACCAGTTTGGGGTGCTCTGGTCCTTTTTCCCTGAAAATCACCCCCAAAGCACAAAGCAGAGATCCTTGAGTGGGCAGAAAGCAGCAGGATCAAACCACCCTGTTCTGAGAGGGATTATTTGCCCCAAGGAGACCCTGGCTCTGGGCATCCCTGCTGTGAGGTGGTGGGGGAGACCAAGCTTCCTGCAGTCCCCAGGCTGGGCCATGGCTCACCCCATCCTCACCCTACTGGAAAGAGAGCTGAGACCTTCAGTCAGGGCCTGAACCAGTCCTAGAGCAACGAGGGGGATTTTGTGCCCAGGTCTGGGGGACATGGCACACTGTGCTGCTGTCCCCTGGGGTGCCAACCACCCGTGTGGAATCACTCGCCCCAGCCCTGGCAGCAGGAGCATTTCTGTGCCACATGCAGGGAAATGGGGGGTACAAGAGACCCCACACCCAGCCCTCTGACAGCAGCCAGCACTGTCACCTCAAGTCCCTGGGGTTGTGTCACCACAGGGACAACCCTGTCCCCACAACCCTCTCCTCACAGAAGCAATCCTCAGCTCCTCTGCAGGGCCAGAGGGTGATAGGGTGACACAGCCAGAGACTCAGCACCCACAGGGCTGTCCTGAGCTATGGAACAGGCTGAGCCCTGCCATGCCACCCCAAAAACCCCATCCCCCTCGGGGCCAGCAGACAGGGGCAGGCCCGGGGAAAGCCAGCCCATGAGCCCCAGAAAACCAGCTTGAACCCCCCAAGCCAGCTTGAACCCCAAAGCCTCTGTGGCCAACCCGACAGCTCCCGGGCCCACGAGCACCTCACACCAACGAGTCACCGCGGGAAACNCGGGGGGATGAGAGGAATGCCCAAACGGGGAGGGAGGCAGTGCCTGGGGAGGGAGGGAAGGAGGGAGGCTCTGACCAGGAGGGGATGCGGGCAGTGGTGCCCGGGAATGATGAAGGCAGTGCTCGGGGAGGGAAGGAGGCTCTGCTCAGGTAGAGATGCGGGCAGTGCCCGGGGAGGGATGCAGGGGATGGAGGCAGCAGTCGGGAAAGGAGGTAGAGAATGGTCTGAGCGAGTCGCAGGAAGGCAAGAGGTACACCGGCTTCTCCCGAGGCTCTGGGGAGGTGCTGCTGAGAAAAGATCCTCCCATGTCCCCCCTGCAGTCTGCGGGGTGCAACACCATCACCTCTTCCCTCCCCAGTGCCCAGCAGTCTGTGTGCCCTCATGCCCACCCTCTGGGAGGCCCCTGGGAACAGCCCCCTCTGGGCAGGACCCCCTCCCAGGAGGCCTTTCCCTCCTCTGACACTGCAGCTCCAAAAGCTCTTGTACATGTCCCTTCCTCTGTGCTGTGTGAGCTCCTGGTGCAGCTGGCAGGGCTGAGGGTTCTTTGTGCCCACTGTCACCAGGGGTGTCCCCAGTTCGGGGTGGTACCAGGTTGCACCAGGACATTTCTGCTGCAGCACCCGTGTTCTGGGGACACCCCACCCCGAGCACTTACCCGTGTGCTGGATGGTGAGGAAGATGCTGGTCACACCTTCAGGGAACGTGGTCCAGGCCCTCACAACACACTTCTGATGGAGCCCCCACACCTCTCTGCTCCTCGAAGCAGACCCCCCAAACCCTGCTCCAGCTCACTGTGACACCACTGAGCACTGGGATGTCCCTGTGGGTCTGGCTGCAATCACACGGGCTTGGCTGAGTCCAAAAAACTGGCCCAGCCAGGCTCAGCCTTGTCAGCACCTTTGGCTGGGGAAAGCATCATCTCCTGGGGCTCCTCTTTGGGGTGAGGAGAGGGTACGAGTGGAAACACATTGCCATATCCTTCCTGGGAGAAAAGGGGAGAGCAGACACAGCCCCATGGCTCAGGGAGGGACAAGGACAGCTTGCAAAACGTGTGACAACCTTTGGGCCAGGCCTGAGATCAGTGCCAGCCAAAGGTGCCAGTGCCCCTTTTCCCTGTCTCAGAGATTTGGGGTTTATTTCACTGCAGAGCTGCTTGCTGCTCCCAGCTAGGAAAATCTTTGTGTCCCTGGGGGTTATTACCAGCCAGAGATGCTGCTTTTTTCCACAGCCTCCTCCTTTCCTCCCTTCCTCCCTCCCTCCAGCTCTGGAACCCCTCATCACCCCAGAGCAGCCCTGGGGGGTTTCTGGGAGAGGGCAGGGATCGTGGCTGCACATGAACTCTCTGCACAATTCAGGCTCCAGCCCCGGGTCTATTTTTAGCAGTTCCCTCCAAGAAGCTCTTCACTTGCAGTTTTATTTGTGAAATTCAATACACGAGGGAGGGGGGAGGGAAGCAGGGCTGGATCCTGGCACGTCCCCACTGGCTGGGAGGCTCAGGAGACCGACACAAACCTCAAATCATCCGTCACAGAGCTCCTGTGTCCAGGCAGCCACAGGGACAGGCAGGGCTGATGGCTCAGGGGGGGCTGCAGTCAGCCCCCACCTCTGACACAACCTTTAAAATCCTGGGGCGAGTCCCTGCCTCTCCCCAAGCTGTGTCATGGGCTTGGGGACCTTGCTGTCACCTGCTGCTGGCCTGTAGCACAAGCACCAGCACCAGGCAGGATGAGTGTGAGGCTGGCAGGGGCAGGAGGGTTTTTGGGGAGCCCACCCACACCCCAGGGCTGGTCCTCATCTCCAGCCAGAGCTGGAAGGAGCATCCAGGAGGTCCCACTGCACGGGCCTCAGGAAGGGGAAGGCTGTGGGGACCATCCTGCAGTGTCACCTGTGTTCTCTGAGCTCCCAGCACTGGAGGCTGATGATGGTAATGAAGCAAACCCAGTTTGCAAGGTACAGCCTGGCCCAGGGTTGGTGTGTCCCCATTTATGGGACATGAATGTGCCTGCAAACCCAGAGCAGGAGGAAAGACCAATTCCTCCCCAGGGAGCTCCTGGCAGAACAGGAAGGGAGGGAGGAAACCTTTCCTCTTGCCACAGGACACGGAGACAGCAGCTGACAGGGCAGAGCCCTGAGCATCTTGCAGCAGATTTTGTTCCTGCCAGGCCAAATGCTGCCCCAGGAGCAGCCCCACAGCAGGGAAAAATGATTCCATCCCATCCCACCCCCTCCCCAGCAGCTGGGTGTGCATCCCAGGCACATCAGGGATGCATGAAGGGACATCACCAGTGACCCCAACTCTGTCACTCTTGCTGCTAGACACACACACACACAGCAGCTTGTAACAGGGACACATCCCCGTGCAGGGCACAGCAGGGCTGATCCAGTACTTGCCACCCCAGCTCCTTGGAGGGCAGAAGTCACCTCCTCTCCAAGTGCTGCTAAGCCAAGGCTGGGGAGGGGGGAGGGAGAGATGCTCTGATGGAGAGCAGCACCTACCAAACCTGCTGCTTGTGGCACTGCCTTTCTGGCCAATTTGGGAGCTGAGGTTGGGGCTGTCTGAGCTCAGCTCTAGCCTGGTACAGAGGATTTGTAGTCCAACCCACCCTGTCTGAGGCAGAAGGAGTGATGGGAAAGCCCTCTGGAAGATCCCAGCACTGGTTCAGAGCAATGGGAATGCATCACTGACTCCCAGCATTTCCTGGCAGGGAAAGGAGATCACTTTACACAGAGCCCACTGGGGCCCAGAAAGGGTTAAAAAGGGATATCCATCTTCCTCCTGCTCCTCACCCCAGGCTGTCCCTTGCCTGCTGCCCTTGGAGAGAAGAGCAGCAGCCAGAGACAGATGTTTGCCACCTCCTCATCATGCAAGCCCCTATTTTTGGGGGGGGTCTCTGCTGTAGAAAAATGACCATTGAAGTGGTCAAAAGGCTCCTGGTGAGCAAACAGCTTCCTTCCCACCAAATCCAACCTCCAACCCTCCAGCCAACAAGGCCAAAAGCAGAGGGATGGGACCCTCTCCCCAGCCCCACAGAGCCACACACAGCCACAGCCTCGTGGAGATGAATTTATTGACATGGAGGGCAGGGAAAGCCTGAAGAGCAACACAACCACATGGCCAACACTCAAACGAGCAGCACGGTGGGACAGGAGGGCAAAGCACCACCCAGAGAGCCCGGGCTCTGCCCCACAGTGCAGACACCCACACATCCCAACAAGCTGGGAAGAAATTTGGCAAGAGAAAGGGATGCTCAGCATCCCCCTTCCCTGCATCCAAGCTACACCAGCAGGGTTAGTGGAGGGAGGTTTAAGTGAATGTTCCTGACCCTCTGGCATCTCCTCCCTGCCCCGACACAGCACGGCACTCGGTGCCACTGGTGCTTCCTTAATTGTTCTGTTAATGATTTTTGTGGAGGCCCAGCAGTGCTTGGAGCAAATAAACCTCCCAGCACACGTGGGCAGGGCTCAAGGGCTGGATTGCTCCAGCTCTGCTCCACTTTTTCCCCAGCCAGAGCACACACCAGGGTTCCTACACAGGGGCACCACCTTCCTCGGGGTCCTGCAAGGAGTCTTTTCCTGCCATGTCCTGCTGGAGTCTTTTCCAGGACACTTCATGGTTGCAGACAGTGCCAAAGCCCTGATGAACCAGTTCCCACCACAAAACATTTACTGACTTTAAATGTAGCATCTAAAAAGACAAGATGGGGGCTGCTATGCACAAGAGCTTTGCTCACTGGGTAGGAGATGGCCTCAAAGCATGCTGGGGAGGGCAAAGCTGTTCTGGTTAGTGGCTTGGGTTTAAGCAGGAGAAGCTATGAATGGGGCAAGGACATGCAAGAGGCTGCTTTGCTTTCACTGCTGTTGCCACAGCACTTAGTGGTTGCAATGTGGGGAGTCCACAGCCGTGGACTGGAAAGGGAAGGGGTCCTGGCCCTAAGGATGGGTGGGAAAAGAGGGGGCTGCTCAGGACAGGGGGGAAGAGCAGGAACCCGACTGGCCCTTCTTACCATGTGCCTTTGGGCACAAAGAGCCAAGCTGCACATGGAAGAAACACTTCCATGATCTGCTCAGCTCTCAGACTGACCTGAAACCCCAGGGCAGGCAGGGTGCAAAACACCACTGAGTCCAAACCACCCCCCCTGTGCCACAGCCTGGGTTTGGGGGACAGCAGGAGAACAGGGAGAGCTGCTCTGCTCCCTGCAGTGCCCCAGAACACTGCCAGCAGCAGCCCCTCTCTGCAGAGGCTGGGTGAAGGTGGCACAGCTCAGGGGATGTCCAAGAAGGCAGTTTGGCTGTAGCAGGCACAGAAAGAACAAGAAGAAGAGGGGCTGCAGTTGGGTGAAGACACAGAGATTATACCTGGAGTTCTGGCAAGAGCCTTCTGCTCTAAGAGCAGGTTTGTTTCCTTCATTTCATCTGCTGCTGTCCCATTACCAATCTAGGTCTGCAGCTCCTCCCCACACAACAGCAGCCTCACTTCTCCAATCAGCAGCTAACGAGCCAGGGAGATGGCTGGAGTTCCAACAGACCATCAAAAGCAGAGCTGAGACTGCCAGTACAGGCATAACAAAAAACCACCCTCTTTAGGGCTCCATCTGGGCCTCCATGGACTGATGGCTCTGTTCCTAGATTCCCCGAGGCTGCCATCCCTGCAGGGCCCCCAATACTTCCTTGGAATCGCCTTCCCTTTAAGCCAACTACAATAGAAAAACTCAAAAGAAAAAAAAAGTATAAAAAAATATAAAGTGCAGTGTTACGTTTTCGACACTTTTGCCTTGTTTTAATGAGCCCACGTGTGGTTTTCGCTTGTTTCTTCAATGAGAGGTTGTTTTTACAAAAATCATAACTACGCCTAAAAGCCATTTAGAAAACACTGAACATTGGCACAAAATGGAGAAGCCCACGAGAACGGATGAGTGAGGGGCGAGGGGGAACCGTGGGAGGAATTGAAGCAGTGGTTACAAACTCCATGGACGCTAAAAATATCAAAGGGGTTTTGTTCCCTATCATCGTTAGCACGTGGATACTAATTGCTACCTTGTTTAATCAGTGCCTTTGACTGAAATCCTACACATGAATACAGCTGCTTCCAGTTGAGAGTGCTTTGCCCTGCCCTGGTGGTGAAGGAAGATCTGGGGACCCCTTTCTCCCCCTCTCCTTCTGCAGGGTGAGGCACAGGCTGACGTCCTGTTAGTTTTTCAAGATGGCATCATAGGCCTGGTAGATGTACTGGGAGACTTCAGGAGCTCGGCATTTCAGGGAGAGCTGTGGAGAGAAGAGGAGAGGAGGAGAGGTCAGCCATGGTGCAAAGGCAGGCAGGAGCTTTCTACCATCTCTGGAAACGTCTGAACTACCAACCAGGTTGGGTTGGACAGACAGCAGCCACCCAGAGGGTTTATTTATTTTTTTTTTTTAGGTTTTGCTTTCTTCCTCACCAAACTGCCTTTTCCAATCTTGCTACAAACGCAGGAGGAGGTGAATGAAAGCCAACTCCCACTGGGCTTCCCAAATTCCTTCACAAACACAGATGCCTCTGCAGGTGTGGAGGAAGGGGACAGTGCCCCAACTTCTGGGACAGGGGACTTGCCTGGCCCCCTGATGTAAATCACAGCACTGAGCCTGGGGGCTTCTAACAATTTGCTGCTCAGTCCTGATGGACACAAACTTGGCTGTTGCTCCTCTCTAAAGCAAGGGTCAGGCTGAGACCAGGCTGGCAGCTTCAATCCTTGTACAAACACTTCACATCACCTTCCAACACCCTTTTTCACCCTGCAGATCCCCAGACCATGGATTTAGCCTGAAACTCCTGGAACACTTTCCAAGAGGAGATAAATCCTCTCACAAAAGGATGCTCAGACACAGAAATCCTCAGAAGTGGAACAAAGTCAAAGAGAATGGCTACGGGGGTGCACGATGCAGGACAGACAGCACCCTCCCACCAGCTAGAGGCTGGTGCCAGCACAGAGCAAAGAGGCTCTGACACCCAGACAGGCAGTCTCCACTGCAGGAAGATGGTAGGGCATAAATTTCTCCTTGTATCCAAGGGGGAAGGGCTTCCTGGCAGTGCTTTCACACTAATGTCTCTTGGCTTTATCTCAGAGATAGAGCCAAGTAAGTGATTGTTGCTGAATGGGCATTATCCCAGCTCACTAGTGACAGAGCAGTGAAACTCTGCTGCTTCTCTCTCTCTCTCTCTCTTTTTTTTTTTTTTCTGGTTAGGTGGGCACACCTGACCCCTCAGATAAATAAACCCCCCAAACAAGCACATTAGGCAAAGCCAGGAGAAATGGGTCCCGGGGTGAGGTGAGTCAGAAGGACCCCAGCCTGGGCCATGTGCCCACCTCAGCTGCCACCTCACCGTGTAGTTTGGGTTCCCTGGCTGAATGCGAAGCTCTGCCAAGATCCAGATGCCATTGGTGAGTTTTAGGGACTGGTAGAGCATGTCCTGGCCCTCCACGTTCCTCTTGGCAATGGTGTAAACGTTGTTGTTCTGCAGCTTGCTGGAGACAGTGTCTTCAGAGGGAAGGGAGAAAAAAAACCAAACATCTGTTAATTCAGATTCATCATCTGCAGAAACAGGAGAGCCCAGAGGAGCGTTCCCAGGATGGAAGCACACAAGGAAAATGCTGACTTCTGTCCCAGTTTTCCCTTGGGACAGAAACAGACATGATCCAAGGAGAAAAAAAAAATTCCAGTTTGCTTCTGTGAACCCACCTCATTTCTCCTTTCAGGCTGTGATCCCTTGCCCATCCTGCAGGGCTTCCACTTACTGCTCACTGCTCTGAGTCACTCAGGACTTTCTGCCTTCATCTGCAGCTCAGAGGGCAGGAGGACTCTTGCTCTATCTATAAGCCCCAAGAAGCCCCAGGGCAGGCTGACCTGGAGGCAGCCAAAATTCAGAAGATGAAGGTGAAGAACACAGATGACTGCCTGAGGCTTGCTGAGGTGCCTGGTTCTGAGGTCCTGTCCCAGCCCTCCTAGCTCCCTCCTGCTTCCCCCCCCGACTCACACACGGAAACTTCTGACCCAGCTGAAGTCCTACAAGGTAGTAAAAATCCTCTCTTTTTAATTTCTTTTTAATGCAATCACTTGGAGGTGTAAAAAACCCACAGACATCTGCTTCCAGGCATCACAGGGCTGTGATACAGTTTTAAGACACTGCATGACCTCAGCACTTGCAAGATGATGTGTGATTTTATCTAGAGATCTGGATGGAGCTAACCATGATTGTTATTATATATTCCTAAGGGACCTTACAGAGAAACAAGAACAGCAGGACACAAAAACCTCAATCCTCAGCCTAGGGATGCCAAGAGGTTTCTCAGAAGGCAGCAAGGCAAACCCCAGGCTGTGGGTGCCAGTAAAAGGGACACATTCACACTTTGGGGAGAGGGGGAAGGCCAAGGGAGGAGGGCTCCAAGCCTGGGAAGCACCACTAATAAATTCCCACTCCTGGAGAAATGGAACTTCTTCAAGCTCTGCTGGGGCTGTGGGGGAACACTATGTCTGTGCTGGGCCACTATCAGGGGGCTGTGCCCTTTTGACAGCAAGGGAGAGAAGTGGCCTTAAACCTATGTGCACTGAAAACCAGGAGCCCCCTGGAAACACGGGATCCATTTCCAGGAGCAGGAGGAGCAGGACAGCAGCAGGGAAGGGGCACAAAGTGACCATGCAGCTCTAATTCATCCCTCCATGACAAACACCCAATCCACCCACATCAGATTTGAGAAGAGACACAAATCTGTGCTGGTGCAGGGAGGAATTAGAGAGGACAGCTGAGTCTGTGCACAGGGAACAGTGAAAGCAGGAGGGAAAGAGCCCTACAAGACCTGGATGGATTTGCTGCCTCTCCCTGGGGAAGGGCTGACAACCAGAGCCATGGAACAGCCCTAGGGGAGCCTCTGCCCATGGCTGGGCTGAACCCCTTTGCTCCCCAAGCTTCAGAGTGGCTGTGTGCAGGTCGAGGAGGGCTCAGGCATCCAGCTACCCAGACACACTCAGATTTAGGTTTTCTCTCTTCCCCAGTTACTATGGAAACTGGCAGATCTAAGTAAGTAGTGAGATCCTTTGCTTAAAATCCCTCATTCCCTCTGTCTCCTCCTCCCACCTCTACTCTCCTCTGTGCAACAAACTCACCCAGATTAGGAAAAGGGGAGCATGGCTGGGACATCACCCTCCAGGGATGGGGCCCAAGCTCCTGCCCCTCCAGCAGCTGGAGAAGCCTCCAGGGCTTGGCAAAGGGATGGTGCTCAACACATGCACTGGCTCACAAACCATGATGGCTCTCTAAGGGGCTTAGTGTTAAATGTTTGCCCAGTTTTAACAGGCTGAAGTTAAACTTCCATTGGTCTGAAGCCTCTCTGGACACGTATCCTGGAAGTGGAACTGCTGGCAAGGCTTTGAGACTTTCTCCAGGAATCTTCACTCCTGCTGGGTGCAGTCTCCTCCTCTGCTGGGGGATGCTGTCAGAGCACAGGCATTCCCCAGGGAGCCTGGGTGCAGGGTTGGAAGCAAAGGGGAAGCTGTAATTTTGGCAGTGGTGGGGCCCCTATCCCATCCCACGGGATGATGGAAGAGGGGAGGGCTCCTGCCACCTGGGAAACTGGGATTTGGGGACACTGGGGGCAAGGTGGGGTCACAGGACAGCTGTTCTTACACCAAAGCCTTCGACCATGTGGTGCTAAAAACATTTAAACAGCTGCTGCCTCTGCTGGGGGCTGATTCCCATGTAGGGGGGTGCAGGGAGGGAAACTGAGGCAGGACAAACTCCCTAGGAAAGCCTGTTTTCCACCTCCCTGTCTGACCTCAGTTACCCCCTTGAAGTGTGCAAGAAAGCCTACAAAACACACCCTGTCTCAGCCAGACACTGGGGGGGATCAGGGAGGAAGCTGGGGGGTTGGTGCTCAGTTTGCCTGACTCCTGCCCCTGCTCTCAGCAGAGATTTGGGGGCTGTTAAGAGCCTGCCCCCCCTTCCCTCCCCAGGCAGCAGCTCCCATCCCTCCTGTGCTCCCAAGCATCAGGATTTTGGAGTTGCTAAGCAACAGTGCCAGGATGTGCCTGGCTGAAGGCAGGACAGCTAATGCCATGTGACAGCACAGCCTATGAATAAAAAGGAAAAAAAAAAAAAAAGGGCAAAAAAAAAGAAGAAAAGCAGATATTTGCTGGGAGCAGAGAGCTGAGCCCAGCCCTGAACAGGGCTGTTGGTTTCTGAGCAAGAGTTGAGCACCTAGCACAGCCCTGGTTAGAGCTCAGGGCAGGCAGGAGGAGGGCTGAGCTGTGCTGCTGGGGCACATGTCCCCAGGGACTCTGCAAACAGGAGCCACAGAGTCCTGAAAATCAGCACAGTCTCCACCTGACCTTGCTGAGCAACTTTCTGCAGGGCTGCTTCTTTTGGCTCAGGGCTTATTCTCAAAATCTTGTAGCCCAGTGTAAGGAGACAGTGAGATTCCTACCACCCAGACCAGGGATGTGACATCATCCATCTTTGAGGGTTTTTTGTCTGTATGGGGTTTTTTTTTGTTTGCTTTTTTTAAAAACAGAATTATTTGCCACACCCCAGTCCAACAACTAAACAGCACAGGTGGAAAGTCAGGCATGCAGTGAAGAACAGCTGGACAAGGTCTCCCTAACACTGAAATAATCCCATTTTTTCCAACAGCACTTTCCTTACAGGTAAAGCAAAGGATGTGCTTAAACCCACCCACAGAGCTTAAGAATTCCCCTTCCAAACTCACACAGCCAAGATGACCAACTGAAAACCACAAGAGTTTTCACAAAGGACACACACAATTCAGAATTAACACCAGCAATGTGCCTTTTCTCAACTTGGACCTTCATGGCATTTTGCAAGGAGCATTAGAATCAGGGAGTAAATTTTAATCCCTATATTTTTTTGCTGTGGTGGCTGCAAACATCCCCATGCTGTTTCTAGAAACCCTGAGCATCCAGCCAAAAACTGCATCCAAGTATCAAATGCATCTGCCCAAATCCAGTGGGGAGGCACTTTGGTCAACATTATGACAGTAAATTAATTTCCAATTTAATTAATTAAAAAGCACAGGTTTGATAATACAATAAACAATCAGGTTACTAGATTTGTACATACAGGAAAAAAAAAACCACAACCTTACCAGGGAAGCTTGCATATAAATGCATCCCAGGTTGTTCCAGCCAGAAAATCCAATTTCTTTTTGTTCCAAATGACTCAGGGGGAAAAAAACCCACAAACAACAAAGTGACCACTGCATACCAATAAAGCCATATTCAACCCCAAACACTACAGCTGCTGTTTCACACCAAATTGTGGCCCAATAAACGAAGCAAAAACAAAGCACCTAGAACTGCTGAACAGCACAGCAACTAATTGCCTCCTGTTTAATGGCATTCAACCTCCATGTGCAAGTCAGCATGTCAGCTTTCACTCTGGGGGTTTTGGTAAGCAGGATTAAAAAAAAAAAAACCAAAACCAACATGCAAACAAACATTTAGCTAATCTGATTTGCATATCTTAGTTTAATGCAGTGGTCCTTCAAAATTTAATCAAGCTTTGCATGTTAAAAAAAAATAAAAAAATCAGTGTGAACAAGCCAAACAGTGCTCAGCTGCAGGGGTACAGTTGCACCAACAGCACCTACATTATTTGAGCTATGAATCTATTTTCATGGATTAGATTCTTAAATTTTAATTAAAAAAACCCCCAAATCAATTAATTTAGCACTGGATGCATAAGAGATGAGAATGCTGGGGTATAACCATGACCTTGTGTTTTCATTATTAGATGTTTTTCTCCATAGCACTATCATAACCTCTTCCTAAGAGGCAGATGCACGCAAGAGCTCTAATGAATTCCAGACGTGCAGCACATCCTAAAAACACCTTGGTCCCATGATACAACTCCAGAGTGACTCCACAGACAGAGAGCTCCAGCCCTAAAGAACAGATCTCACTGCTGGAAACCTGAGCCCCAAATCCCTAGCCCAGAATCAACAGATTCACTCCAGGTCACTGGGAACCCCAGAAATACCTTCAAGGGTCGAGGACCTGGGATTTTTTGTTTGTTTGTTTTTCCAAAGATGCTGGAGAGAGGGATCAGTGTGCAAACCTCTACCACTTAAGGGTACCTGCTCCTCACCCACAGCCTGGGACCTGATCCCAGGCTTCAGCTTGGGGAGCTGTGGGCTATCTGCAGCAGCCAACATTTTCTGGCTTCTCTGTGTCCTGGTTCCAGGGGGAGTTGCCAGGGACAGGAGCTGCTTCTGCCATCCCTGTTGCCAACAAAAGTCAATTGTATTTGGCTTGCTCATGGGCACAGGATGGATCTTTTACCCACAAAGACCTGGGAGAACAGACACACAGAAGCATCTTCCCTGACTGACTGTGTTTATCTTCCTTTTTATTTTAAGGAGCAAAAGAAATAACCTGGGGAAAAGCCTGCAGTTTACACAGGAGGTGCTGTAAGGTGACTGTGGAACAGTGACAGCAGAGCAGTGACAGCCAGGCAGCCCTGGATGAACAATGCACAATCTGCCTCTTGACAGATAAAACCCCAGCCCCCTAAAAAAAAAAAAATTCTCTGTTCCAAGCCCATTTCACTTTAATTCAAAGAAAAAGAAATTCCCATTTCAGTTTTTCCCCTGAAGAAAATCAGCATCCTCTGTTGAGCTGCTCAGCAGGGTCTCCTGAACATAACCTCACCCCCACTTCTCACCTGGTGCTGCCATGCCTCAGGAGAGCAGAGGCTCTTTGCAGACAGGAGAAAGAAAAGCCAGGCACTAGGGGTGCAGGAAGAAGAACTCTGCTCACCCCTCTGCCCAGCAGCTCTGTCTGCTGCCTGCTGCAGCCCCCCAGCTCTGTGGCTGGGGTTGGTGATGCTGGGATCCAGGCAGGCAGTGGGGAGCAGAGGTATTTTTAGCTGAGAGCTCCATCCACGTCACTGGGCTGGAATGGGTTAGGACAGAAGCATGAATGGTGCTGTGAGTGCCTCAGCATCCACGGCCACCAAGTGGGTGGGTTCAGACTAGGCATGAATTACTTATCCCAGCAGATGGGAGGGGAGAGAGAAGGACTCAAGGGAATAACCACTCACAGGGTGGCTGCACACCTCGGAGCTTTTGCTCGGCGCTGAAGGGTTGCAAAAAAAAAAAAAAAAAAAGCAAAGCTAAAAAACAACCCCACCAAAAAACAATAAACCAATAAACCCCAGTTAAGGGCTGTTGAAATCTGCAGACTTCATTCTGCACAGCTCTGCCAGAGCAGCCCTCGGGTACCTTAGCTGCTGGAGTGGTATTTCATGGGTGAACAAGAGAGGCACCAACAGCCCAGGTCGAGAGCTTTGTTCTGCTCAGGCATCTCCCCTGAGAGAGTCTTTTCAACATGAGCCAGTGCCTCCTCCACAAGAATCAAGGTCCTAGAGGTTTTATACACAGAGCTGCTATTCTGGAAGAAAGAGGGTGCCTTAAAACAAGGCTGCTTTCACTGGATCTAAATGATGTGAATCTTGAAAGAATATCTCCTTCCTGCAGCATGTGGACAGACACACACCCTTGCTCTGGGACAAATCAGTAGGAAGATGGATTCAGCTGTCACCAGAGCTGACCCTGCTTATTTTGTCTCTGCCCTGTGGTGTGTACTGACAGACAAACCACTTGCCACATTGTGAGACATCTCCATCCCTGAGGATGCTGGAAGCCCAGCCCTCCATGAGGTCTGGCTGATCCTTGTAATGACAAGTTTGATGCTCTTGGGATGGTCTGTACTAGAGGAGTTACTGCTCTAACACATCAGACTAGTCAGGGTTGCCAAAATCCTAAGACAAACACAAGATTTCCCTAGTTTTCCATCCTGCAAGCTATTGGCCTGCTCTGTGCTGCAGCCCAGGTGGTCAGGGAAGGAAAGGAGGGAGGAGGTGTCAGCAGCGGAAATACAAAACCAGAAGCTTCAGTGGATGGAAGTGTTTGAAATCTGTTTATGAGACATGACCCACTTTCTCCAGTACCTAAGCCAAGGAGGCTGGCAGATCATGCACACCCTCGAGCATCCTGAGCTCAGGATGCCTGCACTGTGTCCAGGGCTCTGCTAAAGCACCAAGAGAAGCCTCTTCCCACCAGAGCCCTGGCAATGGCTGTGGATGCCACTACAGAGAAACTGCCTGGCCTTCCTCTGCTCTCCTTGCAAGTCAGGAACATGTTTCTCCACCAAGTATCACCAATTCAGGAAGGTCTGGGCAAGCAGCCTTGTCCTGAGCTGGCCAACCCTTCCTGACTGAGGAGCACTGCCTGTCACTCCACATTTTCTAACATTTTCTTCCAGAGGCAGAAGGGAGCACGGGCCAGCCTGTAGGATCTTCCAAGCCACACATCCCCCTCTCTCCCTCCCAACTACACCCCTCTGCTAACCAGCAGCCCAACAACACCAACTTGTGAGAAGTTACCAAGGGTTCTGACTGGAGATGCAAAAAGCTCTGGGGCAGGGCTGGGGCAGAAGGCACTGCTGGCAGCAGCACTGCAGTGCAGGGGGAGAGGCTGTGCCAAGCAGGGTTGGGAGCAGAGGGAGGGCTGGGGGAGGCACAGAGGTTGTTCTCATTTGAAACCCTACATAGAAATTAAGTCATAAGGTCCAACAGCTGCTATTTTTTTCCCCCCCTCTTGCATGCTCCATCTTTTATATTCCAAAATAGTAATAATTATGAGTACAAAGAGACCCATGGTTTCTGTCTGCAATTGAAGCAAGAGGGTGTTCATTGTGTAATAGCAGACATGAGAGAATAAAAAGGTTATGAGGTCTGCAATCAATAGGGACACTTCTTTTCCTCTGTGAAACACAGCAGCTTTCACTAGAATCACTTGGCTCCTTCCCAGAACCTCTTGAACAGGAGCAAAGCTGCTAGGTTGGCCCCATTCCACTTTTTTTTTCACACTCCCTCATCCTTCATCAGGAGTAAGGTCATATGTATAAGTAGGATGCTCACAGAGGCAACTAAACACAGAGCTGAACAGCCACAGTGTGATCAAAATGCATCAGTATGGCAGCTGACACAGCAGACCAGAACTCCTCACATGATCCATCCTCCAGAGATGTCAAAATGTCTCACAGTGGCATGTAGGGTTGCTCTTTCACAACAGGATGAAGAAAGGAGGGGCTGAAAGGTGGTGACCCAGAATTATGCAGTAGGTTAAAGTCAGGGCCAGAACACACTGCCTGAAATGTACAGGAGCAGGACAGGATTGCTGCACTGCCCCAACATATGCAGCTCTATTTGGAAGAGCAGCTTTGCAGAGAAATAAAGCATAAGAGAAAGAAGAATACAATTCACAATAAAGTCCACAATGAAAGGAAGAAAGTGAAAAGTAAAATCTACAGTGCTAGTTCAGATGTGTTTTTATGGGGATCAAGCTGAAGTTTTTACTGAAACAAGCTCTAGGATCTAAGGCTGTTCTGTTCCTAAGTGCAATAACCACAATAAATCTGTTAGCTAAAGATGATCCTGTTTAACAAGGTGATGTCTAGTGACCATACATCAAAAGTGCTCTCAGCATGGCAGAATGAAGCTACTCACCAGCATTCAGGTGACAGTCTTTAATCTGAAACTGAAGTTCATTTTCATTTGGAATATCCTTCCATGTTGCAAGGAAGACCTGGCGCTCTAGAAAGAAGAGAAACCATCAGGACTCCTCTGTCCTCACAGCATTAATTAATTCACAGCAGAATGATACAAGGTAGAGAGACAAAAGATTTGCTGGTCAGATTTGGCCCTGCTGTGGTCAGATCCAGGATTTGCTCCTGTAACAACCTCAGTCTCACTGTAAAAGCAGAGACTGTACCATACGAGGTGTTTGCAAACCAAGGACAAGCAGGATTTGATGAGAAGGAAGGAGACCTCCACATTTAGGATTATATTATAGCAAAAGCTGCTTTTCAAGCTACTTCCCAGACAGTTCAAATAGCAATTTAACAAAGGTGACCAGGAAGACACAAATTACAGTGAAAGTGGTGTGGGGGCAAATCCTAGACCCATTTGAGTGACTCAAACCCTCAAAAAAAAAAAAAAAAAAAAAAAAAAAAAAACCAGACAAACACAAAATCCCCAAATCAGCCTCAAAGAAAACTGATTCATCCCTTGTCTGGCAGAGAATCAGAGTGGAGGACTTGGGTTCTGGTAACTGTTGAAGCTGCAGGACAACAGGGCTGGGTTACCAAACCACTACAAATCAGTTCAGGGTGGTGAGATGTGCTCTCATGAGCATGAAGATCATGACAAGCACACATGGACTGGACTCTCAGCCATGGGAGAGCTGCACCCAGCTGGGAGCTGCTGGCATGGGCTGGCTGAAGGAGGCTGACCACAGACCTAAAAGCACTCACCCATTTTGCCATCCTCCACGAAAAGCACGTTGAGGGGAATGAGGCAGCTGAAGTAAAAGACATCAATGTTGTTTTTCACAGCCACCTGTTACAGGAGAAATAAGGGGAGGTTAAAGCATCTCTATCAGCTGGAAGTCCAAAGGGATCCCATGACTTCATGCAGTTCCATCACGCCCTGAAGTGCTCTCCCCAAGCAAAGGTCAGCTCTGAATTTGAGACTACCTGGAGAGGTGATCCTGAGCTTCTGGGGAATTTCAGACAAGGAGCAGTCCCACCCTTCTGTGCTCACTCCATTTTCCCTAAAAGCTGCTCAATCTTCTGAGCATTTCACCATGCTGCCTCCGAGCCAATTGCACTGATGGGCTCACAGCCAGCAGCTTTGCTCTTTTCTGCTGTCATTCAGCCTCTCCCTCCCCTCACTTCTTCCACCTCTGAGGTACATTCCTATCTCCTGACTGCACACAGCTATTATCATCTCTGCTATATTGCACATGAGCTTCTCCATCCCTCCTTTCTGCCACCTCACTCTTTTAATTCCCTGGCTCCAAACCCCTGTGTATTCTTCATTTTCACCCCCAGCTCTCAGCTGTGCCTGAACATGCAGACTCCTTGATGAGTTGTATCTCAGCCCAGACACTTTCTAGAAAGCCTGAAGTGGGTCCACTGCCTGCAGCATCTCCCAAGCCTCCCACCTTTACCTCTGTGAAAGCTATAAAGTGAGCACATGCCAGGTGTTGATTCCTGGAAGAAGAAAGCTCTGCAAGAGAGCAAGCAGGACAGGCAGAAAAAAGTTGCCTTGACCAAAGACTTAATCATCAGTGTCATTAAACTCTGCCAGCCAGGGAGCTGCATTGAGTTGAATTTTATCACAGGTGCTTGCTGCATTACAGACTAATCTCTGCTAAGAAAGAGAGAAACCTCACTTTCCATTTTCCCCCTGACTGAGAGCTGGAGCAAACTGGAGGTCTGTCAAAGCACCCTGTCATAATATATCACAGAAAAATGGCCTTTATTTTTATGCCTCTCATGCTCTCCTCACATCATCCTGCACAGCAATAACCTGCCATGGGAGTACAGCTCAGCAGACACCTCCCATTGCTTGCAATGAAGGAAACTCAACCTGTAGAAGACACCTAGAGTTGTGGTTGTGTGGGCAGCCCTGAACTTCAGGAGCTGGTTAAGGTCCTACTTCCTTTGAAAAATCCCAGGAGGAATTCTCCCATTTGTCACTCAGCTAAAACATAAACCAGACCATGCTAAATGCTGAGCCAAAGAAACACGTTTGCTGTTACAAAGATTTATGCCAAGACAAACTCAAATCACATTACAGAATTACATATATTAGTGCCCTGCAGAGAAAAATTTATTGTCCCAGGGTGGCAGGTTTAGAAAGACAGCTCCAAATGTTGGTAAAAACAGTTGTGGATAGACAAGGGAGAGGAGTAAACCAGAGAATTCAAACACAAGTCAGATTTGATTAGACATGCATGAACACCAGAGGACAAGCAGTAGGAGATCAAGCTCCTGAACAAACTCCTGTAGCAACTGGGAAGGTCCCAGAAGTGCAACGAGAGCAGGAAGGTGGATGTGACAGTCTGTGAGGTTTCTACTTTTAGCCATCACTAAAGGTAGCAGCTTATATTTAATTCCCACAGTGCAAACCAGCTTAAGAAGGGATTAGTTTAAAGCCCACTAAAACCATGTAAATGATGGTGCAACCTAGGAAAAAAAAAAAAAAAAAAAAAAAAGAAATGGTTCTCTGTAAAAGGGAGCTGCTACGTGCTCTGACTGTTGGTATCACACTCGTGAGTTGGGATGTCCACTCTTTGAGCTGGAGGAACCAAAGCCAGTGAGGTAAAAGTAGATTGGTGGATGGATTTAAGTGATTCACCCTCTGCAAAATGCAACTGAACAAAGTGGGTGGGTAGCCAAAAACACACCTCTGAATCTGGGACTGCACTATAGCTGGAACAGATGCTGTGCTTGGATATAAGTCAGAGAGATGAGGCAGAGGAGGGAATTTAGGCTAAACGTCTGGGAAAACTCAATAGAGAGAATACAAAAATCTCCTGAGGAAGAGAGAAGCTCCAGAGCTTAGAGTATTTAAAATCAGCCTTGAGAATGCTCCCAAAAAGAGGAACTGTAGCAAACCCAAGAAAGCATAGCAGGGATTACACTGCGTAACTGCAGATCTGTTCCAATTTCTGATTTAATGATTAATTGCCTTGCCTTAGAACAACAGAGATTACTCAGCTTTTGGAGGTAATTGTTGTAGCCATACAACAGCAGTTTCTTACAAGAGGGGCTGGGAGGCAGTGCCTTCTCTCAGTCATGGTTCTAGAGGCACACTCCAACTTAATATGCCAGCCCCGTCCCTGCAGTTATAAGACTGCTATAAAAAGGTATCTGCTGACCTGCTTCTCAACTCTGCAGAAACATTCTGAGTAAGCTGCTCTGCCTTTACCCTGGAGAGCTACCCAATTAAGATGCTCTGAAGTGCAACTTCTTCCCAGCAAAGAAAAGCAAGCCACATGCCAGCCCTTCTCCCAAACTGCATCACTGGGCTCAGGAATGACATCACAGATCACTTGGCAGCTGTCTGGAATGATGCAGAAAGCAGCTGTTACAAATAATTTTTGCAAACAGGAAAGGAAAAGGGTACAGTCTCCTTAAGCTTCTAGCCCTGGGAAGCTTTTCAAGCCATGGAAGCTATTCCATGGTGCAACACCACATGCTTTTCCCTCCAACAGCCAGGTTTGCACTGTTAGTGCTGTGATCCCCCAGACCTGGCTCATGGAAAGGCACCTGCAGCTACCTGGATGTGGAAGCTCCCCCCAAGGAAAGGCTAAGAGGTCCTGCCAGTTGGTGACAGGCTTTCTAAGGTCACATTCCAGTCTTTGCACTGCCACATCAGGAGCATCCAATGCCAACTGATAGGCTCTGACAGCAACCACAGGCAGAAAGCAGATCCCCAGCAGTGCCTGTGAGAAACTGAGTAGCTAATAACAGCTACTTGCCAAAAAAATCCAGTGCTCCTCAGATGGCAATATCAGACAATCAATGACAACTGAAGTGATACCAGTAGCTGAGAAGTCTCTTCAGGTTTGCCATGCTTGAAAAGCACCTCCAGATCTATTCAATAAATCCTCCAGTCCAGACTAACTTTGCCTGTGGCTCTGCACCTTTAACCTGCTGAACAGGACATGAACTGTTAAACCTTTGCCAAGACCTTCACCTTCTGACTTTTGAGAGATGAAACAGAAATACTTCAAATAAAAATGGCTTTCCACCTACCATCTTTTTGAAAGGGGGAAAAATAATATTACTACCTTGGTGAAGTTAGTCATGGAGATGACAAAGCTGCTGAGGGATAAAAGTCAAAAGGTTCCACTTTCATGTGATGCTTCATTGCTGAAAAGGCACGAGCCCACTAAAAACTGGCACAGGATTCCAAACCATTTGGGTCTTGTTTATGATCTGACTAGAGGAAGCAGCAGTTCTACAAATAAGCCTTGGAACCTGTTTGCTCACCCTGCAGCATGAGCACTGTTCTCATGTCCTTTCTTACAAGTGCAGTCCTCTGAGAGCCAACACATGGTATTTTGGGGAGGGTGTACCTTATAAGAACACCACCAGGTTATTTTCTTCAATAGTGTAGGTTTCTGATGCTTTAAATCCCAGGCCTGAGCATAAGAACTGACTTTCAAAGTCAAGTCTGAAAGCAACACAGATGCTTTCCATCAGCAGCAAGTACACAACATTCCTACTTGGAATCCCATTAGCACCTACACTAAATTAAGGATTTCCTTCAAGTTGGGCTTTGCTCTAGAGCCTGGTAACAGCCAAACTGTTAAGGTGAGAGCTCCTCTTCTCTGCTGAATCTTTTTTACCTCTGCCAGCACAAGGTCACAGTTTATTTTGTGACAGTCTGCTGCTCTGGCTGTCACATGTCCCCAGGCAGTGCCAGCTACTTCACTTCACTCTGTGTGACAGGCAGGGTTCTCAGGATCCTTGGCAGCCGATGCTCTACCCACAGGCAGAGGCTGAGCCTGGAGCTGTGTGCAGGCAGGAAGGTGGGTGCTGGGGCTGTCACCCCTGGGCACAATGGGTGCCATCAGTGGTCAGGGAACAGCCAGTGACTGGGAGGGTTATGCTCTGGTGTGTGCCTGCCTGGGCTTGAAAGTTCAGAATGTACATTGGATCAGAAGTGCTGCACACCATGTGGCAGCCCTGCCCTTCATCAGCAAGCCAAGAGCTTTCTGCAGCTGAGCTGGGAACTGGCCACAGACACCAAGCTGTGAGCAGAGCCCTTAATTAAGGGAGCTCCCAGGAGGGTTCTCTTTTTTGATGGAATAAGATCCTTGCTAATGAAGGCTGTTAAAAACCAGCCTAGACAAGAAACCCAAGAAAGCAGCTTCCACATCTACCTACCCAAGGTTGTTCTGTGGTGGCTGGTCCTGTCATTTTGACACAGCTCACACCCAGGCAGATCTTGTGCTATTTATCAAGCAGACACTGAAGGGAGAACATCTATTGGACTTGCTTGCTTCACACGTTGATTCTCAGCCTTGTTTTTCATGGAGAGTCAAATGTGTGAAATCTGTTTCCAGGTACTGAGAGCTCCTGCATTTATGCCCCAAGATACATGAGCACTCCTGAGGTTCTGCATTGGAAGCACAACACTGAGGACTGGAGGAGCACAGGTGATGAGTTGCAGCAGACCTCAGCATGGGAGGGCAAGTATCATCTAGTACATAACCAAGATCAATCTTTTCTCAGGGAGGAAGCTGCACCTTCATTTGTCCTTAGGGAAATGTTTTGCCAAACTCATTGGAAGAAACAAAAACATTCTGCACCTTGCACTGCTTAGCAGCCAGCACTGCCAAGTGTCACTTCTCAGGATGAAGCACAGCTGGCAGATCCTTCCCTTTTAACAGTGGCCAGATCATTTTAGAGGCATTTTGGAAAACTGAAGCTATACTTCTTTCACTTGCATGCTCAGTAGCTGCAACCAACAGCACTGGCACTTGACAGGAGGTAACTCTGGGGAATGCAACACACTGATTGTCAATTCTGAATGTGGATCCCAAGAGAATGGCAATGGCTCCAGGTTCAGGCAGACTCACTACTGCTCCGGGAGTCCCTGCAGCTTGTTTTTGATTGTATTGTCTCCTGCAAGTGGTTATCATCTCACAGAAGAGATGATTGTATTCATGCTCTGACAGACCAGGCCTGAGTTCCACAACTCTCTCAGCAGGCTGCCTCCATTTCTCACATTTCCAGGGTTAGGAGAGCAATTCTTGCGTATTCCAGTGAACATTCCAGTTATTCTGATTTCCCAGCATTTTACAGCCCTTGAAAGGTCATTTATTAGGAACAGCAGTTCTCTTTAAGCATAGAAAGGCTCTCATCCCAGGTATTTCCCATTCCAAATTTCACTTGAAGTATCTGGAAGGAGTTATTAATCCTCCCCAGTGCAAATTCATATTTCAGAACCCATTTTCCTCTTTGAGAGGACATTCACAATGACAAAAAAACTCTATGCCCACTTCACTTTCTTCCTCCACCAGGTTCAACCCAACAGCCAGGGTGTCATCAGAGGGTATCAGAGACTGTGAGAGTAACAGAGACTGTGAAAAGGTAACTACAGGACCCAAACAAGCCTGTACAACTACCAGAGCCATCTCCCTGCCTGACAAACAAGACAAGGCTATGAAACATTTGAAGCTTAACATAGACTCTTGTAGACCTTTGGGCAAGAGCTTGTTGTTGTTTCTGATTGCCACACTCTGCAGAGGCAGATCTGGGGGGATCAGAGCACCCACAAGTGCCAGGTAGCTTCCAAAAGGCTGCCAAGGCTCTGGCAAATGTCCCCCAGCAGAAGTCAAAAGCACACAAGTAACTAAAGCAGATCTCCTTCAGCAAAGCAGGCATGCTCCAAAGGCTCCAAACAACAGCTTTGTGATCTGCAAGAAGTCAAGAAGATGAACCAGAGAATAGAAGTGCTGTGCCTGGTCTGACTCTGGATTGCTTGACTTGGGGCTGAACCTGAGTCAAGAGGACAGATGATCAAATGACCATCACTGCTTTGGGATGGGAGGGAGAAGCCTGCTAATCCTTGTCACAGGATGCCAGGTGACTGGCAAACAGAAGACTTTTCAGTTGGGAACCACAGTTGCATTTTACCCAAGTAAGCCTCTGAAAATATTTCATTCTTCACCTTCTTGTAAAAATGGCCTTTTTGTTAACTTGTCAAATGATTTAGTTTCTTTTCATGACTACAAATGGTAAGATTAAAACAGCTGTATTGGGTGAAAAATTAGAAATGGTAATAAAAATAACCTGAACAAGACCTGAATTCATTACTTTTGAAGCAGTTGCCTAAGGAATGTACAAGTAGTCTTTGAAGTTTCTAATTAACATGACAAAAAGTTGAAAGCTATCAGTTTGGTTACTGCAGGACTTATTTTTCTTGTTTCTCAGACAAAATAACCCCACCAGATTAAGAGATGAACGTAAGGTCCACAGGTTCAAACCAGCCCTGCATCTACCTCAGTGTTCCCCAGCTCAGAAAAATCACATTAAGCAAATTCAACTTGATGAGGGTTTTGTTTCTTCAATGAATACAAAAACATTTGTATTCTCTACTCCTGAATTATGCTATAAATTGTTCCCTAAGTAGGTCACCAAAACGATTTTTGAATGTTACAAGACAGATAATTTCAATATGAACTAACAAACCCAGAACCTTGGCTGTCAGGGCAATGACAGATCTCCATCAAACCCACTGTTGTCAAAAAAGTAAGGGGAGTGCTCTTTTTAACTTGGCATCTGCTACCATGATTCAACTCTTTGCAGAGAAATATACTATTACTCCATATGGCAGCTTCCCTGATTGTAAAAGGGCAGCCAACTTCTATGGCAAGGAGAGATCTAGCAAATTAGCAACCAAGTCTGGCACTCATCAGTGCTCCACTGTCTCAATGGAAGGTAGCTGGAGGTTTCCTCACTTGTTTTCTCTTTGCTTTGTTCTAGCAGAAGATGCTACAAGAAACAAGCTTCTTTGATTCCTTCAGAGAATTAATAACCTAAATCCTTCCTGATCAAAGGAAGCAGCAACTTATGAACATCTGCTTGAGGGAGTGTGCAGTGTGAGGGAGGCAAATCAGGACCCTCACCTCCAGGAGATTTCCAGATTTCCTTCAGAGCATGAGGTAGGTTTTATCACAGCTGACCCAAATGCAACCACATCCTTGTGACCTGGATGCAGAGGGAATTCAGCTTTTCCAGAAGCTGGGAGGGCCCCTCTGTGGAAGATGAGCACATGTACTTTGTTCCCTGTCCGCATGCTCCCCAGGTCGCACGGCTGAGCTCAGAGCCGGAGTGGAGGATTGCTCCTTTGAGCACCAGAGAAGCTATTTCAAGCTATTTTGCCCAAAGACTCATCAATAAGTCATAAGCCCCAGAATAGAAGTCAAAAGAAGGGAAAAAAAAAACAGTTGGTCAGGAGGAATAAATAGGAACTTCCATTGCATTCTCTTATTCTAAAAAGAGAACGAGCTGCTTCAAAATATTCCCCTCTCTGAGCTGCTACACTCCAGGAACCCAACCTAGTTCCACCTGAGGACTTCAAGTGAGTGGGAGAAGCTACACTGCAAGTGAACCACAGCTTTGGGACACAGGGAAAAGCACCCTGGAGGACCCAGCTACACAGAGCAGAAGCAGGAGCCCTTTGCTAGTTGCCTCTTCTATGGAACAACAGCCTCATTAACGAAACACCAGCTGCTGACATCCCTTCTCTGCCTTTCCTGGAACACGTCTTGTGGTTTTTTTTACACATCTTGTGTGTATTAAATCACTCAGCAGTCACCATCTTTTGGACAATTCCTTTCTTTGCCTCAGTTCTTGCTGCCTGCTCCACCACAGGCCCACACTGCCTCTGTTCAGCTCGAGTTCATAAGCCCAACAAAACTTCAAGCCCAGCTTGCAGAAAAGTGTTACTGGAGCAGGCAAAGACCTTAATCTACATGGGTGTAAGCAGGTTGAGGGGTTTGAAAAGGCAAACTCACAAAATTCAACATGTCTTTGCTTCAGTCCTCCTGAAAGACACTAGAAAAAGGAAGCTTTGGCCAGACTCATGGCCCATTTCCATGAGGTCTACCCTAACACGTGGCATTTTGTTACCAGAGCCTCACCACACTGTGTTGAGCCAAATGAATTGGGCTGAGCACTTGCTGATCTCCCCCCTGCCCCAAATGAGACAATCCTTACCTGAAGGTTGTTCAGAGGCTCCATTTTCATGACTGGTCCCAGAGTGTTGAGGGGCAGGGAGACATCAATAGTTTGGTTTGGCATCAGAGGTGTGTGAATGGCCAACGGGGTGCTCGGGATGACCCCGAAGCTGGGCAAGAGAAAAAGAGAGGTGATGAGAGCAGCACTGCACCCCCAATATCTCCTCCTCCCCTTTTGCCAAGCACAAGCTGTCTCATCTTCCCACCAACTCCTGAGCTGCCTCTGCTGTTACTCCAGGGAAGGAACAGAGGTCTCAGTGTGCACCACAGCAAAGTAGGACAAAGAAACTCAGCCTGGTTGGTCTCCTGACAACATGAACCATGCTGCCCAGGGGACCAGCATCTGGGAAGTCTTTCATCACCCAGAGGGCACTGGTTAATGTGCTGAGCAGCCTGCCCAGCACAGTGTCACCTGGCCTCAGACACCTGGGGGTTCTCCCTTACAGAGCTGCAGAGCACTAGAAGTGGATTATATCACACCCTGCATGGCTGTTGCATCTTTGGGAGCCATGGAAGAAGGAACTGGAGCCAAAAGAGAACAAATCCATAGCCAAGGAGGTGTACATGGCTTGTAACAGAGCACTGCAGAACAAATGAATCAACACAGCCAGCTGTCTGGTCCCAAATGGCAGTGTCTGGCTCTGCTGCTTGGTTTGAGGTTTCTCCAGCTGGGAATGTATATCACCATAGCAAAGCAAGTGTTTACTTACCCCTTTAGTCCAAGAGGCATTTAATTCTGTAGACACCTCTACTTAAGTGTGGAAAAGAGGGAAAGCAGCTAACATTTACCAGAGCACTTCTGTATGATGAACCAGCTCCTTTCCAAAAGCAGATGGAAGTTCAGATGCATGAGAGAGTTTCCACTTTTGACTGCATTTCTCTTAAGTGTAATTCACATTAGCTCAAAGGTGATAAGAGCACTTACAGAAACAAAGATGTCTATGTATGTATTTTTATTTTATGCACTAAAAAACTGATGCCAGAAACCAGCAGATGCCCTGGTCTTTGTTCTCTATAGTTTTCTGAGTATAAGAATATTCTCAGCAAGGGTCTAGTTATGATTTGCCTTCTGCTGTTATTTCACCTTGGGGAACACAGGCCCTAGTGTTCTCCCTTTTAGACTCAAGGGGAAAAGAAAGTTGCATTTTGCTACTAAATGGCTGTGGAATTACAGCACACTAGAGTTTTAGATTTCTTTTATTTTTTTTTTAAATGCTTTATCCCTTTACTGCAGTGATTGTGATTAGTAGCAGTAGGAGAGGCTGAAAAGAATAGAAACTTCACAATCACAAATCTTAGTATTTAAACCTAAGGAGATGGCCCACTGCAGCTCTTTCCTATGCATGAGCCACAGTGTAAAACAGTGACAGGAGAACAGTATTTGTAGAAAAGTAGTAGTAGATTGTATATGGAGTGCATGCTGACATGCTGCAAATGAGAAACTGCTGTTCTCCTGTACAGTATTTAAACTCCTTACACCCTTGAGAAGTCCCATGTAGGTGTGGCTAGAACACTGCTTGATATGAGGAAAAATAGCAAAACCACTTTGGTTTTTTTTCAGTCCAGTTTGCATGAAACATTTGCATATTGCAGCTTAGCAAAACTCTCCAGAAAATACAGCAGTCCAGGGAGAACATTTACTAAGACTTACTTAGCATAATCTCTTTTGCAAGTAAATACTATTCATCCCTGGAAATCCCAAATTTGCAAGGCTAACAGTGATATTTAAAGAAATGGTTTCAGTGGATCCTCAGTATAGAGAACTCTTTTCCAGTGAAGAAATATTAAGAAATATGAGAGACATTTTAGTCACAAGATACTCTTTACAGTCTTGGTTCTTGCTTAAATTACCACACAGCAAATGACACATTAAGCTCTCTGTCCAACCAGGGCATTTCTGTAAGACCCTGGCTGTGCTGCCATGTTATGTCTTTTGGCTGAGACAGGGTTTTGAGAATCATCTGTATGGCTCTAAACATTCAGGTGGCTGACAAAGTTCTTCTACTGCCAGTTACAGGGAAAACATGTGCTATAGACACTTACTTGCAATTTCTTCATTGACAAATAGCTTTATTAATGAGACCTGTACTTCCAGACAGTCTGGGGGGCAGCACAGCAATTAAGTCAGGAGGTAGAGGCATTACAGATTGATACTTGTGCAGCTCAAATGCTTGCCTGTTTACACTCTGGCTTTCCTCAGGGCATTTACTGGCTATGAAACCACTAACCTGCTTAACAACTCATGAAGCTGCTTCAAAACTCTGCAGAGATTAAATGGGGCAGATGTTGTTCCAGAGTTAGGAAACAACAGGACCGTCTGCTGCCTGTTTCCTCACAGATTTATCAGTCTGTATTTTCAGCCCTTCACACAACTCTGGTGTGATGTAGAGTTCAGGCTGTTATCACCCAACTGTTTCCATGACTATCAGGTACCTCACATAAAGTCCTCCCTATACCTAGCAGTGTAGACACAGGCCCCTTTCATAGGAGCATGCAATCTTTTTACCAGAGTGGATGAACTGCATTGATTTCTTACCTGTTCTTATTGAACTGAATGGCAAAGTCAGTCATGTGCTGCAAAGCCTTATTGGTAAAGTTCATCTCCATGTAGATGTGCCCCTGCCTGTGACTGAACGTGCCAGAGATCTCCAATCCTTTAGCCTTCACTGCAGGCAACCAAACCTTGAACACAAGAGATGTCATTCAGCATGAATTCAGCCTGGCCTGAAAATAACAAACAAGCAGAGTTTTCCAAACAACAGGCAAGTCCTGCTGGGTTGGGGAATCCAGCTACATTGGCACACTAAGCCCACAAATGCTAAAGAAATACTACAGGCAAGATATGACATGGGGTGCTGGAAGGCTCAAGCTCACCAATAAGAAGCTTGCTGCTCCTAATCCAAATTTGTTAACAGCACTCACGGAAGAATTCAAATCAACTATAACATCAGTGTGCACAGGAAACAGTGAAATCTTGTGTCTGTCACACTAATGTGAGACTTACCAAGTCTGCTGGTGGACAGGCTTCTCCAAGGATGTGTTGGGCTATTAGAGGCAGGACAATACTAAAGTTTGAACCAAATAAAATCACAGGGCTGATACTATTAGCTGTCTGGATTCTGAATTCCCAATTCATATTTGTGGGGAAAATTCAGACTAAGCAGCTAAAGACCAAAAGCTTTTGAGCGTGCTCTGCAGGACCTAGGTTTCCTGGGATGACCTTGGTTTATTTATCCATTGACTAAGAAGAGTGCTACTGTTTATTCCCTTTCAGGCATGAAAGGCCAACCCTGACTGGACAGAACCATATTCTGCATCTCACAAACCCTTCAGACCAAGCATGTTTCAGTCAGTGCATCTGCCATCTCCAGCACTAACTGAGCATTTCTCTGCATTACACTGCAGCATGCTCATCCCTAGCAGATGATTTTATCTTCACTGTTACACTGGATTCCTCCAGACAAAATCTTCCATCAAAGTTGGAGCAAATTGTATATTGTGCATTCAGTTTCCTGGGGAAACTTGCTAAGAAGTAGGTCTCCAGGAAAGCAAAATTCTCATTACCTTATATAAGCCATTCAATACTGTTACAGGCAAAATGAGGGAACTCCTAAAACCCACAAAGTCTGTAACTAACAACTAACATGGTCCCCAGCACATTATTACTCTGGCTGTCAAAAACCCAGGGCATCCTTAATGGGAGACCAGCAACAAAGAGGAGAAGTGAGCAATCTTGGACTTCTTGTAGCCTAAAGGAAGGCTTTTTTTCCTTACGTACAGACTTGGGAGCCACATATCCTCCAGGAGCCATGCCTATACTGGAGGAGAGCTCAAAGAGGTCGTTGAGTCCACCGCTCACCACTGCTGGGGTGGGTGAAGGGGCAAAGGTGGCTGGCACAGCAGAGGGAATGTAGGTCTGCCCCACCTGGAGGGGTTAGAAAGAACAGGAGCCAATTAACATCACATATCAAGAAAACCATTTATTAAATAAAGCAGGAAATTGGGCACTATCCTAAATATTGTAAAGCCGTTTGCAGCTCCCCTGCTGAATTATCAATAGTGCTAAATAATGCAAAAAGCTCTTGGCAACTAATCCCTACGCTTGGCTGTCACCTCAACCATGCAATAGCTTTCACATCAGTTTTTATAGCACCAGTTATCTATTCCCACTGTAGAGGAATCTTTCTTTTCATAAAGACAATATGCTTTGTGGATCTACCCTACATAAACCCAGGGGAAAAAAAAAAAAGCCTCAAATCTTCCCCCAACTACGACAGTCTTGAGGAATCTGCAAGATTTTGCATATCCAGAGATAGCAAGGGAGTCATGTCCGTATTGCTGACTCTCACCCAAAGCCAGATCTCTGCATTCTTGGCACTACAGTCCAAAAAGTTTGCTATATGAAGCAGAACTAGTTGCCTCTGCCTCCCAGGGGACAACCTTTCTGCAAGAAGGGCAATACTTCCCTCTCAGGACTTCAAATGAAGGCACCAAACCTGGAACATTAACCTTTAGGTGCCTGGCTCCAGCTGGGACAGTCACACTCCAGTTAGGCACCCAAATCCATGGCTGTGAGCAGGAAGAATTACATGCTTGAGAACAGGATCAGCCCAGAAACAGGCAGAATGACTAAGGCAGGAGATAGGAAATACTGGTGACTGGCCCAGGCCTGAAAGTCTCACTGCTGTGTTGTGTTCAGGAACCCACCTGCAATGTGGTGTTTCAGCCCTTTGGACAGGGAGGACTGGTGGCCTCCCAGAACACTGTATGGTGGGTTTTTGTTGGCCCAAGAAGGCAGAGACCTGGCTTTGTAGGTGTGATGTCTACAGAGTAAGTGATCTCCCATGTCCTGGCAGGTACTGCCTGGGGGATACAGGGATACTGCACCACCAGCTCTCCTCTGCCCTCATGCTGAAGGTGGAAAGGAATGCCAGATTCACAGGGAAAGAAGGAGAGAGAATGACTGCAGTGATAACAAGGGTCTCTGACAAGCCCTCAGCTGAAGAACGGAGTATGCATTCCTTGCTATATTACTGGCTCCCCAGTCCTGGGAGGAGGGACTCCAGGAGACTGCTTTTGGTTGTGGGTTGGAAGCACCCTCTCAACTGCCCATCACATCTCCAAATCATCTTGCATCCTTTCCCCATGCTTTCCTGGAAGAAGCTGGTATGCATTTAAGCCAAGGGTGCTTTGGAAGCTGCCTGAAAGTCTCCTGTGTCCTGGGCAAGTGCTCTAAGCACTAGGAGCCTCACAAAACACGGGCACAGAGAAGTCTGGTGGCAGGCAGAGTTCAGCACTGACCACATGTAGTACAAAAGCTCAGAGCACTGGATCCTGATGTCCAGGAAAAATCTTATGTGGCATTTGGAAGGAGAAAAGCACCGAGTTCAGACAAGCCTGTGGTGACACTGGGTTAGGGTTACAACAAAACAGGCTTTGTGAGTAGAGAAGTAAGCATCCTTAGCCTTTCAGATGCCAAAGCAGTTGCACGAGGACTGGGGTACTGCCAATGTTAATGCCAAAAGCTCAGAAAGAAGAGCTAAGCAGGTAAGAGTCAACAGCTCTGGTCCTTGCTGCTCTTAGGAAAGCCCAGGTGACATCTGGACTCAAAGCAACATAGGTGGGAACCTGTGTGATCCAGTTGCAGTTGCCCATTCTAAAGCACCTTCCAGCACGTAACAGGGGAGGTTGTATTTAAAAACCCTGAGCTTTGAGCAGCTTTTGAAAGTGGGGTAAAAAATGGAATGGCACTTACTGCCGGGCTCCCTCCAATGCCCCCGCCAAGGTCACTGCCAAGCTGAAAGAGAGAAGGAGAGAGAGGAGAGAGAGAGACAGAGATCATTTCAGCCAAGTGTCAGATGGCCAGAGCAGAGCTCAGGGGACCGCACTGCCGCGAGCACCTCTCGCTTGCTGCGTACAGGACAGACAGGAATGCAACGATGGGAAAGCACAAGGAACAAAGGGCTTTTTATTTTTGCTGTTGTGTGAGCTGAGCTAGTTGGAAGACCTACTCCTCTCCCCCCCAACACCTTCTGCAGACAGGTGTTTTGCAGGTGAATAAGACCAGAAACTCATCCCCCTGTCACAAACTCGGCTCAATTCTTCGCGTTTCATGCATCAGTGCTTTCCCTTCAACTGGCTGCCAGCAGCCCTGAGCAGCTCCACAAAACCCAGTGGGGTAAGTGTGAAATGGAATAAAAATAAAGCTGACAGGAAGCTCACTTCCTGAAAGCTTTAGTTTTCTAGGGAACAGCTACTAACTGCGGGCAAACACAATGCCTCTTGGCTACGTTCCTCTGACATGCGGCTCGTTGCACAAGGAAGAAAGAGAAGGGGCTGTGTGGTGCTGCTTCACCAGCTCAGAGGTGGGCTTTGGCTTCTCTTTGAAGAGGCTCCCCTCCTCCAGACTGGAAAAAAAAACCCATTTTCATGATCTAATGGACCACTCAAGTAGCACTGAGACCTAATGGGTTCACTAGGATGCTTCAGTACCGGTATCTGCCAAGTGACCCAGCCACAGTTTGAAGTGACTGAAACAGCCACTGGGTACCAGCAGAGCCCTCCATAAACCCTAAATCCTCCCCAGAGCCCTTCTGCCAAACCATCCCACAGCTCACCTCACCAACTCCCTTTACAAAGCATCCAGACCACTTTCTCTGATTTAAGCCCATTTTTTAAAAACATCCACACCATACTACACACTCGAGAGAATTCAGTGATCAGGACAGACTCCAAAGCTGGCTCAAGTGCTGTTTGCAAGTGCAACCTCACTCCTTTGAATATTTATAAAGCACTTGACAGATGACTGATAATCAGGAGGAAACAAGCATGGATCCATAGCACTTATTCATTACAGAGATGTCTCCAGGCTTGTATGTGTCCTAAGCTTTTGTTCAGAAGACCAGGGTAGTTTTTTGCATAGTGCAGGTTTGGTGGTTTTTTTTTGGTTTTTTTTTCAATCACATTCAGACGAGGATGATGCCCTGACAACATGCACAAAGGATGAAGCAAGTGCAGGGGCAAGGTAGGAGCCATCCCCATGGGGAAAAGGCTGGGCTGGCAGACCAGCACAACACAGCTCAATTGATAGATGGCTTTGCTCTTCCACTTGATTAAGGTTTGGGTAGACTGTTTGCTTTAAAAAAGTACTTGACACACTGGGTCAAAAAAGGCTCTGGGTGGCATTCAAATATACACTGAGACACTGAAAAAAATTAAATAAAATAAATGCACTGTACAGTTAAATCAGAAACTTCCAGGACTGCCTGTGCTTTGAGCCAAGGTGGCTCCAACCTTTTCCCTCTGCACAGAAGATTTGGAAATTCAATTTTGTTCTCTGCCCCACTAGGCTGTTTCCTGGGAGACCTCATGGCAAATGTATTTTACACTGGTCAAGAGATGTCATAAAGCTTCAGACTTCTTTCCCTCAGAGCACAGATGAAAAGGATAAAATGTCTTGAGAAGAACAAAGTTGCAAGACAGTGACTTACTAGCCTCCAGAAAAACTGTAAAATGAGACAAATCCCTGCACCATTCTCTTCTCCCTTTCTATCCTCTGGCATCTCACCCTCCCCTAGTCCCTGCAGAAGCCATCTGATGCAATATTAGATACCGTAAGGAAGTGTTAGAGAAGTACAACTCACACTATTTGCCTTTTGTTAAAAAGCCTTAAGAGCTTTTTTCTTGTGTGAGACTCATTGTATCCCTCCTTGAGGTCACAAGAGAAATTCACAGGACATCCCTCATCTTCTGCAACAGCCACCTCTTTACACAGCAACCCACAGCAGTGCAGGCTGCAGGTCCAGGTTTCCTTGGCTTACTTAAGAGATATGAGTGAGCAATGTCAAAGTCAAAAGAAGGATCAGTCACAGAGCAAAGGAAGTCAGCCAGAGGGTGCAAATCCAATTAATATTGAGCTTATAAAATAGGACTTATTACACTGTCAAGTCTCCCCCACTAAAACAGCCTGGCAGAGCAGAGTTCTATCTCCAGACTGCTCTTGAAGCCAAGGCATGTTTTAGATTAATATATCAGACCGTTTATATCTTGTTACTGAGGCTCACTGAGGAGTAATAAATCCCACTATTACACCTCATCCCTATTCATAGCCTTGCATGCAGATGAACTCCACACTTTATGCTGACAGACAGTGAAGTCCAGAGGAGAAGAAAAATAGGTGAAGAATCCAGTTCATTTCATATATTACTGTATGCATGGAGGATTTCTCATCCTGTTGTCTAAAGCAGCAGAAAGACTGGTTTGTCAAGCAGTAAGCATTTCACAAAGGGTATTATGGAAATGACAGAATAATTCTGCATAATCAAGCCAGATGTTAACTATTCTACCATTTCCTACTACACTCATCACAAGAGGCTGCAGGTGAGGAATCCAACCTTGCAGAAACCCACACACTGTTATCTGCGTGCACTTGCTGTGAGGGAGGGCAGGAGTGACATATTGGGCTTCCTCAAGCTATCCATAAGTCTTCCATTTTCCCTAGCTGTCAGGCCTGGAGGGAAAAGTAGAATTTGGATTTATTGCTTGTCTTGAGTCAAGACTCCAACTCTCACCCCCCTACAAGGCAAAGAAAAAAAACAACTCACTGGCTCAGAGAAGTTACCATGAGCTTCCTTACATTTCTAGATTGCACCCAGCATCTCTGCTTTGGAGTAGAAAAGCTCTGTAGCTCTCTTTCCAATGCCAAGAAGCTCTGACCTGCTGCTCCTGAGACCCACTGGAGGGGTCTGCATCCAGCAGCCTGACTCAGCTCCCCTGGGACCAGGTGCTGCAGATAAACACTAAAGCTGCAGAGCAAGCTTCAAGGAGCTGGCAGCTTCACCAGGTCCCTGCAGGCAGAGCCAGCTCCACCTGTACAGTGAAAAAAGAGACAACCTATCTACTTCAATGGAAATTAAAGGGGGAAGAGTCCAACCAACTGGTTCCACACCAGATCCAGGGGCACAGAAATCCCCTTCTCAGTTTTTCTTGCCTGCCACCTTCCCATAGCACCAATCCTTTCCCCATTCAGAACCTACAGGCTTGGGTTACCCTGCAAGATGCCCAAGACCTAACTTGATTCCAAATTCCAAATTGATGGAAGGGATGGTTACAATGACGTGTGAGAGGAAAAGGGAACAAGGAAGACAGAGGGAACAGGAACCAATTACCCACGGAGTGTCCTCTCCCATCTGGAGTGACAGGCAGAGTGCAGAAGGAAAGAAGCAGATATTAGTCAGCCATGAAGCATTGCAGAACCAGTTCCCCAGGGCTGGCAGCTCCAGTTAACCCTCTCCATTCATCTGAGGGGCAGGAAGACAATCCTGTTGGAAGGATTGTGTGAACCTGCCTGGCCTGGGAACTGGCAACAGCCCCATGGAGAAGACCAGGTTAATACAGCCACCAGCCTCACCCTGGCTGAAACACTCACTGTGAAGTTGGGAAGGACAAGGGCTACTACGTGGCCTCAGGATGGTCAAGGGGAACTTCAGGCAGTGAAGTCCTGATCCTGGGCCCCCAGCTGGCAGGCTTGCCACTGGGGAGAGGACAAGGCCTCTGCCCAGGATGAAGAACTTCAGGAGCTGAAGAGAGGATGAACAGGGAGCCTTTGGCCACCACACACACAAAGTTCTTCAAACAGGACTTCTCTTTATTCCCATCACTCCTGAGCAGCCACAATTTTAAAGAAGAGGCTGAGCTTTTACCCTGTATCTACAGAAACAGTACTAGCACCTCTTCCCAACCTGCATTGGCGTCTTTACTTTGTGTCACTTGGCTCGGGTGGCATTGCAGTTGCTCTGCAGTTGAAGAGCATTTGCCCTGTGATTTCAGCTCTGTGCAAGCAGTTACGCTGACTTATGAAGTGCAGCAGTGCCCAAGTTACTGCATTAGGAGGGTTTATTTGCATCTTAACAGCAGCTTGTAATGAAGTGACTCTGCCCAAGTGCTCATGTGATCCAGAGGGGTTACAATCACTTCTGCAAAATGACGTGAGGGCTTTGGAGCTCCAAAAATTAAAAGGGAGGGTGGAGCCAGGGATAGAAGCTGCAACAACCACTGCTCAGCCACCCACTCCTTTGCCTTGTGTCCACAGCCCAGGCATGGCTTTCAGAGTAGCTATGCATTCCATGGAGCTGTAATTTACCCACTAACAGGAGTCAGTTGCTGTCTCCTCCCTCCCTCACACCCCAAACCAAAGAATTTGGTAACTGAGCATGTGCTCAGTAACACAGCAGCAAGGAACACTTACTGACCAAGAATCAGGCAGTGGGGCTGACTGAAATGCTGAGAGCTGAGATGCTAGCAGAGCTAATCCTGGTAGAGACATCTTAACTGCAGGACACATCATGCAAGGTCTGCATCTTCTGACCTCCTCCAGATATCTTGGGGCAGACTCTGCTGGGTCTCACACACAGGGATTTTCAGTCCCTCATTTGCTGCTGATTTGATGTGTCTGATCTCATGCTGCCAAGCCAGGCTTGCAGAAGAGAAGAGCTACAATCCAAACCAACAGGTGTACCAAAGGTGGTGGAGGGCAGGTCATGCTGCCAATACCACGGCCACCAGTTTCAGTAGCACTTACTGCTTCTGCTTTGCCATGCTGAATGATTTCTGTCAGCAAGCAAGTGCTGAGCATTTTTATTTCTAAAGTGTAAAAAAGCAGCTCTGTAAAGCTCTAGCAATCCTATTACTGCTACAGCAACAACAGCCTTAAATTAGATGTGAGTAACCCACCAGAGGAGCTCCTTTTCCGTATCAGCTCCTGCAGCAGACACACGGCCTCTGTCAGAAATCCTAATGGATGTCCTTTGTAGTTCATCAAACCAGAGCAGCTGAGATGGATGGAGATGCTCAGCTCCTTGTCAGAGGCTGGAGGAGCACCCTTGGGAAGATGCTGGGGCTGACCTAGCATAGCCACTCTCACAGAAAAAGGTAAATGAAGCAGCCATTACCAGGCTGGCACTTCTTCCCAGGCTGCCAAGCACCCAGAGCCCAAGACACCCTGCAGGAGAGGGTGAGCTCAGCTTCCAGCTCTCCATCACACTTCAGGGGGAGTACAGTGGTGGGACACAGTCCTTAACCATACAGAAATGTAGAATGACATTTGCCATGGAAGTTAATGCTTCTCTTTATCTTCCTAGGTTACCCCTGGTGGGACTTACCCTGCAAGAGCATTCCTCTGAAGACAGACACTCCCTCCAAAAATAAAGAAGACATTATCAAAAACACAAGAGCTGCAACAATTATCTGAGGGGATCAAGGCATGACACTGAATCAATATGACAAAGTAGCTGAGGTCCTAGGGACAGCCTCTTCCAAACCTTCAGCTGCCTTTGAGACACTCACAGTACTGCCACAGTCACACCATCACAGACCATGATTTCATGCATCAACTCAAGCACATCCCAAACCATTTTCTTCCACTGTAGGAGAGAGGCTAATTTAGGCTTTTTTAGATACCAAAAAGCTACTTGAAAAACAGAAGTGAGTCTTGGGGTTGCTCTGCTCTAACAGAACAACTTACCTCCCTGCTCAGGCTGAGAGAGGACACCAGGGGCATGATGCAGAGAGCATGCTGCATTTGAGTATCTCATGTTCCCCTGCCTCCTCTCAGGTCACCTGAGATCCAAAAGGGATCAGCTAGTGCTGAGAAGAAAGCAGGGATCAACAGCACAGGTTGTACAAAATCCAACACTGGAAACCTTAAAAAAATTACACTAGATAAAGCCCTAGTGGGAAAATCCAATATTTCCTTAGATCCAACCCTAACCATGCTTGGTTGCTGTTCTCTTACTTGGACTCTTAAGTCATCAGCAGGGGTGGGAAAAGAAACAACAAAGCAGCACACACCCAGAAGACAGCTGCCTTGATGTTCACAGCCAGTAAGAGTCCCTCTCTTGTAACATAAGGGCCTAAAGTGAAGTAAACTCTGGTTTGAGGATGAGAGAGGCATTTCTCACACCACTCCATCCTTCATGCAAGGGTATGGAAACCTCAGTCTTCCTAACAAAGCAGGGAAAGAAAATGCATTTTAAAAAAACAAATGAACTGCAGGACTAATGGAGAGGGAAAGATGAAAGTAGAACAAATCAGGCAGCAATATAACAAAAAGTCTGTGGAAAAGGTATCTGGAGGAAGAAGAGGAAGGAACTGCGATACTGACAGCCAGGATGCTCATGGATACACTGATAGGCACAACCTTGATAAGGACAGAGGAAGAAGATTTTATTTCAGTCTCTAACCCCCAATAATAACTGCCTGCATGAGCAGCCCAAGTGACCACCATCCCTGGCTCCTGGCCTTTCTTCATCCCTGGGGAAAGAGCTCAGTCCTTCTTCATCAAGGAGGCACTTTGGGGCACACCTCACCTCCTCTCCACAGAGAGAAACCAGGCAGTTTCAGACTGGTTTTAGCACTGCAATGGTGGCTTAATATTAACCTAAGATCCAAACACAACACAGCCAAGAGACACTGCCAAGCAATTTAGCTAATACCAGGTTAGGGTTAACTCAGCTTGCCACTTGTTAAACACATCCCCACAACACAAAGAGAATCACATTCACACACACACACACTAATTAGGCTTATTAGGGGAGGAAAAACACAGAAATACAGATTTACCAGGAAAAGATTCACTTATACATGCAGGGATCAGAAGATAGGACATTTGATGCAAGGGTACTCAAATAGAGAGCATTCCAAGGTAAAAAAAAGAAAAAAACACCATTCAGATGTTTGTTTTTTCCCCATCTAGTAACTCAACTGAGATGGTGCTGGCAGCCTGAGGCACAGCTACTCTCTGTCCAGACACTTAGATCACACTCCATGACCCCATTAATTTACTTAAGGCTTGAGCAAAGTATTAAGTAAAAGCCCAGCATCATGTCAATTAACAGCTCTGCTGCCAAAGCAGGTCACTAAATTAAGCTCATTAAAGCCATCTGTTAAAAGAAATCTTGTCCCAAAACCAAGTTCTAGGCCTGCTGTGTCTGTTTATTTCTCTTTGACACCAATAAGAAACAAAAGGTTACTCTAAGTGGCCTGGAAGACACTATAGCCAGAGGGATTTAGCTCCTAACCACTTTGAGCCACCATGGATAACACCAGTTTCTCCATGACTCAAAATCCCAGTTTCTCAGTGGCAGGTTGAGCAACACAGGGCAAAGGCTGCAAAAATCACTGCTCTGGGCTCATTGTCTGTGCTCCCAGCAACTCCAGCTGAAACTGCTTCCCTGATCCCCTGTCTCCCCAGTGGAAAATTATTTATCCTTGATAAATAAGCAAACTGCTGTTCAGCTGGCACAGAGACTACAGCATATCTGACCTCCATGAACATCAATGCCATTAGATGTGTTTCCAGTTCATTAGCTCATGAAGCACTGGAGATGGAAATGTGATTAATGTATGCCTTTAGTAAGACAGTAGCTTAAAAAAAACCCTAAATATATCTTTGACAACTAAGGATTTGTTGCACTTGGGTTCCTCCAGCTGCCTCCTACCTCTGTTATTCAGAGTTTGACTCAGAACTGAAAGAGCACCTAAACCAACACACAGATAACCCAACCCAGCTCACTGTGAACCAAACCTCAAACCAAAGAAGGACAATTCCAGTGCAGGTCTGAAGAACCCCCAGCTGCCTTCACTGGGGTCAGTCTTACTCAAGTTACACGGGGCAAATACACCAAGACTGCTTCTTACCCCCTGTGGGTAAGTCACCAGGCTGTTAGGGATCTGTGTCCTGTGCTCCATTCCATGAGAATAATCTCCCAGGCCAACAACCAGATTCAGCACTTCACTTTGCTTGGCTGTCACCAGTTTAAAACCACAACACCCAGTTCCTCTCCACTGCTGTGGTCTCCTTGCTAAGTGTTTCTCTGCCTGCAGCTCATGCTCAGCTCACACCCCAGAGCAGATGCAATGTGTGATTACTCATACTTTGGAGCCTGACCCTGTTAGTAGTGGAATACCTCCTCCTGAGCAGCTGCAGCATGAGGAGGACTTGACCTAACTGCAATTAAAATGTCACTGATATGAAACCATGACACACTCTGGATAAACAAATGGGATGGCACAACCTTAAGCCCTGAGAGTTTTGCACTGAAATTCAATAGGGTTAGGAACAAACAGTCTCTTGAAAGGGAGCCAAAATGAGTTACAAAGCAGTGGGACACTTTTACATGCTTAAAACAATTTTTTGGTTTTCTTCTATAAACAGAAAAAGCATTGAACAAATTTATCTGCTGACCACGGGGATTCTACAGCCTGCAGCATCATTTGCTTAGAGCAGGAAAAACCTGCTGGAAGTTGGAACAACAGCACTGGTTAAATCCTCTTGGAGTTTTAGGACTCAGCACTGGGAGCTCGGGGATGCAAGCATTGCAAGCAGAAATGATCAGTGATGTGCAGAGATAAGCACAGCTCCAATTAGTCTGCATCAGCTGAAGCTAAAGAGGATGTTGCTTACCAAGCTGTCCAGCCCTCCTCCCAGAAGGTCCACAGCACCCATCTGCATGGTAGTCACTTGGGGAACATTCACTGGTGGCCCCAGATCCAGGCTGAGAAGGTCACCCAGAAGGTCACCCTGCAAGGGGATGACCTGTGTCTGCTCCAGGTTTGTGGTGGCCGTTGTGCCCACGGGACTGTCACCTGCATCAATGCTATGGGTGAGAGGAACAGAAGCAAAAGAGAAACATGAGTGAGCTTCAGTCTCCAGCTTCAGATTCCCAGCATTGGGAGACACAGCAGAAGCCAGTAAAAAGCTTGTCCTAGCAGCTGATTCTGCCACTGCCACATCCAAGATAGCACATTATGGCAAGTGGTTCTTCAACACATGCTTTGAGCAGAAAGATGGGTACTGTGCATGACCTGTACTGTGCACTGCCTGCAGCTCAGAAAAGGGAATCTCTAGGGCCAAAATCCACCCAGCTTTTGCAACCCCCTCCCAAAATAGTAAGCCATAAGTACTACATGCTCTATAGCACTGCCATTAATTATTTCCCAGCTCAGAAGAAACCTGTGGTGAAAATATGCAGCTTAGTAGGCCTGGAAAACATGAAAAAAATCCTGATTTCCTCAGAGACCTTAACAGTCCTATAACCCTGGAGCCTTTGCTCTGAACAGTGCAAACTCAACCATTCCCCACAGATCTGGATTCATCACCTTCTAGTGACCAGCACCAAGCTCCACAACTCTTTGCTAATTAAAGACCTCAATCCAAAATTGATGCCTCCCTTCTACCAAAAATTTCCTTTTTGGAGTTAGCAGGCATACTAATTGCTACTCTAGAAATGTTCATTATACAGCTTCCAAAATTTCTCATCATACACAGTCTGGCTATCTTTTAGATTGCCACTGAATTTTACAAGAAGGGAAGAAAAAAAAAAAAAAGTAAGATTGATTGTAGCTCCTGGAGATCTCATTACAATGTATTTATTCTTTAAATCCAGAGACACCAATATTTTAGGTAACTAAAAACCTATTTTGTGTTGCCAGCAGTAACTGACAAAATTATCTCCAGCTCACATTACTGCAGATGGAAGAAATTGCACACAGATGCCACAGGAATTAGGGTCCTGACAAGGAGTTTAACACTGGGGCTCTTTTCTGAGGACTGCAGCTCCTGATTTTGAGTAGCCACGACCCTCTTCCTTATCCTTATTCAGTTACTGAAGGAAAGCTTTAGAGACAGAGTGTAAGGTGCTCCCAACTTCAGTGCCAAGAGGAAAAGATGTAGCAGAAGGACTGCAGAATGAATTAGTTACCAGGCAGCATCAGAAAGGGTTGAAAGCTTCTTTGCATTGAAAGCTTTAGACCCCTGATAGTACTGATATTATTTGTCCTTTCTGCTTCTGCTCTCAGTGAGGAGACTGAGCATGCTGAACAGCTAACAAAAACATTTTTGAAGAGCAAGTGGTTACTGTGATCCACTCCCACCCCCAACCTGAGGATGGGGAAGAACAGAATGTCTGAGCAGAGGCACATCACAAGCCGGTGGTGCACACACTTGGTTCCTTCCCAGCACACAATCCCTCTAACACTACACCTCTTCAACACTTACTCATCTTTCTGATGGAGAGAAAGCAATCCTTCAAGGTCTTGTGTAACTGCAGTTGCCCCTGAAGCCCAACAAAAAATTAGGGAAGGACAAAGCTAAGCCTTCTGTTCCCTGTATTGAATGGGCCTCTTGAAAGAGTTGTATGAAAACAACTTTGAATTTTCTTTGAAAGAGAAAAAAATAATAAAGAATATGTAGGTAAAGGGAGAAAAAGACTTGATAGAAGCTTTCTCCCTTATAGTCCTGTGCAGTGGCCAGCAGCTGGGTTTGCCCATGTGAGTTGATGTGACCCTCCTACGAGTTCAACCTCCAACACTTCCCAGATGTTGGTGTCACAAGGGATGCACAGCCCAAAAAAGAATCCAAATTTTCCTGCAGCCACCTATGTGGGAATGGGGACTACTGCCAGGATCTCCTCTCCCAGGAGCCCTCTCAACATCTCCCAAAATTTCCCAGCTGCATTACAGCTGAGCAGGGGTGGTGGGAGCCACCACATGAGGAAACACAGCCAAGCAGTAAGATTTCTCCCCCCCTTTAGGATGCATCTGCAACTCTGACACTTAGGCTCACTAAAGAGGCAGGAAATCTCACCATCTGTGAGCTGTTCAATGGGTCTCCCCAGCTGAGAGCTGAAAGGAACCTGCTCTACCCTGCTTTGAATGAAAATGGAATGAATCAAAATGCAATGTAGTGTCTTCTGCCAACCACCACCACCAACTCCTAGGTTTACACCCAGAAAAGCACCACTCAGCTACCTACTTCTACCCAGCTATCTACTCAAGGCAACACTATCTTAAGTTGCTTAGCCAGATTCACTGAGCTTCCACCTCCATCTCAGTGCAATCTGAAGAAAACCTGTCTGGCAGGTGGGACAGCCACGAGAATGGTAAGTACCAAAGTGCTGAACTTGACTCCAAATAGCCAGGTGAGGGGGTTTTCACTGGACACCCTTAACTTGCCTTTAATGTGCACATTTTCATCTATCTTTTCATGCACATTCAGCAGCAGAAAGAGGCAAACCCATTTTTAGTAATCAGTAAAATGATACTGGATGCACCAATTCAGGCTCCTCGCAATCATACTCCTGCAGAGCTGCTCCCTATAATCCCCAAGGCTGAAAATGGCAATTTGGAATGCTGTGATATGGCACAAGGAAGCCTTGGCATCAGCTTGCAAGGTTTACTCTTGCTAACAGGAAAGCAGAAAAACACAACAAAGGGGCCTCTTTATGAGAAGACCTGAAACAAAAGTGTACAGGAAGGCTGGGGACACAGAAGACCAAAACTACCCCAACCCCAAGTCTTGAGGCACAGCTTTGGCTAGAAGAGGTAGCTAAGGAATGCAGGCACTGCTTTTCTTGTCCTACAGGTAGATTTGTGCTTGCTGGTCCTGGGTCAACACATCATCTCACAGGCAGAGAGAAAACAGCTCTGCTTCCCAATGCTAGTCATTATAAAAATAGCTTCAGTTGCTAAGAATAGCAGAGAAGTGGTGTCAGAAAACAGAAAAGGTGCAGCATCACACACTGATTTGTCAGTGCAACAGCAAAAAATAGCAATCCAAATGTCTCTTAAGGAATACTGGGAGGCAAGTCTAGATTCTCTCTTCCCTGTTCTGTGAAGCACACTTAACATCTGTAATTAATACCCTTAGTGCAAACAGCACTGCTCACCTGACTGAGGAACCAGGGGAAGAGGCTCAACATCAACACTGCCACAGTCCAGGATTGCCCTGTACTGCCTGTTCCTGCAGATCTAACCCACTTCCAGGACTGGAATCACAGGGAAGCATCAAAGCTCCCAAGACTGAGCCAAAACATCTCATTCCCCTCTGCCCCAAAGGTCAGATGGAACCCTGTCAGTCTAACCATCTTCTAAGTGACAGGGTTAGATGGCTTTTACACTCCCCCTACTTTACAGGCACCAAATGAGAAAGGAAGTTTTACCAGTCCTTCACTATTTCATATTCTGAGAGCAAAAGATCTCTCTACTTGCCAGTTCCAGATAATTTGTATTATTCTATACAAGTGAGGCTTATAAAGCCATGCTGCTGCTGAAGCAAAAGCTCTTAAAAAAAAAAAATAAAGTAGAAGTATTCCTCTGTAAGAAGCTTGGTTTTACTTCCACAGCCCTGCAAGTATGCCCTTGCACCAATTACCCAGACCCTCTGTTATTTTTATTCAAATTCTTGTGTCAAGAGAACTTATAGTGTCTTTCAAAAAAAGTTACAGCTTCTCCTTACACAAGAACTTTGATACTTTCTCTGTCTTTTGAGCCAGGAACTCAGAAACTAAACACCCAGGATGAAACAGCCCCTTGCATGACCTGTAATCTCTTCCACAGTTGATAAAAAAAACCCCAAACACTGAAGTGTTGCATTTTTTGTCCTCTTTCTAGAAAAAAAACCAACCCAACCCTGTCCATTATCCCCAGACTTGTCTCTGCTTACCTTCCATGGTGAATTGGCAGGTGTTTACGGTGGATCCCATGGCTCCCCTCCACAAAAGCATTGGGGGGTTTGTGGTAGACAGAAGCCAGAGACCCAATGTGGCAGATCAGCTCATCCAGCAGAGTTGGCTCAATCAGATCAGTCTCTTCAGAAATAAGTGGCTTTTCTGAGAGGACCACTTCCTTGGCAGTCACTGGATCCGTGGAGAGAAGGCGCCAGTAGATGTAGCCACGGTCCCGCAGATCTGGGTTGTCAGAATCCTGAGAGAAAGCAAAACATCAGTCACAGGTTTGGAGTGGACTAAAACCCATCATCTGTTTTCCTAGTGGTGATTCTGATGGATTTAAAAAAAAAAAACAAAAACCAAACAAACCAACCCAACCACACAGCAGCACAGTCCCCCAATTCGGAATGATGCTACAAACTGCTTGTTGCGATGAACACCCCAAAATTAAAAGTGAGAGCCAAAGTATTTGTGTGAGCTTCCTGCTTAGCTGGTCAGGGAGCAAAAAGCCCAGGATTTGCATCCCAAAATTGCCCCAACCCATAGAGTGATCAACTGCATCCCAAACTCTCCTGTCACCTAACAGGAGGGGAACTCCAAGGGGGTGAAGACAGAAGAAAAGGAGCCAAAAATGTGACACGTTCTGTCACACACTGCATATTGTAACAGAATGAGCCAAGATCCCTGGAAATATATGACTTCCCCAAGGGCTGTGCTGGACAGAAAGACCCTGCAGAGCTACAAGATGGATCTTAAACTTTTTTTCATATGAAAAGGGATCTTACCTATCCTGCCTTTTAGTTATCTAATGAAGTATGGAAAGATGCTAATGATACACAGTTAGAATACTTCAGTTCTCCAGCTGTCAATAATACTCTTGTTTTACTGCAGATACTTCTGCCTCTGCATGAAGTGCTAATTATTTCTTTCCTTTTTTAACAGCTCTGCCCAGCAAACTGAGTGGTGATAGTTTGCAGCTAATGTTCTAGGGATAGGGAGATGATGTGCTTTTCTATTGCAGTGCAACATGTTTAAACTGTTCATGGAAACGAGAGATGTCAGCAGTACACAAGGGTAAATGCTGCTGAGGGTTTTTTTTTCCCCCCTGTAAAATTCTGGCAACATATTGCACGCCTCATTAGACTTCCTCCTGGCAAGATTTTTCCTCTTCTGTGATCTCATTCACACTGCTGACCTGCTGTAACCTGCCACTCTGCCCTCTGTCTCAAGACACCTTCAGCCTTCTATTTGTACTGAGACTGAGCATGCTAAGCTCATTTTGCTCCTAAGGACCTAGATACAACACTGTGGTCAACTGACAGATTCCTCTGCAGTCCTGTTTTTCAGTTTGATGGTGGAGTTGTAGATTCTTTACACCTTCTGCCCTTAATTTCTAGGAGAATCTCCACATCCTGCCTACAGCAGGCAGCTCAAGATCAGGCAGTGCTTCTGCAAGGGCAGACATGAAAGACCACATGCTCCTGTCTACTTGCAGCCACATTCAAGACTGACTACTTTTTTCTACAGCCAAATGAACAGGCTTGAAACTTTAGCAAATTTACTGGAACAAGAGGCTCAGATCTTCCCTTTCCAGGTTTCTCCCAACTTTCTGCTCTCCAGGGCATGTTGTGGGCTTGCCAAGGACCTTGGTCATTGCTACACCTCTGTGTCCCTCCTGTCCCCAGCTGCTTCACTGCTATTTTTACCAGAGTTGGCTGGATTCAGCTGGCTCCTGCTGCAATCACACCTGCAGTTTGCTGGGCAGACATAGCCTAAGAGTCACTTAAAGTGCAGTAACACCTAGGCTGGGCAAAGAAACAGATGTGCAATTACTCTCCCACTCAAGTGAAAACCAGTATCTCTACCTACAAATCAGATCCTGAAGCAGAAGGCTTTGCAGTGCTATACAGCCAGTTATCCTACACTGACTTATTATTCACACAAAATACAAGGAGCCAGATTGAATCAACATTTGTGGCAAACAGAGAAAAAACAGACGCCTATTATATTCCTAGGGTGCCATTAAGTGTTTTGTGACTCAGCACAGTGGGTTTTAACACTTGGTACCTTTCCTCTGTTGGCTTAGAAAAATGGTATAGAATGCCCTTGGCCCACCCCTCCACCAAGAGCTGAGAGCCTGCCTGAGAGCAGGTTTTGAAGCAAGAAAAGCAGGACACAGGTTTCTTGCCACTGACCAGTGCAACAGCCACAAAGTGCTGAACAAAAGTTATTAGTGCTTCAGAAGTCCACAGCTATGATTTCTTGCAGCAAGGAGAACCAAAAAGGCTGGCTGATGATTGACTCCAGGTTTGCTAGACAGAAACAATTGCAGCCCATTCAGAACAGCTGGAGGACTATTTTCATCACTTGACACAGCAGGTTTGGTGAGGAGCTGTTCTTTTTGGACTTCACCATCCCACAGCTGCTGCAGTCAATGCAGCCAGAGTGTAGGAGGATGGCTGAAGTCTGACCCACTCGTGCCACCAGGACATCTCAACTTTTGTCCTTCAGAACTACAGCACTGCCAGTTCCAGCCCAGCCCTGCCTGCAGTGATCTGAGCTCAGAACTCAGCACCTCATGCATAATGAATCCAGGGATCTTAACCCACTGCTACAGCCTCCAGCAAAGCTGCCACATTGTTTGACAGCATCCAAGCACAAAGGAAAAAAAAACCCAGACTGCAGTTTGTTCTTTTTCATAGCACTGCTTCAGCTTTGCTGCTCACAGAACAAAGTTTTTGCCAGGCCCTTTCCTTCTGTCATAACTCCAGATGTTTTAACTCCACCTTCAAGGAGAAAGCATCTTGGTTTCTTCCTAAGTCCACCCTGTCCCTGACTTTCCATTTGGTGGGGGTCTGGGGAAGGAACTGGTAGAAAGCAAGAGCTAAACAGAAGAGAGAAGATGCCAGATGGCATGGTAACAGGCACAGAGCAGCTCTTAAATGAAGTCAAATCCCTCCTCTTTGGGAGGGAGGGGAACACACTTGAATCCTATTCACTGCAGAGCTGACTGGCCTGACAGATGGGAGACCAGCACAGTGCATGGAAGGTTCTGGTTCACTGGGTCTCTTGGCTTACCTGTGTGGCCAGGCTGAGGACCTGCTGAACCAGCTCCTGGGTCTCAGAAGGCTTTTTTAAGAACAGTTTCACAATAGCAGTCAGTAGGGTGAGCTGCACCTAAGAAGGGAACACAGTACAGATAGAAAATGCATCCATTCCTTAGAGCAACATCTCCCAAGTCTCAATGGATAAGAAAATCAAGCCCCAGTGTTTTATTTTAACTCAAAATTAAAGTTTTCATCAGGGGATATTTTCTGACCTCCCTCCCGTACACACACTGCATGAAACACTACAGATAAGATGCACAGCACAATTTTACCTGAGTACTTTCATCATGGAAGCCCTCCAAAAAACTCTCCAACAGCTCATCTGCATTGTCAATTCTCTCTGCATATTCACCCACTATCCAGATCATGGCAGCTCTGGCATCTGGCTCATCCAGGGAATCCAAGTTCTCACACAGAGTGGCAATGATGCTTTCATACCTGATTTGTAGGAGTACAGGTGAATTACTGGAGTGAATTCAACTTGTGTTACTCCACCTCAGTCCACATCACTCTGCAGAGAATCCCACATTGAATTACAATGTCTTGTATTTCTACATGATTAACAAGCAGCATTTTCACTCAACTACAGAAGATATTCCTAGGCTTTTTCTATTTCCAAGCTGAGCACTAAGCTCTCACAAAGTCCTCAAGAGATTTGCAGTTTCTTTAAATCAGTAAGACCACCTAAATCTGGAATTCAAGCAAAGCTGCCTCCCTCTCTGCTTTGCTAAAGGGAACATTTGATTGAACAGTTCAAACCATGAGTCTGTAGCAGATTCTGCAGCCTTGCTGGTACCTTCAAACTGATAACTCTAAACTGGATATTACACTTTCCCAAAGGCTTTGCTGTAAAACAAGGCAATACCCCACAGTAATTATTTAGCTTCCCCTCTTCCCATGCGTGGGTATCCCTGTTGTAAGTAGGCAATCTGTCTTGGAACTGACAGCAGAAATTGCCAGAGAGGCCTTCAGATGTCCCATATTACTTTTTAGGTGATCATGAAGTCTCTGCTGAAAAACACTGCAACTGTTCTGTAGCAGAACAGACAAAATTTTGTTGCAGAAACAGCTTAAAAGAAGCTCAGTACTGCCCAAGCCAGAGAGAACACCAGATGGAGAGTGCCAGCAGCATTCTGTTCAGCACAATCTGCTATCTTAGACCATGAGAGCCATGAACCTTGGCCTTGTATATAAGTGTTCTAGAGGAGATGAGCAAAACCAGAGGTCTAATGCTGTAAACCTGGTCAAGTTCTCCTTCTGGCATTCCCTGCAAGAGCTTTACTACCTTTTGGTTAAGACTTACACTCAGCATCAGCATGGTTAGGCAGGGAAGGAAAAGCTTTCAGTTCAAATGTGTCAGGTTGATCCCTGATCTAGAGCCAACAGCTGAACCCTCCCACACTAGGAGCTGGAATCAGAATGGATTTTCTGCTTTTCAGACAACCAGCCAGCTCTCCTTCAGAGCCCTGATAAACTACAGAATGAATTTCACTTTGCTCTCTTCCAATGCCAGCAGACAAGGGCTTCCAAAAGCCTTCACTACTTTGTCACCCACTTGTTGGGGTACTTGCGGAAGATGTCCCTGATGACCACGATGGCCTCCTGGACCACGTAGTTGACCTTGGTCTGGATGAGATCCAAGAGGGTGCTGACACAACGCTCTGCAGATTGCTGGAGAGAACAGAACAAACAATACAATTAAACCAAGCACGTGCTGAGGAATGAGACATGCATAGGAGGAGAGCCAGAGGGGGAAACCAAAAGGATGACAGTTACCAACTCAGCATGTCTGTCCAGAAAAAAAACCCTACAGGTTGGCAAGTGGTTGTGTATTACAGCAGAGGTACCACCTGATTCTAGCTCCTGCAAACAGTAATGGCTGAGGCAATCTGGATAGCTGGATCACCCCACAAGAGAGCTTAAAAACATTGCATTACTACTAATATCAACCTCTTGCTGGCTAGCAGGTGAAAGAGGCCACCGAATGAGCCCTCTTGGACTTGCCCAAGCTGTGGCAACCAGCGCTGGGAGAGTTTTGACAGGGACTGCTGGAGAGTGGGGAAGTTAGAAGGCAGGAGGAAACCCTGCTGTCAATCATGTTTCAAAGAGCAGCAGCAAAAAGCAGCTTACACCAGCAACAGGTTCAGTATTTTTGGGGTGAGGTGACTAGCAACATGTGAAGATCCAGCTATAAACAGAAATTCTTCTGTTGCCAATGCAGCTTTCACATTAATTAGTTCCAAATTCCCAGCCACAGGCACTGTGAGATAACACAGACTGGACACAGGCACCAGAACTGGAGTTAAGAGGCAAAATGTTCAGGAAGGTCTATTCCCAAGTAGCAGAGTGAGGCAGGACATCACAGGAGCAACCAAGAGCAGCACCAGAGAGTCTGAAATAAGGGCAGCAATCTGGTGATTAGCAGAGCACATATGAAGCCTCATTACACAGCTGGTGATTAATGTGAGGAGCAGACTGCTCATGACACTGCCTAGGCAGCCACCAGCAGAACATCCATGGAGCACTCAGGACCAAGACAATCATCACAGGGCACAAACAGCAGCAAGGTGGGTGGGTGTTTCCATTTGAGTTAAGAGTCTCCTTCACTTTCAGAGCACTTGAAAGCTGGGCAGGAGGAGGGATGAAATGGCATTTGAGTAACACATGGGAATAAGTTTAATGGCAAAAAGACCCTTAGAGCTGAATTTGGGACAAGCAGAGACTAAAACTCTTGGTGACTTCTTGCCCTTGTGACTCCTAGCACTGGCATCTTGCAAAAAGAGTCTCCAGGAGCAAAAAGTGCTGACAGGGAACAGCCAGGAGGGGAGACACTACAAACCAGCATTTGCTCTGTGTCTTTGCAAACTGGCCCTCTAGGTCCCTGAAAGTCACATCAACATAGAAACCCATATAAAATTATATGATTGGTATATTTTTTAATGATACCTCTCCCTCTTCAGCACAGCTTTACAGGTGCTTTGCCACTATGGAGGCAGCCAAAAGGCAGTTTGAAAATGTTCTGCCCTGATCTCTCTTCCTGCTCAAGAAGAGATTTGAGGCCTGTGACCTGTGAGAGACTTTCAGTTCATGGAGTCTGGCCATGGCCCTGGCTCAACAGGGACTGACATTGCTCCTAGTGGGAGTCCACCTCTAAGTCTTTGCAAGTTAGGTACCTCAGAGCTTGCAATTTAATCCTTGCCAGATTCTCAACAACTTTCACTGGTTGTTTTAACAAGTGGCCTTAAGGGGTTCTTGGGGTAAATCTCTCCTAAGTTCTACTCTACAGAACCTACAGCATCAGGCACTGTTTGCAGCAAACTTGCCAGAGCCTACAACTAACAAAGCTTTGAGAGCTGCAGAATTAAAGGAAGAACAAATGAAGGTTTAATTTTCCTTTCTTAGACACTTTGAAGTGTGATTTTCTTTTCCAGGAAGTGCACATCATCTCCTTTGAAATAGGCAGAATTGATTTGTAGCCCAAAAGTCCCTTGGAAAGTGAGCAGTCCCATGGTCACATGCAGAGTGGAGCAGTCCCTCTAACAAATTCCCCCCTAACAAATTACATCTCAGCTCACACTGTCCTTGTAAACATTGCTACTTGAAGGTAGAGATCCCTAGGGACTGCAGTGCTCTGCCAATGGATGAAAGTGTCCCAACAACCAGAACAGCTCTTAAGTTGGGATGACAACCAACTAACATCAAACTTGCTTTGTTTTTCTGTAGAAACTAAATGAGAGCCCACAAGATTACTCTAGCACACACCATACTCACAGCCATAAGCCTCAGTGATTTCTAAGAACTGGGCTGCTGGCAGAATCTCCTGGAATTGAGACAAATTCCCCTCTTATATGGCTCCTTCTGCTTCTCCTTTGCTCCAGAGGAATCACTACTCTTACTGCATCCACTTAGTTTCCTTTTCCCATAAGAGTACTCTATTTCCTTGCAATCAAAAACATCAGATAACTTCATCTACTGCTGTCAGTGGAGCAAACCAGCACTTAGCTCACAGACACCTCCACCTCCAGCTAGCAAATCCAGCTACACCACACAGTTTGCTGTAGACACACTGGAGCTGAGCACAACCAGTCTGTCCATGCAAAATGACATTGTTCTGACATCCCCCAAACTGCTACAACTGGCAAAACCTGAGCAAAATCCACCAAGCTTGCTCTTCATCATGGATTTTACTGACATTTCCAAAATGAGCACTACCTCTGCTGTCAGCACCATGCACTGTTGCTCAGCAAAGGCAATGCCATGCTTGCTCTACAGCCTGCATCACAGCAGACAAATTTATTTATTGTCTTACTCATTCAGGAGAGACAGACAAAAGGTAGGATCCTTGAAGGCAGAGCTGAGGTTCCCCATGAATACTCATTTATCAACAGCTCCCTCAGCTGTGTCCTGTGTCAAAAAGCAGATTGCTAAGCCTTGGGAATTTGGACACTGATGGCTGCAAGAACACTCTTCCACTAGGCATAACTCATGGTGCAAACAGCCTCTTGGAAACACAGATGCACTGGGGACAGGGAGATCAGGACACTGTAATGAGCTGTTCAATATTTGACCTCTTTAAACCTGGCTCTTGTCAGAAGAGTAAACAGATCTCATCTTTAGCAGCACTGTCATCAAAGGAACATTGCTTAAAATTCAGATTAACAACCCATTGAGAGACAATTCCACTGTTAGGGTCACTGCAAATTTGCTGGGACTTTATGAGTCCTTTGCATACTGAGTGTGGCTGTCATGGACTCAGAGATGGAAAGAAAGAATGTACAGGTTGAGAGCAGGAAAGGTGAAAACCTCTCAAAACATCCTGCTGCTGCAAGATACACCACCTTTCATGTGAAAGGAGGACAAACACATGGACAAGCCCATGCCAAGAACCAAACCAAACTCCCACTCCCCAGCACCAGCAGTGGTACAGAAAAGATTGCCAGCAGCTTTTTTGCTTCTCAGTAGCCCCCTCCCATGCTCAAGAGCATTTTGTACTGTTGGCTGCTCTAGCTCCATCCAAACTCCTGCATGCAACATGGAATACTCCAGTATTTTGAACTGCAGACATAAAATAAAAGGCAGCAATCACCTGCTCTATCAGGTCCTGCTTAAAAGAAAGGCCATGGCAGTCACAAGCCTTTAAGAGGTGAAAGAAGGAATAGAAGGCTGTATGGGAGATAATTTCTCTCCAAAGGACAGAAGCTGGTGCCCTCTTTACATAGAATTACAGTAGTTTAGCTGAAACAAGAGAAACCTGGGCACTGACACTATACTCAGCCAGGCATGATTAGGTTTTTATTTAAATCTGCTGTCAAACAGTGCTCATGGGAACACACTTTAGCAAAAGCTAAATGAGCTCAGCTGAAATTAAACCACTTATGTGACATTTTGCACTCAGTTATCAGTTTACTGAGAAGTACACACATCACAGCATAAGTCTTCATTCTCTTCACAAGCTTTTTGAGCTCCTGTCAGGCATACCAGATTCATTTACAGGAAATTAACAGGGACATCACTAAAAAAATAAAACAACATTCTATTACAAGCATTTTGATGGATGTTCAACTGGAAGAGGACATTTCAGAGTGTTGTTCTGAATAACTGCAAAGGTTCTTGGGAACTGGCACACTCCAAGCAAATCTATAAACTATATAGACCTTTAACACTAGATAAACAGATAAGGTCACTCTGTATTTCTGCAAATCATACTTAAGTGCCCCAGATCTCTTTAATCCTAGGCATTTGCTCCATTCAGCTGAAACAAGGGACACAAAACATTTCCTGAGTTCCTCTATACAATCTCTTCTCCTTCCCCCTTCAAAAGGTCAGGCCACAGCTATTAAAGGAGCTCCTCATGAATAAGCAGTCACTGCTCTGTTGAAGCCAGTACAGGAAAAGATTCCATCAAAGATGAGGAAGCTGTCTTGCTCTGCCTGCAAGCTGAGGTGTGAGAACATCACCTTCTGATGCACTGCAGCTCCCAAGTGCCACCCTCCACCTGGGGCTTTGTCCATGAGCACGATGCACCCAGGTCACTTGAGTGCCAACACAGAAGCAAAGCAAATTTGTGTGTAACGTGGGAATGAGATGGCAAAGCTCATCACTTTTTGAAGGCAGGGAGCCACATAAAACCTCCAGTTTCTGATACTTGCCTCCACCTTGATGGCACAGCGCCCAATGGCTCGCACAGCCTTCCGCACAAAGTCAACGTCCACCTCAGTAGCATATTCCTTGAGTTCTGCCAGGACCTGCAGGGAAAGTGCACCAAAGTGAATCCCTGGGCTCACACAGAGAACATCCTACTGATAAGCAAAGCTACTTGCCTACCAGAACATGAGCAGGAAGTTTTCTTCCACAGTTAACCACACACGTGGTCAAGTAACACCAAGTCTCACCGGTCCCCACCTCTGAAACCACTGCTTTGGGTTAGCAGCAAGGCTTGATTTAGGCTGGCCAAAGCCAAAAGATGGCTTGGTCTAGATTATTTTCAAACTCCCCTGAATAAAAACTGGGGGAAAAAAAAAAAAATAAAATCAGGCCTGCCAAGCTTACATGTTGCTGTTCCTTCTTACAGTGAAGATGCAGTGAAATGGGGGTCACACCCAGGCACAGAGATCTTCAGGTACTGCTTACTGTACTTACTGTTCTACATGCACTGTATGCAAAGCTCTAAGCAACAACCATCCCTCCTGTGCTGAGGAGGGAATCTCTGGATCCCTACTAGATCCAAAAGAGTGAGACAGAGGAGATCTGAGGATCCCATGAAATACCTGCATATTGACTAATCCCAGCGTGAAGATTTTTTTCCCCCCCCTCTTAAGAATAAGATTTACTGTTTTGATTGAGTTTTTTTGCAAATGCAAAGGGAACAAGGGTTTAAACCACAATCTGCTGGAATCTTACAGAACACTAATTAAAAAGCTACTCAATTTTAATAAATAATTTGGCTTAGAAAGAGCTATTTTTAAAAGATAACCTATGCAATTTGTATTTCCAAAAATCTCATTTGTTTCAGTTTCTCACCTCAAGCATGACATCAGGGATTTCATGGTGATGTCACAAACAGATTGCAAGGGAGAGGGAACAGCACAAAGCAAGACAGTCATTTGACAAATCTCTAGTAGATGCCAATTGCTCAGAACAATGACAAGATAGAGGCCTTGAAGGGCCAGACTGCAGACAAATAAATCTGCAAGGAGTAGACAGGACATCTGTGTTTTGCAGTTTTATTATTTCCTTGGATGATCTATGTTGGACAGGACTTAAAGAACATAGGTTTAGTAGCTTATGCTTTTCAAATACAGCCTGAGTGAGGGCATTGGATTCAACCAGTCTGCTGCCTTGGTTTGGAATGGGGACAGAGATGAAGAGTCTCAAAAAGGAGGTGGAGAGGAGGGAGGAGGTGGGGAGAGGGCTGCTCTCCTTAGGTCTCATTTTTGGGTGCATTTCTGATAAAGCTTGGAGTTTTTTTCCAGGAATGCTTCTTTAGAACCAGGAAGAGAATCATCCATGAGTCTGCAGATCCCAGTCCCAGCCCTCCAGACACCACTGCCTTTCACCCAACCAACCTGAGTTATCTAAAAGTTAGGCATTAAAATGTGCATGGAGCCTGCCCAGAGTAAACAGAAAATTCTGAATACATTCTCATGGAACCTGGTTTTCAAAATGTTTTCCATGTGCTCAGTACAAAAAGGATGTGAATTACCTTGCTCTGTTAAAAAAAAACAAAACCCCAAAAAACCCAAAAAACCCCAAACAGCCAACCAGAGGGGAGAGCTGAAGAGAGCTGCTTAAAAATGTCACATTACATAAAACTGCTTTGTGGCAATTCTGATAGGACAATAATAGCACTAACCAGAGGCATTAATCATTCTGCATTAGTGTTAGGCCTTATGGATATGGTGACACTCAGGAACACTTCCTTTAAGAAAGCCATTTGGATTAAAACTGCATCAAATTCAATGAGAATCTACCCTGCAAAGCAGTTTCAATTCAGTTCAGCCTCAGCTCTGTCCAATTTTCTCTCTGGAATCAAGTTAAGGAAAAAAAAATCTGAAGAGTGCCTGTGCAAGGGTTTAACAATTTAACTATTACACTTGAAATTCAAAATTCAGTAATGTTTGGCCATTCTGAATGCCTCTGTCACAGACACAGCTCTCACTTGAAACAAGCCTCTCATTCCAACCTCATCATTAGCAGTGACTCATTTGACAGGAGACATCAGCTCTCCTCTGGGAACTGTAATCCATATAACAAGATCTACCTAACAGTCAGGATGGAAAACATACCATGTTATTAACATTTCAATTATGAAGAAAACTCCCAACGCCTCCAGAAGTAGCTGCAAAAAGCCCTATCCCAGGAAGAGTGATGCCTACAAGCCAGGACAACACTAGGAGTAGTTACACAGAACCTCACAGAAGGACCAGGAGAGGGTTCTCCATCCCCAGGACACATGCAGGTGACCTCAGAACTGGCTCAGCTGACCTGGGCAATGTTTGCTTGAGAAGCCAGGCGGATCATGATGTCCAACTTCTCCAGTTTGACATAGATGGGGTCGTTGTACTTCACAAAGAACACCTTGATTTCCTGCTTCAGGATTTCAGGCCTGGAGAGAACAAAACATTTCACTCAAGACTGGCAAAACATTGGGCTCTATCCTAACCACAGGTATCTTTAGTTTAGATACCTACCCAAACACTCACTGAGAAACAGTGTGCAGGACATACCAATGAACAAGAATCTGAAGAAACTTAAAAGGCTGGAGAAAAAGATTGTTTAAATACAAACTGCAGAACCCAAGTCTCTGTCACTATGCCTACATCTCTACCTCCTCCACTTGAACTGCAGAGTCAGTGGATGTCAGTATTTTCAGTGAAGGAATAAGATCCTCATCTCCATGCAAAATCCACCTACAAACTCCATTTCTGCTTTCACTTGCAAGATGCCAGAGCACAGTAACTCTGCCCTGAATACAATCACAAAGTGCTATCCAAGCTATCACACCTTTTCAGCACGGAACAACAGCATTTAAACATGCACGTGGGAGTAAACTGGTGAAAAAAAGCCAACTCATTGTACATCAGTCATCAGCCTGATTTGTCCATGCTGAAGAGAACAGCATAGGCACACTGAGCTTCTGCAGGTCACTATGAACTGGGTTACATCCTCCTTCCTATTTGCTGACTGATTTACAGTCTAACAGGAGGGCAGTTCTTACTGCTCTTAAAAAGACAGTGAAGGGAGAGGGAAGAAATACTGTATGATGCTGATAGCACAAGTATGCTGTAAAAAAAAATTAATTCAGGCTACAAGAGTCATGAGATTGTTATATCTGTTCCTCAAGGGATCTGATCCTGGGTTAAACCAAGTGCTATGCATGAAGAATTATCTGAAGGTCTGAGATAACCCTTTGACAACCCAGGAATAACAACCCCGTGAGGCTTCACCTTTTCTGCACAATCAAGTTGATGTTCCTCAGGGCAACATACTGAACTTCAGGCTCTCCAGAAAGCAGGGTCACCAGTGGAGGGGCAAGTTTCTTCAGCAGCATGTTGTAATAGTCAGAGTCCTTGGGAAGAAGTTCCAGGAACTTCATCAAAACCTTCACTGCTGACAGCACCACTGCTGAGTTGGCATGAGAGAGCCGAGGGGTCACCCGCTCACAAATACTGGAGAGAGAGGAGAGAAAAAAAGGGTTCACATTCATTTCACAACATCAGATTTTTCAGACCTTATCTGCAGTTAGGAGATTGAACTGAAAACAGCTGCCTCAGACACCTCTTTGATTTGGTTTTGTTCACAAAGAATGGGAACAGTCCTGCCCTCCTGAACAAAAACTTCCCTCACAGCTTCAAGTTTCTCTCCTACCAGTTAGCTCAGGAACTCCTCCAGCTCTCAGCATTACAGTCCCAACCCTTGTTCAGACATTAGCTTTTTCTGCCTTTGCCTGGTGGTACTAATTTCTGTGATCTTGTCTGTCACTTCCAAACACAACTTTACCAAACCAGCTATCAGAAAAACACTTTAGCCCCCATAAAATCATTCAGAGGTGATACACACTTCTTGCTTGCTTGGGGGTTCACTGCCATTTCAACCATTTGTTTCTGAAAAAAAGGTTGCTGTTACTCTGAAGATATAGGGAAAGAGTGACCCAAATACCCTCCCAAGTCTCAGATTCACCACTTGCCTCAGTGGATCCTATAATCACCAGCACCCTAAACAACTCATCCCAAGCAGAAAGGAAGTTTGGGTTCATATGGTCTTTCTTACAGCATCTGTCAAGTTTCTTCCCACCCCCTCCTGCATATTGCTAACCTAGAACAATCTTATTCCCATCTGTGCCTCCTAAAGTTTCTTTCCCTGAAAGATTTGCTTTCATCCACCCTGGAAAGGAAGCAGCTTGGCTAAATGAAGAGTGGAGGAGTGTGGAAGTCAGAGCCAAGGGCAGTCCTCAGCTGCCACTGCCCAAGGTCACCTGGCACACCAAAACTGCTTCATTTCTCCATGCACAGGGTAGTGACACCTCCAAAGGAGATCACTATATAAAACAAGGTGCTGATATTCCCCTATCTGAAATGAAGTTCAGCTCCACACAAAGGAGTAAAAGTAGTTACTGCCCATCCCATTTTACACACCACTCTTCACAGAGGAATTAAGGATGAGGAACTGGGACATGTTCCCAGTTGTTCAAACTAAGTGGTCCCTTCCTGACAAAACTAGAGTAACACTGGCCTGACACCCTGGGGAATCTCTGCAGGTTTCTAGCACTCATTAATAGCTGTTTCTTGCACAGAAACAAAGCACAAGGGGAGGGAAGCAGGGAGAAAGAGTAAAACAAGATCAGCAAGACTGTTGGCAGGCTTTCCAAAAGAAGTGGATTATCTGTTGTGCCTCAAGAGTCACTGAAGAAACCCATCAAACCAAAAAAGGCCTGCCCAGGATTTTCCACGTGGGCTTGGGCCACTTTCTCTCCCCTCACTCCCCACAGCATCTATAGGAAATAAAACAAGTTTGAGAATTCCCCTGTTCCAAGCAATTTTCCTTGCTGCTTCCTCGTTCTCTTGGGTACAGAATCTGACACTGGACAGTGGGGAGAAGGTTTGAAATGCACAAATTAACACCCTGCCACCTAAACTCTGAAGTTACAGTGTTTAGGTTCAGTCACTGGAACTAAATGTAAAAGAACAAGGGTGAATTTAGAGTGATAAGAAAAATAATTTCTTACCTTTACTTTCTGTAAGGTAGTTTTCAGTTTCACAGACCAGTTTTTAGTTAGAAAATATATTCCAGTGACAAACCTGCAGTTCTTTGGAGCTGCCCTAAACCTGTAAGGGCTTCTTGCCTCTCCAAGTAGCAAAATCATAGTTGAAAGCTCTGCTTTAAAACAGAAAATCTTCCCAACAGTGCTTCTAGATAGATCAAAGATTGTTACAGGTTTGGCCTTGGGCTGATCCCTTCTCAGCAGGGCCAGTTCCAGAACTAGCCTTTAGAATGGAAAAAAGTTTAAAAAAAAAAAAAGAAAAGCTAACAATAAATAGAAGTGGTTCTGCAAAGTGAAGGGGAAAGTTCCCAGCATCAGCCCAAACTACCAAAAGTTTCCTCCCCTCTAAATCTCTCTTATAAGTCTTCCTTGCACTGTCACATCCCTGACTTGTGTCTGCTAGCTCAAGTGCTTTCCAGAGCTGTGACACTGCCTGTAGCCTGCAACTGCCCTGCTACTGATTAACCCCAAGTGGCCTGGCAAAGAGCAGGAACAAACATACCTCTGAGCTTCACGATCATCCTTGGGGTTGTAGTTGGACAGACAGTCCAGGATGAAGATCTGGCCCCACTCAGTGCACTCATTTAAAGCTGTCAGGAGCTTGTTAATGTTCTGAGGGTTCAAATCCAGCAGGTTGCTGTTGGGATGTGATTCACTGATTTCTGACAAGGCAGCCACAGCATTTGCTACCACCTGGGAGATGAGACAAGGAAAAGCCATCAGAGGTTTGGGAGGGTTTAACTGGGACTTAGCATGGGTTATACATGGGAAAACAACACAAAGCTCCTGGTGTGTGCTATCAGCAGCCACCATGTCAGTCATCTGAGCCTCCAGGGACCCAGTGCAACCTCACAAACAACCTTGAGAGCCCAAAGCTTGACTAGAACCTTATTCTTTGATAAAATGTGAAGAATCTCTTCAGAGGAAGTAAAAGACTAGCAGCACACATGGGGGGGTGGGGCTGCTGATTCATTTCAAGGAAATATGAAGAGTCACCACAGGTACAAAGAGCATTTTGCTAGAGAAATTACAACTTGAAAGTATTTTTGTTGAAGATAAACAGAAGTTAAAGTTGGCTTTGGATAGAAGGGGGAACTGGTGCCAGGAACTCAAAAGGGACTCTACTCTGGAGGGAGACAGAGATGGCACCAGGGTGTCCACATGGAACAAGAACATCTCACCTCCCTCCAGGCTCCAGACTTCCACCCTGGCTTGCTTCAAGTAGGCATCACCTCCCCTGATTTCCAGAAGATGCTCAACAGATAGAGACAAGGTCTCAAAACTTGCCCTACTCATTGAGGAATGGATGCCTCTTGCCTAAGTTCCCCTTGGCAGTCATGTGGCACTTGGCTTAACATGATCTGAGAAATGAGAACCCTCTCCTCGAGATGTCAGGGAGCTTTCAGCTCTTTAGCAAGTCTGTCAGGTCACCCAGTTTGAAAGCAAACACAACTTCCCTAAAATGGACAACTCCTGCTAAGTTTTTAACACATATTTCAGTTCCAAACAGTCTCCATGGCATCCGTTTGTCTGCTGGGTCCTTTGTGGAGTCCCACTGAAGCAAACACTCCAGCACAACCCATCCCTGAAAATATTCTTGCTGCATTTCAGACTATGGAAGATCTTTCTGAGCATGGATGAAAGGAAGCAGAGAGAGGAGGCCCAGGGTCCAGCTCGACAAGAGTGAGAAGTGGGAATGCAACACAAATGTCTAATTCTTTGTTCCACACTCCAAGTCAACAGCTATTTTAACAGATGTCATGTGAAGTTTTTTGAAATAGAAGAGTCACAGAATGTATAGACAAAAATAGAAAATCCACAGAGAATGCAGAAGTGTTATTTGTTTTAATAACTAGAAAAGGGATTTAAGCCTCAATTTGACACACAAAACTGATATACCCTATGAAAAGATATACATTGCAAAATACTCTGAAAATGGCATGTCCAGCCCAGCTCAAAACTCCTGTCTTCTAAAATGAAGATTTATAGCATTATTTTCTATGGGATTAAGGCAAAGGAATATCTTATCTGAAATTTCCTGATCCTTTGGATGACTAAAGATGCTTTTGATGCAATGCACTGAAAACAAGAACAGAACGACCAGAAAATTCTCTGCATTGTTCCCACCACTGTCTGTCATTAAACCAATATATTTCAAAGTCACTGCACAAGCACACTGATGTTGATTGTTTTGCATTTCACACCTAGAGGTCAGAGATAGGATTTCAATCCAAGATTTTATGAATTTCATTAGCTGAATGAGCCTTCTGTCACCAAAATCATTAGCAATCAGAACTGCTGTTGTCTTGTACTGTTTTAATGAGTAGCTTACTAAGATATGCTGCTTATTCTTCCCATTATTTAATTTGCCTAATTTCTGAATGGCTAGTGTGACACAGCAGACAACTGAAGTTTTAATTTCCTTACCTTTTGCAAGTTCACAAAAAGTCAAAAGCAAGTGAAAAGTTCAGAACCATTGACACAGCACTTCTAATATGAAACTTGGGTAAAAAAATGTTAATAAAATAGTGACAAAGCATCCCAGAAAGGCACTTGTCAGTTGTATTAAGGAACAGGGATGAGCTTTGCCAAATGCACTCACTCTGCCAGGCAGTGCCCTCACACTGCAGTAACTGGACCATGTGGATGTCCCAAGCCCTGGAGCAAGCACAAGTCAAAGCAGATGTGGTTTCGTCCCCTTCCTCACAGAGTAAGTGAAATCCTTCATTTTGAGTCTGCCACAGGCAAAGGATGTTCAGGAATGCTGGTACCAGGGGCTACCTGGTACACAGTAGCTACAACCCAGAGACCTTAGCTGTTAGGATCTTTTGAGGCTCTTTTCAGGAACGAGTTTAGGAGCATACATGTGAGTGTCCAAATCAAGACAGAGGTTGGGGCACTACATGGCAACTCACCAGATGCCAAATTTCCATGCAAAGAATCCATGAGAAAGAGTGTCAGGTGGCAATGCACTTTGGGGCACAGGCTGTGGTCTTCTTGGGGGTCACAAAAAATGACTGGAAGGAGCTTTGCAGCATTTGGTGGCAGCTGAGTTCTGCCAGATGGGCTGGGATCTACAATCTCAGTCTGCAGTTACAGCTGGTCCTCACCTTCTACCTTAGCAGAACAGTGCTGCTGTCAGCTTGGTGACAAGAAGATTAATGGAGCAAAATGGAGTAAGGGAAAGGATGAGAAGCATCTTCAGACTTTAAACAACATTTATTAAAAAAGTACTTGCTGGCGATTTGCAGTGAACATATTGATATGCTCCAGTATGCCAACAAAAATAATTAGCATCTTCAAGGCTTTTCACACAGCCACAGCACAGTTGAAATGAAAGCAGATTTCAGGAACCAGTCCAACATAAACACTGGTTCAAGTATGCACACTCACCTCTCTTCACTGGCATTGCCATTGGCTTCGTTAGGAGATGGGGACACAGAGCAATAGAGGCCAGCACTGCATGGTTCCATTCCAGCACACACTTTGCTGGCAGCTCTCACTAAGTGATGGCTCAGGCAACATGCAAACAAAGATTGAAGCCTTGTCCATAGTTTAGGATACTAAAAGTTATCCCTCAGGTATGGAAGAAAAGTCCATAAAGAATCAGGCAACACCAGTGCACGTCTTACACCACCCAGTAACCTCGTCACATAAATGTCCTTGGGAAAACTTAGAAAGATGTTTTGGCCAAAGAAAATCTACAACAGCAAAGCTGAACCTTCAGTCTTCAACTCAGTTGACATTTCTTTCCTAGCAGAGCATCACACGATGGAGAAGTGCAACTGCATTGAACAGCAAGTACAAGGTGCAAAGTGATAAAACAAGCTACAGAAGAGTTGAGGGGTTTTTTACCTTTGAAAAAAATAAGAAAGTTTTCCATAGAAACAGGTAAGTTTCACATCCAATTTCCTCCTTGGCCAAGGAAAAAGTCATATGCTTCTTCAGCAGAGTATTGCCTGCTGCTCAAAACATGCAACAAGTTCATTGTGAAGTTATCACATTCCTGGATGGTTTCTTGCATTTCAGAGGTTGAAAGAAAGACTAAAATGACAAGAAAATACATCTAGTATTGTCTTTCATTATTTTTGAGAACTAAAGAAAAACAGTCAACCCACAACCTGCAAGTAGGTGAGCCAAGAGAGTTAACAAACAGGAAAAGCTTTTAAAAGCTTAAACTTTTCAGTTAGCTCCATGGCAAAATGCCTCACTTGATTCACAATGAAGAACATGGTTTTTAAGTTAACAGGTGCCAACCAGTGAGAATCAGCCTAAAAAAAAAAAGAAAAACAAACCCAAAACCCACCTATAGAGTAGAAATGCAGAGCAGATTGAAGATTAAATAAGAATAATAACAAAAAGCCCCTGACTTGTTGATTTAACTCAGTTCACCCTGAGTACACTTTCCAACACTATTCACATGCAGTCAGAGAAACATCCCATTAGGGCAGAATTGAGCCAAGTAACAACAAACCTGCTTTTTGGCTGGAATTTCCCCACAAATTTAGGCTCAGAGAAGTGTCACTGGGATGTGAATAATCTCACAGGCTCTTATTAAAAGAATAATAAACCCCACACTTCAACCTATTTTAGATCTCATGAGAACCCAACAGTTTTAAACCCACCTCCAGACAAACCCCCTCTGCAGCCAGAGACCAGCTCTGACCTCACCAAGAGCTGCAGAGGTATGAACATGGATTTGCCAGCAATTCCTTCTGGCAGCTGAAAGCTTCAGCTCAGAGCAAATGGTATAAAATACATTAACAAGGAGGAAAGGGGGTGGGTGAAAACCTGAGTGTCTGCCTACCAGCCCACATGGAGAAGCTTTGCAGAGGGTGGAGGGGGGACAGGAGGGAAGCCAGACAGATCTGGAATACCAAAGAGTCAAAGCAATCAGATTATTCTGCTAGCATCCCAGGCTAATTGGAAATTAAACCAAGTGTGTAATGGAGTTAATGAAATACAATGTTCTGCTGCTTAAGGCAGGAACCTCTGGCTCCCCACCCCATTAAAATGAGGAGAAAATGAAGAAAAGGAGGAAAAATTAAGATGCTCTGAAAAGATGCTGAGGAAAGGCAGCCTTCCCCATGCAGTTGGAGTCTCCTACCCTCAAGAGAGCCAGGCACCACGTGATGTTTTTGAGAAGAGAGGTGCTGACATTTTCCAAGAGCATGCTGAGCTTGCATGGTACCTTCATGTCATTAAGCACAGACTCCCAGATGGGATATTTGGAGCATCTGCACGGATGAGAATTTCACAGGGCCACTTGTTTTCATGACCACAGCTGATGCTGTGTGCCTGAAAGGTCCCCAGTGAGTACCAACACAGATGAGCTCTCCCTCTGGAGTACATGACCCCTACTTCTGTTCATGTTAGTTGTATCTTTCAGCTAGAAGCCCCCCTTAGCTTTGCTTCCCTAGAAATGCTCTAAGAACTGTTAAAATGATCCAAGCAGGCAAGTCAGAGAACCTACATGAACCTCTCACACCATTAATGCATTTAACTTGTTTGGCTTTAAATTAAAACCCTGGGAGACCAACACATCCCCAAGTCTCTGAATCATCTTGGAAAGTAACAGCTCACCTGTTCAGCCTTAATTGTGACAGATTTCCAGCTCTCTGGTAAGTCATTCATCTTCCATTAATTCCACTGCAGCAGGAGATTGTACTTTACTGCCTACAAGTCTGGAACAGCACCATTGGATCCGTGATCAGTTCCTGACCATGACCCAAAAATTACCTGAGTGGGGAAGACCACCTGCTTGTTTTTTGCAAGTGGGATGAATTTTTCTGGAGGTGGCAATGGAAGGGAAGTCAAAGCATTAACACCTCCCATGGTGTGCTCGCCCTAACTGGTTTTTGCACCTCCTTGCTCCTATCCTGCACTGCAGAAAAATACCACTTTGTGGCAGATTAAAACATTGCTCTCATGTCCTTGCAAAAATCAGACTGTGCTAATGGCAAGACAGGAAACCACACCTCCTCCAACTGTTGAAGCTCTTGGGGTAGGCAGGCCAGGGGCTGTTCAGGTGTGGCTCCAACACAAAGGGTTTCTCTGTGGTATAGATGAGCCCCCAGTGCTTGAGCCCCCAGAAACTTGAGTTCTGCAGAAAGCCACTGAGGGTCTGCAACCCCCCATGCTTCTTCAGAAAGCACCATGGTGTGATTCCAGCCTGGAAAAGGCACTCACCACACACCAGGAAGGTTTCTTTCTCAGGTTCTTTGGGAAGGCCCTTCACAATTTTCCTTGCAGAGGTTCTCACTGGCACCATCCAGTGGCAAACAGGGCTGTCTCTCATCCAGGAGAGACATCAGCTAAGCATCAACAAAAACCTTACCTAGTCCTAAAAAGAGGGTTCACAAGACTGGACTCACAAGAGTGTTTATCCCAGTAAACTGTGATGTTTAGAGGGTGTAAAACATATTGGACAGCACATCAGTGTTGTCTGTACAGGCCATGAAAGCACACGGGCAGAACAACCACACCTCTGAGAGCTTTGATCCATCACACCACAGCAACAACACAGTATGTGATGAGGAAGAAAGGAGTTAAAAATCCAACAGCACCTAGAAAAGAACTGGTGACATCAGCCTAACTTAATGTATATGGATAACATGGGCAGATAGACAAGAAAACTATTCCATGGGCTGAAAGGTACCCTAAAAAGTTAAGGATTGAAAATATTTGGAGAGAAAGGTTGTTCTATTCAAATACTAAAAGATAATTACGTCTTTGGATGGAATTCCTCTTACGTTTTTCTGCTAATATTTACATTCCTGCAGAAAACCAAGCGCACTAAAAGCCGGGAGAGAACTATTTACAAAGATGTCTAGCAACAGCTTTGGTTCTGCTTTAAGCTGCTGCCACCTGGTGGACTCGCTTTGCATCACCAGGACTCAGCCATGGGCCATCAGTCACTGGGTCTGACTCTCAAGTACCAGAACAAGCCAGTCGTAAGAAAACGGGAAAAAAAGTTTGTCCAAGATTTCAGAGGGCCTCTGGCCATTAGTAGGAGTGTAACAGCCCACCCTGATTACCCTACTGTTATCTACTGCTGGATGTCAACACATTTAACCATCTAAAATCCCCAGGTGTCAGACTGAAATTTTGTTAGAGAGTGAGGATTATGGGAGGACATGCTTCCTGAGGTGCACTATACACCAGTTACCAACAAGAAAGGCTCTTGAGACAGTTCAGCAGCACACTGAGAGCCCAAAGGAACCAGACCCCAGCTTTCTGTTCCTCCAGACCAGGTCCTGCTGAGCTTCGTGCAAAGAAACGCAGTTAAAAAGGAGAAGGGTTTGCTTGATGACAGCTCTGGAAGAAATACACTTTCCCTCTATGGAGGGAAACTCTTCAGCAGGATGCCTAGAGATAAAAGGCAGCCTCAAGCATGTTATACCCATTATAAAATGAGATTAAAGACACAACCTACAATCAAACTTCAGCAGTGCAAGCACCCAGTCAGTGACCCGCGCCCTTCTGCGTGTTGCTGGCCCACTGCCTGCAGAAGGTGGGACACCCCAGATCCCTCAGCTGCTCTGGAGATAGATATATCCACACCAACACATATGCAACTAGAAGTTGGAATGAATTCATCCAGGAGAAACTGCAAAGCTATCACAAGAAGTCTGCAGAAAAAGCTGGTGAGCTACCAGAGTGGTGTGAGTGCCTCCTTTCATCCCTGCTCAGCCCACACCTCTTCAAAAAGACCCTGATCACAAAAAGCTCAGATCAAGGGGGAAAGCACCTTGGCTGTACACTTCAACAGAACTTCAAAGCAATGCCCTGAACATCCCCAATCTCCCTGTGCACAATTCTATGATAATAAACTATCAGTCCAAAAACAGGAAAAAAAAAAAAATAAAATCAAACAAACCCCAGAACGTTTCTGACAAGGTCACCTCCACCTCAGTCAGACATTTTTATGATGAGGGTGATCTGAGCTCACTGAAACATACACCCCCCCATCTCTGCACAATTACAAGGCAATTAACAAGCCACAGATGGAACTGTTACTCTACCCAGCTAGGATGGTTAGTGCTTACTCATGTGCTAGAGGCAGCCAATTAAAAACCCATAATAAAACTGCTCTTGAACACCATTTCTGATCAGATCTTTAGCTCCTGCTCAAAATCTTAATTTCACAGAAGAAAGAGCAAGTGTGGGTTTTCCTGTCTAAAAAATTCTGCTTCATTAAGTGTCTAATGTTGCCTTTTTCCACAAGTCATCCAAAAAGGAGAAAGGTTTTTATTTGTATTATAAAAATGAATGAGTTTAGTTAACAGGTTGCAATGACTGAGATGCACCATTTACAGAGGAACAGGCCAGAAGACTTGATCTAGCTGTACCATTCTTTTCAGTCATCTTTCTTTTGATATCAGATACAGATACCTACATTTCACTTAAAAAAAGAGCTTCTAGGCAGGGCTGCATTTCACCTGATCACAGAGAAACACTTTAATAAATATCAGCTTGCACACAAATATAGCTTATTTGGCAAAAAAAAAAAAACCTGGTCATCAGGAACCCCCACTGGAATTTCACATGGAGAAAGCAGCAATGAGCTGGACAGTGACTAGGAGGATAAAACTTAATTAGGGATGGATGCCTCCTGTACTTTGAGGGAACAATCATGCCACAAAGGCACGAATTTCAAAGGGGAGCAAAGCAATAAACTTAACTAGAGAGAATGTATGTACTAAAAATTGTAACCAGATTAAATACTGCATTAAGTCAGAAGCTATAAAAGCCCCAAACCTGATAAAATCTCTCCCCATGCACCCTTAAAAAGCAAGAATAGAATGCCCTGTCTACAATAAAACCTGGGAAACAGCACACTGAACACTGGCCACATGATCCTCTCCAAGCCTGCAGATCTGAAAACACACCATAGGCCTCTTCTCTTCACCACTATCACTCCTCCAAACTGCACTCTCCTGCTGTGAATCCTCAGCTTCAGGAAGCACAGGTGAGTAGGACATGAAGCAGACACTGTGATCCTGCAGAGCTGCAATCAATTGCAGCAGCTGCAAAGGTTTTGCTGTTCCATCCTGTCCTCATGGCCACCCAGGAGCTCATTAGCTGTCCTGATGTTTTATTAGGAAACCCTATGCTGCTTTTGTTGGTTTATTTAGCAAATGGAGCATACACTGCCCTTTGGCATTTCCCCTCTTCTCTATTCATTTAAGTCAGGATTAAGCTAATGGGATTTTGAAATAGAGATAGGTGCTCTCAGAACCATCAGTAGTTCATTTACCAACACAGTTAGTGCCACAGAGATCAATGAGCAGGAAGGGAAACCAAAACTTATTAACTTGTTAAAGTACCACATCTTTTCAGCCTGAGCTCCTCAATCCACATCCACATGGCCATAATCAGCAGAAGAAAATGAGAGTTGGAAGCAAGGCTAGAAGAGTAGATCATCTCCTTTTCCACAGAACACTCCACTGCTGCCTGTGTGCCAGTGAATGCCAGGGGCCAGTATTAAAGTGGAACTAAAGCAGCCCCATCAACATGAAATTATAAAAGCAGGTGTTCCTCCTCTGCCTCAAAATTGCCCAGACAGAGTAAACATCCTCAAGGAGTCATCAATATTCATGCAGAAACCAGACATTAAAAAAAAAAAACCAACACAAACCTCCTCACCAGGGAGGCATACAGAAAGAGCAGCTTGTAAAAGAGACAGATATCAGAGGCAACAGGCACTTGGATCTTTTGACAGGCACCACTGCTCACAAACTGGAGCCTGCCTTCAGGTCTACTGTCTCTAGACAGCTCAAAGAAAAACCATCAGCAGCCTCCACCCTCCTACTAAAGGGGATGGTACCTTACCACTTGCACTTGACTTATCCAGACCTGCTCAAAGACAGCTGTAACAGGACAGCAGTTTGCTTTACATGGTTCAATTCATGCATGAAAGAGCTGCTAGGCCTGCTATAATGATGTAAAGTTTTGTCTGGAAGCAGAGTCAAATCAGATCTGTGCTCTAGAAGAGCTAAAGAAGTAGTAATCACATTCTTAAGCTCCAAGTTAAACTGAGATGCAGAAGCTTTCTCCCCTGCTAGGAATGACAATGATATTGCTCAGTGGATTCTGGTGTATCACAGGAAAAAATAGGAGGGAAAGGATTATGTAGTGGGGCACTTCAATTTATTGGTCCCACATCCTTTATTACAAAGCAAGAGGGGAAGATACCTGGTGTGGAAATAGACTCTTCATTAACTGTGATGAAATACTGATTTAGTAGTCAATTTACTCCTGTGAAACTCTTGGTCCTGATCTCCACCTCTGCTCTGGCACCTCACATAACTTTATTAAATACATTAGTATTGATTTTCTCCACTCATTACAGGCCAGTGGATTTATCTGCATTAGCTAATAAATTCATCCAACCTCTTATTCCAAGAAGAGCCAAAGCCTGCAGCAAAGCAATAGCTACAAGCTGTCACCAAGGTAGCAGCATCAAGTATTTCTTGCTTTTCTGATTCATCTGACTGGGAAGTTGAACATTTACTGCAGCACTCAAGACAGGCAGCCCAGGCAAATTCCCAACCAGATCTAAGAATAGAAGGCATTTCCTATTTTCTGAGGCAACGTGTTCTCTAACCAAAGTGTTCATCACACTGCACCAGCAGCAGTTAAAAAGATTTCTGATCACCCACCCCCTGCAAACTCCAGCAACGTGCTGGAAGGGCCTGTACATTACCATGGGATTGGAGTCTGCAATCAGGTCACGCAGGGAATCCAGGAATCCTTGGTCCTCCACCATCTGGGCATTGATGTCATGCAGCTTGGCCACACAGACAGCTGCAGTTTTCCGGACGTAGGGATCCTCATCCTTGAGACACTTCCTGAGGGGCTCACACAGATACTCTGTGATCTTATCCACCCGGATGCATCCCATGGTACGGACAGCCAGAGCACGGATCAGGGGGTTTGGGTCTTCACAGTCCTGCAAAAGGAGAGGATCTGCAGTGAGCAGCCCTGCACTGCTAACCACTGGTATCTTCCCTGCTGCCAGAATCAGGCTGTTCATGTTTCAAAAAGGAAAAAAAAAAAACAACAAACAAAAAAAAAATTTTCTCTGATTACACGCTAAAAAAAGGCAAATATTTCAGAACTCACTGGTTCACAGAAACATTCTGCACCATAAGGTAGGACTTACTGCTTCACAGAAACATTCTGCACCATCTCAAAGATGTTTTCAGGCTATGATAGCTTGTAGAATTGTGATCTCAGTGTCCCCTGGTTCTGCCAGGCAAAGGTTCTTTCAGGAAGATCTAGCAGCTACAGCTAAGCTAGAGGAGCTTTCACCTAATAAGCCACAGGCAACTTTCAGGCAAAACCAAATACTGGTTTCCAGCCTGACTCATTCAAAGGAGCAAAATATAACAAGAAACTCAGCACATAAATACAATCCAACAGTCATCAAGACCTATTTCTCACAGGCCATCAGTTCTAGACACAAGGCAGGGGGGATGGACTCCATGATCCCTACCCACCCCCCACACTCTGTGATCCCTTAAATTTGCAACATCTGAAGCACAAATCAAAAGCTCCTCCAAAGATACCTTTCTGATGAGGGAAAAACAAAGCAGAAGGGAATATAACACTTCATGCTTCAAGTCTACATAATACTCTATACATCCACCTGCATCTCTGAGCAATAATCTTCCAAAATCAGCCTATAAAAGAAGAGATGCAGAATGGCCTGCAACAGCATAAGGTAAATTTATCTTTCACTGTTTAAATTTCCTACTGCTGAAAAAAAAAACCCACCTGAAAATCCTCACTTAAAGCATAAAAGTGACATCTCCTGCCAGTGCATTCAATACCTTGAACTGCGTGTGAGGTGCTGAGCTAGTGCAACACTTTCCTTTTCTAACACTTGCCCCTCAGCTTGCTGAAAGGGACAGACATTTCCTGGCATGGAAAAGCACAAAGCTGGAAAATATCATGTCTGCCTGTTAGTCTACTCTAACAGAGTTATACCTTAAAGCTATGACAGACAACATTCTTTCCAGAGAGAAAGGTAGGGACATTTCCCCTGGCCAAAAGCACAGACCTGTGTCCCTTCACCAATTTCAGTGTCAGGTACCAGGTGAGAAACCTAAATCATGACCAGATTCCCCAGTGTCTCAGATTTTATAAATGCTCCAGAGGGAGTCTCAAACTTTCTTTAAGCACCAGGTTTTAACTTACATAAATAACATTTAATTGATAAGGAGGAACAACTTGACAACAGAATTAAAGGCAATAGAGCCATCAGCCAGGTCTTTTTTCAGTGAATCATCTTTTAGGTTCACCAGAGATAAAGATTTTCCACACAGAGCACAGCTGAAACCTTCCAACAAGAAGTAGATATCCATATGACAGAGATTATTCTACACTGGAAGATGAAATATATAAATTCTGTTATCTAATACCAGTAGTTGGTCTTTAATAATGAGTATTAAAATGACAGAAGCAGCTTCTCCTGGAGCAGGGTCCTTCATAACCACTTAAAAGGATACTTAAGTCATCTCCTCTGCTGTAAGTAGCAGCAGCAAGTGAGAGAGAGGACCCAGATCTGTTGGATTCAGCCTGCTAACTCCTTATTGCTGCTCCTCTGAGAACCCCCAGCCAGGAGACTCAAGTACAAAAGCAGAGATAAACAACAGCTCCCAAAGGTTAACAGCAAAAGGAGGTGTGGTGACAGCCACTGTGCTGAACCATTTTCTGATAAGCCCTGGGAGCAAGTTACCTTCACAAAGCTGTTGACAGCCATAATGGCCATATCTGGCTGACTTTTGGCATAGTTCATCAGGTACAAGTAGACCAGCTTCTTCAGCTCCAAGTTGTCAGTCTGCATGCAGTTCACAACATCAGGGAAGAGTGAGCTGAAGAGACAACAGTAAGCAGGAACAGAGAAAAAGCAAGAATAATTACATGGTATGCAAAAGGGTAGTGAAAATATCAGGAAAACTTGAGTTTCAGGCTTCCCACTCTGCTAATGAGAGAGGTCAAGCTCCCCCCCAGAACAGTTTTACAATAACTTGATCATTTAAACTCTTCTAGGCCTTCCACATCAATCAGTTCTGGAACAGGTGAAAACAACTGTGATTTCCTAAAACTATTTTGGATTGGGGTGTTCACAAAATGAGGAAACTACCATGCCAGTACTGGAAATGAACCCACCAGAAAAAAAAAAAGCTGCTTAAAAATATTTTAGTAATGCAGAATATTTACAAAGAGCCTGCCAAATTTTAGATGAGTAAACTCCAGAGCAATAAGGAGCTTACAACACTGAGGAGTGTCGTGAGTATCAGGCAAATATCAAGCAGCAATCTGTAAATACTGCACAGGAATTTCACAAGGATATCTGCAGCTCCCAGGTATGCTGGAGATCTAAAGGTGAAGGGCAAATGCTGTTGGCCAAACCAGCACTTTTTCCTTCCAGTTTATCTGCTCCTTCATGCTCCAATGATGTCATGACATTAAATTTGCAACCTTAGATTAATTTCTGTGGCAACAGACCACACTGCCATCAATCCAGGACTGCTGGGACTTCACAGCAGACTCCAGTCACAGGAGAAGCTGGAAGGGAGAAAGTATTCACTCAGGCAAGTTTTTCTGGTTGCCCAAAGGCAGAAAAAAGGACTGGGGACCAGGCTGCAAAGGTAAATTCCTGTGTCCTTTAGTCACTATGAGGCAAAGGTTCAGTTTAGAAAGCACTTTAAAATAAGTGTAGCTTCAATTTCTGCTACGACAAATTCTGCTATGACAAGAGAAACACTTGGCATTACCTTGCTAACACTGAAACTGACTCCCAGGAGAAGCAGAGAGTAAGGGTGCTGTTACCTGACATCCTTCCCCACTGTCATGGCTGCAATAACCTTCTTTACAGCTTCTTTCCTCTTCTCTTTCTTTTCATTATTGAGCTCAGCCTTCAGTTCAAAGATCTCTCCTGGCAGAAGACAAAAAAAGTTGAGCCTCTTGGGAGAGGAAAAGGCTCAGAAGTGACTTTTTACTTTCCCAGCCTGTTGTTCCCATAAAACTGGAACAGCAACATGTGGAAGCTGTCACAGACCTTCTGGAGAACATGGTTTGCTGAGAAGCAAAGCTGCAACACTCAAAGAATTATTTGGGCTCCAACTTGCTAACAAAAAAGCAGTTAACAAGCACCACTCTGCAGCTCTCCCACTTCTCCAACATTCAATCACATCCCTGGAGTGTCTGTTTCTCAGAGGCAACTATTATATAAGCAGGGGGAAAAGATATTTGGAGATGATACATTAATGCCTGTAAAAAAACAACAACAACAAAACAACAAAAAAACCCCACAAACAACTAACAAGTAGGGATTTTCCCCAGTCTTTTTAACTTTTGCTCATCATCACCTGCTTCCTGTGAAAGCAATGAGAAAACAGCAGACTGCAGTGTAGGCCAAATCCTCTGACACACAGTGGCAGAGCCAGGAAAGCAGAAATTTAGTCCAGTGGAATAATTCCTAACAAGCTAGACCAGTAACATGCTTGGCTGGATTCTGCACCTGCTGAAGCAGCTTTTTCTGGGGTTATAATTCCTCCAGATATTACTGCATGGAAAGTCAGTGCAGGCTGGATCACAAAAGTGACAAAGCAAGTTGGGAAAATAAAGTCACACGTGCAGCACTCAGCTTATCAAGCCTGTTGCAGGCAGAGCAAGTGGGGTGGAAAGGATAATGCTCCCAGCTGACAGACAGCTTTGGCCAGGCTGAGGACACACTGCAAATATCAAAATCTCTCTGACAAAAATACATTCTAGCCCCTTAACCTTCAATGCCTACACCAATGTCACTTTGTCAGAGCAGCAGCACTAATTACTGAGGAGCCTGGCACAGAAACACTGCCAGATACTTCAAAAGAAAAGAGAAAGTTTCTGTTCTGAAGAATGCAGTGCAGTGACCACTCACAATGCCTTCTGTGTGGAACTGAGCTGCTCATCTTACCCACATGGAACTTGTGCCCTGGAGGAGACCTGAGCCAGCAGCAGTGAGCTCACCAGAGCCCAGACAGAGCTGGGTGGCCTCTTGCAGCCACCCCAGAAAGATCTGCCTAGCACCTCAGGACTGCACTTACAGGTAGAGTTGGTCCTTAGAAAGATGTGAGATGCATTTGCCTAATCCATGAGCTCATTCTGAAGCTGAATGAAATAGAACCAGATCAACACTGCAGGTTTGTTTGGGTATTTTTTGCTGGCAGGCATTCATCAGAAACATTCAGATAATCTGAAAAGGAGAGGTTAATACAAACCATTTTCCACATCTACTGGAGGAAGATGAGCAACATCAGGCTTAAAGTGCAGCCAGCAAGAGTCAGGATCAAGAGTGCTTTGTTTTGAGAACAGATTAGAAAAATAAATCTGCCTGGGACAGTTTCAGCAGAGCAAGTTCTCTGCTGAAACAGGGGAGTGGGTAACATATCCTCAAAGATCCTTCCTGTCTTTCCATTTTAAGGGCAGCAGTTTGTCCTGAGATGAGGTGACCACCACACCTGCAGTAAGGCCAAGGGGGAAAGTCAAACAGAGCACTGGAGCTTTGGAGGAAGCAGCAACAGGAAATGTCATTCTCTTTGCAGCAGCTCAATGGATATACATTTGTACCTTAAATATCAAATCTCTCTCAATCAATTCAACCCTGTGATGTCCAAGAGAAAAAACATCCTCAGTCTTAACCCATAACTAGAACTCTCTCTGACCAGATCTGCACTCAAACACCAATGATCTGTTCTCTGGTCCTTGAAAAAGCAGCAATTTGGGTCATTTTGTGCATCACATCAGTTTTGTCTTGTGTCACCGTATGACCCACTTGAGAAGTTTCTCCCTGGATGATTAAGAGAAGAAACAGGGGCAGAGCTAACAGAAAAGCCCAAGTGCCTGTGCATGCAGTTCAAGCTGTTTAAAAATAGCCACCCACCCCCTCCAATTGACTGCACCAGCTTAACACCAACCTTTTTTATTGGTCGTGAAGTATTTGGAGTCTGTCATGGTTCCAGTTCCTTAAAACACCTGAGAAGAAAAATAAAAAGAACAAGAAGGAGTCGAGCAGCATTCAGAGCTGACAACACCCACTCTGCAGGGCAGGAGCCCAGAGGGTGGATGGTGAGTGTGGAACACAAGGGGAGCAGCAAACATTTTGCATCCACAGGCAGAAGTTTCACCATCTCCCCTCTGCACCTGCTGCTGTTCCTTGGCAAGCCCAGGGATCTAAAGGGCTCAGCTGAAAATTGCTGCTGAAAACAGCCTGAGGCAACAGGCTGGAAAAGCAGTGGTGCTGAGCCCAGCTCGACTCCCCCCCTTGAAAGGGAGAAAAATGTGGGGTTTAACTCCTTATCATCAGGAGATCTTGCCAGGTTCTGCAGCTCTTTCCCCTGGATACACAATTTCCTTTTCCAACAAAAGCACTGCAGGTTTAACAGCTCCACTGGAAGCCAGAAGTCCATGTCTCAGACAAAGGAAACTGTCAACTCCCCCTAACGAGACCTTCCCGTGTTGCATCTTGATGGAAAGAGCAATTATCCCGGTTGGCAATACCCACCCCAGGCCCTTTCATTTCTTTCCCTTCTTTTGTTCCCAGGAGATGCAAAGCAGCTGTGGGGTTTTTTTGTGTTTTTAGAAAGAAAAGCCACGACTTTGTCCGTTCCCTCAAGCTTAAAATTGAAATATTTCTCTGCCAAGCTCTGGCATCCCACCTCTGACACACACACAAGCTGATTACTTCAGGGCTGGGCTGCATCTGGGGACAGGGCTGAGAGATGCTGCTGGGACAGCAAGTACAGAGAGGGCTCCCCAGCACTTCTACTGCTGCACAGAACAAAATTATTGACACCTCAGAACACCAGGGGTTGCCCAAGCAGATGGGGAGAGCCACAAGTTTATTCTTCCATCTGCCAGCTCTGTCACCAACATGACTCAAACCATTTCCAAGCACTGGCTATAAACAAGCACTGAACTGGGCAGCTCTGGTTGTACCAAGTACCCACGACCCTAAAACCACCCCCCAAAAAAGAGGTTTTCCTCATTCTTTCCACCTTCCTCTTTTTTTTTTCCCCTGATTTTGCTTCTCTTACAAACACATCCAGGCCCCTAAATGCTACCAGCCAAGCAGCAAGTTACCCCTTCCCTAAATGCTGCCTGTCTTGCCTCTAACACTTACACATCCTGCTGGCTCAGCAGCCAAAGGCCCAGCTTAGCTTTCAGCCCCAGCACACTGCCCAGTTTGCAGTTTCTTAACACTTCCCCATCCCTCAACCAACCCCAACCCCAACCCCAACCAACCCCAACCCCACTCCTTTCACCCCCTTGATCAGTTCAGTAACTCAGCAGATGAATCCCCAGCTGAGGCTCAATGCCAGAACATCCCCCACCTTCAAAAAACTCAAGGCAGAGCAGGCACAATCCTCTCCAGCTGCCAAGAAACCAACTGGGAAAGAATTTGGTGCTGAGCCCAGGGCCCTGGAGCTCCTGCCTGCCCCCTGCCCGTGTGGTGAGGGCCTCAGCCCAATTAAACAGCATTACTGGGTTTGGTTTCTCTCCCTTTCTGCTCTTGCCAAGTGGGGAAGGAAACTCTGCCTGGGGACAGCCCTGGAATCTTGTTTCACCTACAGGAGAGGTGAAACCTCCTTCCAAAAAAAAAAAAAAAAAAAAAAAAAAAAAAAAGCACTAAAAAGAAGATCCTAGAAGAAGTTGTTGTCTTTCAAAACTAAAACCACAGCTCGTGGTGAGCTGCAACATTGCTGCTGATGCATCCTTTGGATTTGAGCCCAACTGAAAAAAATAAAAAGAATGACTTGAATGTTTTCCTCTACAAGAGAATCTGGCCCAGGGCCAGGGAGAAGGCACTGGATTCAGCTTTGCTGTTCTCTCCTTGGCATTAGATGGGGATCTGGCAATGTGGGTCACACCTCCCAGCTGAGCTGGTCCAATATTGCTTTAACAGTGGCCAGAAGAGCAGGAGAGAGAGAAAATCCAGGAGGGAAAACAAAAACCACCCCAGCTGCATAAAACCCTCCAGCAGAAGGAGGGAACCTTGCTGAATGAGAGAGATGACCTTTAAAACCCCAAGTCAGAACACTGTGCTGCTTCTCCAACTTCAGATCACAGTCTTGGAAAGCTGGAGGAGCCCAAAACCTCTCAGAGCCAGAGAAAAACAAGGCCAGGCCCTGTCCTTACAGCCTGCTTTGAGAGATGCTCACTGGGCAGAGTCAGATGCTGACAAACTGCCTCAGTCCAAGATAAATTCCAAACACCCTCACGGGTATCCTTGTGTTTTTAGGAGGAAATCTCCATCAGGTTTCTCCCTTTTTTTACTATCCTTCTGTGTGCAGCACTTTCTAAGGTGGAAATAAGCAAGAGGTGTTGATCTGAGAGCAGAAGGCTCCTGTTCCAAGGCCAGGAAACAAGAAGAGGTGAAACAGGAAATTTCTGCTGAAGCTCTGGCAGTGCTGGATGCCCTAAGCATCAGCCTGGCATTTCAGTGCAGACTGAAGCAAAAACATGATTAAACAAAAAGACTAAAGAACCATCCCAACCAGAAAAATAAACCTCTTCAGCCCCAAACCAGACAGAAAACTGGATCCTGGGCCTGAGCACCACCCATTTTGCCCCAGTCTGCCCACACAGGGGGTGGTGGTTTTACAGCCTCACCACTGATCCAGGCTCCCTGGCACTGAACCAACACAGTGCTGAACCCCTGAACCTCTGGGGTCACCCCTGGCTGGTGCCACCACCTCTAATCTGCCCCCATTCTGCCTGCAGAGCCTCCTGGGGAGCTCCCTGCTAGCCCAAGGGTGGCTCAGGGTTGCCAGAGCATCAGGAAACTGAGCTGAGGAGGCAAGCAGAGCAGGCAAGCAGCAGCTCAGCTTCCCCCCTGCCAGCCCGGGGGAGGGATGGGTGATTCCTGCCCATTTTAGGGACCATTCCCCACTCTGGTCCTGCCCACCCCCTCCTCAAACACTCTGTGGTCCCTTCCCCACTCCTCAGCACCCAGCCCAGCACCCACAGCCCC
>JAAWXA010000082.1:138750-265041 GCA_038090715.1 Florisuga fusca
GCCGCACCCTCTGCAGAGCCCAGGGGCTTCAGTCGGTCCCTCAGCACCGCCCTGTCCTGAGGGTATGGCTATCTCGGGGACGCGCACCGACCCCAAGGCAAAGGTGGGGGTGACCCTGAAAATAGGGGAGTTAAAGAAAAACTGGTTTAAGGTCAGGTCAGAAATCCCCCCTCTGTGGGCTGGTGAGAGAGAGGCAAGTGAGAACAGGGCCTGCTGGTCATGTTTGAGCTAAGAAATGCAAATACATGGCTTTTATAGCAGTAGTTTGCCCATTCAGTTTCAGCAGCATTGTACACAGCTGGAATCACCCTCCAAGTAAGTTTGCCACCAGGCTGTCAAATCTAACAGCTTAACATTTTTCACTTTTCTAACTTCAGGAAGCTTTTTTTTTCCCCCTTATCAGCATACAAGGAAAGATTATCCCCATGGTTCCTTTCATAACCCCCCAAATTCAACACTTAATCACTCCCTGCCTATCCTGTGAATGTAAACATCAAGTTTAATGGCATGAGCAGCTGGGATTTTTGTCATAAATGAGATATTTCCAGCTCTCCCTCTTGAGCCAAACACTGTGCCCTCATGAGAACTTCAAGCCTTTCATGGTGACTTTGCCTGTGGGGATGGATATTTCACAAGTGGTGAAAATTTAGCCCGTGCCAGGGTTACTTGAGCTTCCTGGATATGATGCAGGGCTACAAAATTGGGAGTTGCCTTAGATTCTCCATTTGCCTACTAAAAGCAGAACAGGAATTCCACGTGGAACAAAGTAATGAATTTATTAAGAGTTCATCCACCATCCTCATACTTCAGAACACCACTTAAGGCTGTTTAAAATACCATAAATGAACAAAAAAAGCACACACCTAAAACCAAACCTGTTTCCTGACTAGAGGACAGAAGGCATTCAGCCCTCCCCTGTGAACCATTGCTAGGAATTCCAGAAGTACCATGAGCTGTAGATGTTTGCAGAGCAGATTTCTGCTCAGGCCCTGGTACACTTCCAACACAGATGACTCTTTTACAGCTGGGCCTTGAAGTTTTCATCAATATCAGCAAAGAAAGGATTTACACCATTCTGGGAATTACTTAAATAGATGTTTTCCAAATTTTCCCCTGTTTTCCTCATACAGTTTCTGATCCTCCAAAGTTGCCCCCAAACTATCCCGTGCCTTGGCAATGGCACTATATTTTCCTCATGGCTCTCACTTTTTTTTCCCCCCCACTTGGTCTTTTTGGGTGCTTTTTCATTTTCCTCATGCCTGAGAGAAAGGTTTGATCAGCCCATAATCCATGCACTTGACGAGGCAATCACGTGCTGTGTTCATGATGTGCTGCTTCTTGGGCTCATCCTCTTGCTTGGCAACATATGTCAGGATCTCCAGGAGCTCTGACTCCACCAACTTTTTTGCCAGCTCTTTGTCAGCACTGATTAAGTTGAAGGAGATGACCAGACCTCTGTGCTGTACTTTCATGTTATCATGCAAGCAGAGCCTCTGCAGGATTTCAAGCCACTGGGTGGTCTTCAAGGGAGAGAGAAATCATTATTATTGATCTGAAGAATGCCTCGGCCAAGGAGGAGGCTTTGGCATGGCATTTCTCAACAGGAGAAAGCAGCATCTCTCTGCAAAGAATCTCATCAGAATATTGACATAGCTGAGATGACCAGAAGCAGACCACCCACTCCTCACCACTGATCATCCTCTGCCTTTCTTTTGGGTGGATTAATCACTTCTGTTCTAACAAACCCCAGTGTCCAACATCAGTGTCTGCAACACAACAGGGTTCATGAGTCAAATATTCAGCTGTGCAGGGTCTGAGTTCTCAGGACCTACAGATCTGTGCAGGGAAGGGGGATGTTTTGGTGTCTGTAAAGGTCAGTAAGTTATCAGTCATGCTTTTCTCATCTCTGAGTGAAGCAAGGCTTGGATTTCAGGTTATTTATCAAAAACTTTAAGGGCCTGTAGAGTACCAGCCTGCTTTCCTAACCTTGCTGGACAGCTAGCATCCTGCACTTAGCCTGAGGAATAGTTACATCCAAACATTTCAGCTCTGGGATGGAGTCTAGGATAAGGCAGGCTGGTTTACTTCCTGCAGGGATGGATGAGGAACATGCACACCCAGGACTCAGCTTCACCCCTAAGTTCCTCACTTTCAAACCAGTGGGCTACATCTGCCTTTTGTGAGGCATTTCCAGCGCTGAGCCCGACCAGGGTTATGTCTCCACTGGCAAGGATCAGATTTAGGCTCTTACCACTTCAGTCATCTTCCAGCAAAGTTTCTTTTGTGCTGCTGTCAGCATGGCCAAGGCTCCAGCTGCTGCAACCTGGACTTTCTCATCATCCTCACCACACAGTAACACCACTAACTTCAGGCGGTCGTTGCCATCAGCCACAAACCTCTCTTGAACCTAAAAAAACCCACAACCCCATGACATGAGACCTCAAGGTGCTGTTTCTGCACTGTCAGGGCTCATGAAGGGGTGCATGAGGCCAAGCCTGAGATGCCCAGAGTTACCTCCTTGCTGACCACCAGGTTGCACATGCACTCTGTGGCTGCCTGTCGAAGTTGGTCATGGTTCTCAAACATGTAGTTTTCAATGTCTGGCAGGGCCTTCTCCTTGACTATCTTCAGCCTGTGTTGAAGAGCAGTCAAATAAAATACTTTATGGGGCAAGCAATAACCACCTTACAAAAATATTCACTGTAGACAGGGAAAGCCTTGAAACAAATCAGTGTCTGCAGCACTGAGGCTCATGAGATGTGGTTCATTCCTTAGCTAATGCAGATTACATTTGTCTTTCCTCCTTTTAGAGGAAAATGTGCCACTCTCCTCTTTCTGTCTATTTTTAAAATCTTTTCCTTTGAGACCTTTGTAGCTCTGCCCAAGGTAGCTCAAACTGGCTGGTCTTCATAGTCCTGCATGAAAAGTATTAAACTGAAATTCATATTCACCTCTGGGGAAGAAAGAAGGTAAAAAAGCAGTTGAACTCACCTAAGTTTATCACTTCTTCCTGAAAAGTTAGTGAGGCCTAACAGAGCCTCATAATTCTGGAGACCATCTCTCTCTGTGTTCAACAGGCTGACGAGGGGCTTCACCACCTCATACACCTAAGAAGAGAAGGTATGTCACTGCTTTTTCAGCCCTCAGATATTGGCCATTTTATTTTACTGAAGGAATTATCAAGATTTTTTAATTTTTCTTTTTCTTAAGCTTACCCTCTCCCCTGGGAATGCTATGTCTGGATTGGAAACAGCAGCAATTTTTGCCAGAGCATGAGAAGCCTTTATCTTGCCAACGTCTGTGCCTTCCACAGCCAGAGGTATCAGGGCCTAGTGACACACAGAAAAGCATTTAATGTCTCTCAGAAGAGGTACAGGATTGCCTTACTTTACTAAAAGAAGTTTAAAACATCCTAAAATGTGTCTGTCACAGAAATGGGGACTGCAGCCCATGGTGATGCTTTGCTTTTGTTCTCAAACAGGCACCACAGCAGAGCTTGTAGCTGGTTGTTCCAAAAAGATTGTTTCTTTGGAGGCTTGCAGAGAGAAGACTGGAGTCCTAGGGGCTACCAAGACACTTCTGTCACCTTCCCTCCCTGCAGACACAGTGCAGGCTCTGAGCAGACATTAGCTGCACGCATCAGGTTTAGCTACAAAAATAAAAGTAATCACCTTTCCACCTCCCTGAGCAACAATTGTCCCACGGTCCTTGGGGTCTTCACACAAGGCAAGAAACACCCTGCAGAAACACAGCATCACTTGGTGAAACAGCCACACAGGAAGGCAGTAACCTGTCCCTGAGGGAAGGGGGCTGAGATCTTGCAGAGATGTCAGATCCACCAGGTAAATTCCAGATGTTTAACCCAGGGAGGAAGAAACAAATGGCACACTAGGAAGTTTCCAGGCCTGGAAGATGAACTCTCTCCCAGCCAGAACCAGTACAGAGGACTAGAAATTTAAAACACAGCCTAGCAAGGCAGGCCTGTAAGCCAACTTCAAGGTCAGAACATGGATTTTTATGACACTCCTTAAGGAAAAACTTTGGGTTTAGGGCTTTTCTCCACCTCCATTTCATCCCTCCCCACAGGCAGGATGCACCACCTCCACAAAGCAAGGAGCCAGCCTGGGCACCCATCTCAGGGCCACCTGGGCTGGCCAGCACTCCTGGATCCCACGACAGCCATGAAGGCACCTGGCAATGAGCTCCTTGCTCTGGTCTGTCAGAATGGCACTGTCTGCTTTCACCATGCAGGCCAAGGCAGAGACAACTCCAGCTTTCAGCAACCTCTTCACACGCTTCACCACAAAATCCTTCTTGTCCTGAGAGGGAACATGGGAAAGGGGTAAGCTCCTTAGCAGCTGCCATCCTACTAACTTCAGCCTCAGGGAGAGGAGACAAAGGATGCACCAAAAAAAGTCTTCTGATCCAAACCAGCTCCCCAGCTGTAGATGACCTACCTTTGGGTGCTCCTCAGGCACGTGCTGCTTGGAAAATCTTGCCAGTTGCACCAGCTCTGGGACCAGCTCCTTGGTATCATAGCTGTTGGTACAGTTCACCAGTGCAGAAGCCACGGAATACAAGATGGTTTTGTCACTTGTCTGCAAGGAAACATAAAAGCTTATGTGAGGGTGAGGAGGACACAGCAGGGAAATGGGTCCCTTAGGACTGCCACTGTGGTGCTTTGCAGTAGCTGAAGTGTTCTTAGGCTTATCCTCAGCTTTATGGCACAGGGTGGGGAAAACTAAAAGTTTTTTATGGTCAAACAGGCTGTTTGACCTCAACAGATTCTGTCAACACCTTGATGGCTTTGGTTTTCATGCAGCTACTGACAGGAAAAGTAAGAGCAACCTTCCCCAGCTGTGGGAGAAGAGCAGGAGGATGACAGCCTTGAGGCATCTCCATGGCACAGGCAAAAACTGAAGTTTTGCTGAACTACAAGTGAGGGGCTGGGGACACAGCTCCTTCTGCCTGGGAAGACAGTGCTGGACTGAAGAGCTGGGAGAACCTTGTGCCACCAGAGGAAGGAGGGAACAAAGGAAGGAAATAGACCTTGGCTAATTCAAACATAGCTTGAAGGGCTGGCTCATCCTCAACAAAGTCATCTTTCACATCTGCATCAAGGGTGAGGTATGACAGCCCTTCCACAGCCCATTTCCTGGTGCGGGCATCAATGCCAGTGTTGCACAACCATCTAGAAGAGAGAAAAGCATCCACGTTTTTATCTTGGGAGCCCAGACTGTTTTCTTCTGGGAGAAGAGGGAGAAAAAAACCAAAACAAAACAGCTATTGAGACAGTTTCAGGCCTGTCCTCAGACACCTCATAAATTCACCTTCCAATGGTACTTATGCATCTTCCAGAATAGCACTTGATGAGGCTGTGCCATGGTAGCAGAGGTGTCTGGTGCCTCAGCTGGAGAGTAAGGGAGGGAGGGAGGGAGAGAGGAAGGGAAGGAGGGAAAGAGGAAAGGAAGGAGGGAAAGGAGGGAGGGAGGGAAAGGAGGGAAAGGAGGGAAAGGAGGGAAAGGAGGGAAAGGAGGGAAAGGAGGGAAAGGAGGGAAAGGAGGGAAAGGAGGGAAAGGAGGGAAAGGAGGGAAAGGAAGGACCTTGAGGACTGAGTGGTAAGCACTTAACTTCCTACTGATCANAAGCAAGGAAAGCAAGGAAAGCAAGGAAAGGAAGGAAAGGAAGGAAAGGAAGGAAAGGAAGGAAAGGAAGGAAAGGAAGGAAAGGAAGGAGGGAGGGAGAAGGCTTATTTGGGTATTGAGGCAGGAGGACCACATGACTGATGAAGGCTCAGAAAAGCTCCAGGTCCCAGCACGATGGCTCTGGGGACACAGTAGCAGTAAACAAAGGCACTATGTGGGCAGGATCTCTGGGCAAAGGAGCATCTGGGGTTTTGCAAAGTGTAAGACAAGAGAAGGAAAAAGGAAACCCACTCACTTCCTGCACTGCTTGGCTAACTTCCCAGTGGATCCCTCAGCAAACTGACGCAGCCCATAATCTGTACCTCCTGCTGACCCCAGCTTGCAGAGACCCTGAAGAGGATGAAGAGGACACACAAGTGAGGAAGGCTCGTTAACCTTCTAGCACTGCTGCTCCAAATCAGCCTAATCCCATATGTAAAGTTTGTAGTCAGGTTTAACAAAGAGGAAATATCTTAATGCCCATTAGCTCTTTCAGCCTGAAGCACAGCTAAGTGAGGTTTTGTGGGGACAGGGGCTGCCATCCTTACCACCAGGGCTCGGATTTTGATCTTCTCATTCTTGCTCTTCTTGTAGATCTCCTTCAGGAGATTCACTCCATTGGAGATGATGAAGGTGGCCCTGCTCAGCTTGGTGGAGGCATGGATGAGGGCTTCTACAGCCACCAGCTGGTCGATCTCCCTCTCAGAACCACACAAAGCAACCATCATCTCCATGACTCCCTTCATGCCAAGCAGCTTGTTGCCTAGGTCAAAAGGCCCTTGCAAAACTCCAGACACTATCTGGATGGCATGGAGTGTCTTGTCCATGTCCTGGGGGTCGATTTTGCTCCTGCAAAAGGGATAGAGGAAGCTAGCATGTGGGACAGTAGTTACTTAGGAGTCTCACTTCCTTGGCAAGGAATATCCTCCCTCAGAATGGGAGCTGCTGAAACAGAAGTTATCTGGGACACAGCTGAGCCCAAACCCAGGTTGTGATCCAGCAGGTAGGACTATGTCCTGGTTTGGGCCAGGATAAAAGTAATTTTCTGCCTTCTACTTAATTGCCAGAGCAGTGCTAAACCCTGACAGACTACAGTGTGAAGACCTGAGGATCCCAGCTGAAGCATCCAGCAGGATCTCAAGCAAATCATTATCTCCCAGGGCCTCAGTTTGGCACCAGAGTGGATTGCAGGTGCCTCATCTCATTCTCCAGACCTCCTGCCCCTGGTCCAGCTCAGCCCAGGCCCAGCTCACTTGATGTACTCCTCGCAGATCACTCGGTAGTTGTCACGCTCCAGGTCGCAGCGCAGGTCATCGTAGAGTTTGTTTAGGAGGACAGAAGCAGTCAGCTGGGTGTTCTCTGTCAGTGGCAGGCAGTTAGGCATCTCAGGAATCTGGCCCACCACTTTCAGGATCTTTTTTAAACCTGGGGACAATGGAGAGAGATGGCTGGGAGAGGGAGAGAGGCTGCACTAATCACAGGAGATGATTTGTTGGTTTCTTGCAGGGAAATAACCAGCCTGGATGGTTTTTAAGTCCTTTGCAGCCTAATGGCATGAACCTTAAACAAAGGAGGCACTGGGAGGAGCCTCTGATGGGGAGATACAGGTTTGCAATATTTGCCTTTTTTTTTTTTTTCTACCCAGCTCTTGGAGCAAGATAAGGAAAACTGGTCCCTGATTGGATCAGTTATTTTTATCAGGCATTAAACCTAACATCCTGTGAAGCTGGAGGCTCTGACTGAGGAAAAGTCAGTGACTTTCCAGTGATTCTGGATGTCTTAACCCTCCTGTTTCTGAAGTGTTATTAAATAACTTCCACTAAAATGGTAACACACATATGCATTGGTATTAGTATAAAAACACCCTCCACACAAATTCCTCCCCCCCTTCCATTTTAACCTCATCTCATGTCATTCTAAGCTAGAAAATTTATCCAAGCCAAACTCTCCTAACATTAGCAAATACATAGGAATAAACTTATTCAATAAGTTAAGTCAATCCATTAGAAATTGCAAAATTCTTGTTCTTGTACAGAGTTTTCCCCTCTTGTTCTTTAAACTGTTCCCTGTTAATAGGTCTAACTTTGCTCCAGGATTGCATGCACCAAAAAAAGCCAGAAAGAATTCATTTGGTAGAGAGGATCAGTTCAGCAGGGATTCAGGCAAGAATACACAGCTCTACATCTCCCAAACCAGAACCAGGACTGAGAGGAAGAACTCACCATTGTCTATGACAAAGATGGTTCTGCTGTTGTCATGGTCTTTGGGGTCCTTCCTTGGTGTATTCTTATTGAGGAAGTTGAGAGCTCGGTCTCGTCCCTGCCCAGAGACATTCTTACTGACCAACATGTCCAGCAAACGCAGTGTGATCACCTTCAAGTCTTTTTTAGTATCTATAAAGAAGCAAGGCAGTAGCAGCCAGTTACAAGAAATTATCTTCAAAAGCAGAAGAACCCAGTGAAAACCTATTTAAAGCCCTTGCCTGGCTGGAAGAAGGGGAACATCCCTGCTTGCCCCACTTCTCCAACAGGACTGAAAGACCACCAGGCCATGAATCCTTACCCAGCACCACAGCCTCCTCCTTCCCGTGATGTCCCTCTTTCCCCTGGCCCAGCAGGCAGTCAGTGATGTTCTGCAGGAGGTTGCAGACAGCCAGGGAGATTTCTTCATTGTCTACTGACATCCACATACAAATGTTGTCGATGCCCAGGTAGTGGAGAATGGCAGTGGCCTGGGCCCAGAAAGGAGAGAGCAGGGCAGCTTTTAGAGAAGGGAACAAGCCTGTGAGCTTCAGAAAGGTCAGCCTCAAAGCAAGTATCTTCCTGGGTGACTCCTGAGTCAGGGCAAAGCAGAGTTTTGCTTTTCATCCTTATTTTTGTTCATAAAAAAACTCCTAAAACAGAAGAGCTGCCAGTGGTGTAACAGACTCTTTCCAGTGAGGATGCTGAGATGAGCACAGCTGGATTTGGAGGAGGTTGTTAACAGAGAGCCTGCTTGGTGCAAGAACCCATCCTGGCTGTGAGCAAAGCCCGTGTCATCAGGCAGCCTGGCCATGTCCATGGTGGCATATCAGTAATTCAGGGGAGGCACATTCAGAACCACACTGACTTAGCAGGCTTGCAGAGCAGCCTTTCTGGCTTTTTGACAACAAGTAATGCTTCAGAAAAAGAAAATAGGCCTCCACTGGATTTTTATCCAGCAGATGTTCTGTTGTGTACCCCCAGCTCCTTTGCACTGTTACAGTGACATGCATCTTCACTTCCCATGTGTCCATCTTCTGCTTCCAGCCACAGAACACAAACAGGGATCCTCAGGAGCTGTTTTACAGCTGCCTGGGAGCAAAGCAGGATACCAGCTAGCTCAGAGACCCCTGGGACTTGCCTTGGGACCCTTCCCAGGAATCTTAACTCCCTTGTAGATATTCCCTGCTTTCCTTCATACAAGCCTGGAACAAAACTTTCCTAAATTAGTTGGGTTTTTTGTTGCTTTTCTGATACCTGTGATGAAGGAGGTGGCTTTGACCTGAGCCATGTGGGTGAGCCATGTTCACCCACTACCTAGGTGGTAACAACTCAGCTTTATTTCACCAGCACACACGAGGGATGGTAAAGCACACTTACAGCTTTGACCCCAGAGATCAGGAGCACAGTAGCAGGGGGAGTTTCAGCAGTTTGTCTTGACACCATTTTCTTACTTGTATTTTCTCCCCGGAGTTTAACATTTTATTTGTAGTATTTAATTTTTCCCCTACTGCTCCCAAGCATCAGGCCCTCTGGTGATTTTCCACTCTCCCAGGTGCAAGGCAATAGCAGTGAATATCTGGAGCACCCCAGTACTTACCCGAGCCTTATGTCCTGTGCACATGCCTGAAAGTGTCCTCACTGCTGCCAGGATCATGTCAGGATTTTTGGTTTCTATCAGCTGCAGCAGCAAGCTGACCCCATTGTTCTGGAAAATCCTCTCAGCACCTGCTTCTTCTCTTCCCAGGACTATGAGGTTGTTGGCAGCCTGGGTGGGAACCAGAAGAACCAGGGTTCAGCAGCCTGGCAGCCTCCAAAACACCTCTCTGCAGCTCAGGGATGTCCTGATGGGACTTGGGGAGGGAGGGGGCATCTCCTGATGGATGAAGTGAACCAGCTCTGACCCCACTGAGCAGTTTCTTCAGGTGCATGGGGCTTTGGGCTTTTTTCCCCAAGGAAAGTGGATCCCTGGTTGAAGGGAAGCACGGGGAAGGTGGAAGAGATGGGGGTGAGCACAAATCCACACTGATCCCACCTTTGGGATGTTGGGAAGTTGGCTCCACCTCCCCTTGCCACAGGGGTGATGCCTCTTGGGGCATTTCCTCTCTCAGATCATCTCCCAGCTCATTCCCTCATCCTCCAGAGGGGAGAGGTGGGGAAGGGAACTGAGCCTTCTGCTTCTCCATGTGATCACTGTGACATTAAACAGCAATTTTGTCAAGTCCAGGAGAGTCCTCACCTTCTCTCTCTTTTCTTTCTCACTGTTCTCATCCAGCAGGATTTCAAACATCTTCTGCACCCGCGAGTCCGTGGAGAACTGAACGCGCAGCTGTGCCAGGAGAGAGGGCATGGAGCATCAGGGCCAGAAAACTGAGCAGCAGGTTTCCTTTATCACTTCAAGGACATCAGAGACCCTCAAACCACAGCCAATCCCAGGTGAATAACAAAGCAGGCATCACTTCTCAGCACTGCTTACCCATGGGCAGAACAAGCCCTGAGCCATCACCTTTGAGACCCCGTGGTGCAGGGATATCTTCACAGTACCCCCAGAGAAGTAACTAAGTCAATGTGGCAACTGCCAGACTCAGTCCAAAGCTACTCCAGACCTTTCCCAGGACTCTGCAAAGACCTTTAGGACCATGTCAGCATCAGGAGTGAGCTGCCATGCTTCTTAATTTACAATTCAACCTCAGATTTACCTGCAAGGAGCATCAACTGCCAGTTAATGGGGCCTATTTATCCCCCTACATTGTTATGAGTTTCCAGAATGACCAACAATCCATCAGTGTAACCCAGAGCAAGGGTTACTCTTGCTCCCCCAGCACTCCCCCAGCACTTACCTTATCCTGGATGTTTGCCCCCAGTCTCCTCAGGGTCTCCTGGAAGTTTTTGTTGCGGGGCTCAATAGTGGCACACTTCTGAGCATCTTTGAATGCTTGATCCAATTTCCCCAATTTTTCCAGAGCTTGGCTGCGCCTGTATAAGGCTTTGATGTCTGAAGCATTGATGTCAATAGCTGGAAAAGTGATCCAAGACCAGGCATCAGGGTTTGCTTCTTGGAAATCCTCTGTGTAAACTGTACTTTGCTTTACAGTGACTACAGCTCCTCAGTGTATAGATGTTGTGGGTGACCTGGCACCTGCTTAGCACCCATTGCACCAGTACACAGAACTGGTGCATCTTCTGTGGATTACTCCCCTTGTGGCCTCAGTAATAAGACCACAGTGACCCAAAAGCAGATCTGAGAGTGGGCTGGAGGAAGCACACCCAGCAAAGCATCTCTCCTTTCTCAAACCAGCCCTCTCCTTACCTCGAGAGGCATCTGAGGCTGCTTTGGCATATTCCTCCTGTTAAACCAGAAGGGGGAGATTTGTTAGCAGTGGAATAGCAGGGCAAACAAACTGACCACAGGGAGCTGAGACAATTTTGATACAGATACCAATAAACTGAGTTTTCCTAAATCAAAGCATCTGCTTCACTTGGGGGCAATGTCTCTGCCCCCCAGCCCATGGCTTACAGAGCTCTGCCATAAGACTGGAGCAGGCTGGGGACCAAAACCTTTTGCTTTTAAGTGATCAAAAGTGGGACCCTCTCTGAGCTGCACCAGCATACTCAGCCCCAGCAGGATTAAAGCAAGGAATAAGTTTTACAGCTCCAGGACCAGCTCAGAACAAATAATTTCAGACTGGTTTGCAAAGCCCTTGTCCAAGAAACAGACAAACCCCAGAGCTGCCAAACACTCTTGGCTGCTTTCTTGCTCTTCTTCCCTTGCACACTGCCCAGGCAAACCAGGAGCTTTTCTCACCTTTTTGAGGAAACAGGCTGCCCTGTTCCTGTACAGCACTGCCTGCAGTGCCTTGTCCTTGTTGAGCTTTATGGCTTGAGTGTAGCTTTGCACAGCTTTCTCATAGTCACTGGCCTGAAAATATTTATTGCCCTCCTCTTTCAGCTGGATGGGATCCTCCATCTGGAGAGCTTTAAGGAAAAACAACAGTTTGTGTCCCTTTCTCAGCTGCCTCGTGTCACCAGCCTATTCCAGCAAGCTGAGCTTCACCACGAGGCTGACATATAATTAACACACACATTTAAAAAACAAACAAACAAACAAAACCAGCTTACCAGATGTAGGAGTTTGGAAAAGGAAAACCTAAATTTCTCCTTAAGGCTGTGCTTTCTCAGAAGCTTTTCCAATGGCTGTAGATCCCTAAGAATCAATTAATAAAAGAAAGCAGAAGAACTCAAGAAAGGAGAATTCAAGAAGTTCACCAGTGCCACGGAGAGTCTGTGTGGCTCAGGAAAGAGCTTCCCCCCCTGCTCCAAGTTTGGGCAGGACCTGGCAGCTCCTGCTGTCTGTCAGTGTCACCTGTCACCACAGCCTGTCCCCCTCCTTGTTCCCTTGCTATATATTGCCTGGGGAAGCCAGGGCCCTCAGCAGCCAGCCCAGCCTGGGGGGAACCTGCTGACAAAGGGGGCTGTGGAACTCTGCAGCAAGGGGGGATCCTCTCCCACCTGCCAGGGCAAATCTCAGCTTCCCTCCCTCTGCAGAGCTGCACAGGGTGTGGGGAGGGAAAATGGGGGATTTCATGCCAACAGAGCCCCCAGCTGGGCTGGCTGACCCCTATTTCAGTGGTCAGACCCTTTTCCATTTCTATTTAGGGAAGTGTGAGACAGCTGAGCCTTGGGGACAAGTGGCCCTGTGCCAGCAGCTGCAGCAGCACCCAGCACCTTCCAGAATACCCTGGGATGGAAAAGCAGCTCCCCCCCAGCACTGCCTCCTGTCCCAGTGCATACTGGCCCATGGCTGGGATGAGTGGCCCAGGTCTCCATGGAGTGAGCCCAAGCAGACAGCAGCACTGAGCCCCAGAAGAGCTGAACCTTTCAAACCCCCCATTTCCCAGTTATCACAGAGCAGCAGGAATTCTGCTTGGTGACTTCCCCCAGAACACAACTCCCCAAACCAGCCAGCCCTGCCTCTGGAGCTGTTATTTGTGGAGCAGCCGTGGCATTGCTGGCACCTCTGCTTAGTGGTCAGTTAAAGCCTGGTGGCTGGGCTTGTTATAAATGAGGGGGGGCAAGCTCACTTCTCTTTCCTTTACTCCAGCATTCCTGCAGCTCCTGAGCAGGCTCTGCTCCTCCGGGGCATTCCTGCTCCTGTCAGGCTGGGCTGGGAGCTGAACCCCCATTTCTTGTTTGTACTTCCAGAAGCACCCGGCGGTACCAGGAGCTGGAGAGGTGTCTGCTTTTCCTTCCTTACTGGGACCAGCGAGGAGGACAGAGGCTGCAAACACTTCCCAGGGGGCAGGACCAGCGGAGCCCTTCGCTTCCAGGGTCTTTGTTTGGGATCAGAGGAGGGAAACCCCTGCGCAGCATCCCGCCGGGGAGCCCAGGTGCGGGTCTGGAGGTTGCCCAGGGGTCAGGTCTGAGTCTGGAGGTTGCCCAGGGGGGTCAGACGAGGGGCTGGAGCCCCGGGCTGTGCAGTCCCAAGGTGGGGGTGTCCCCCCCGGGTGGGTGTGAGCCCTGCCCGGCTCTTCCGCTGCCGGCAGGAAGCAGGAACGGGACGGGGAGAAGCTCTGCGTGGTGCTTTTTCTGTCCCCAGGGATTCTGCCTTTGCATCTGGCTGCTGGATTTGAGGCTGTTTGGCCCTAAAGGGAGACAAACCCCTCCCTGTGCCCATCTATCCTAGGCACAGCCTGGGTAGCAGCTCCCCAGCTTGTGCTTTCCGGGACCAGGCAGGATCCATGTCAGGACGGTGCTAATTCCCCTCTCCCATCTCCCCCGCAGGTCTCCTCTCTTCTCCTGGCCCCATAGTGCCCTGTCCTGGGGGTGGCCAGGGACATGGTGGTCCTGCGGGCTGGGCTCTGCCCCGGTCTCAGTGAGGAGATGCTCCACCTTCTCCGGGCGAACGGCATCCGGACGGGTAACGGGGAGTTTTGGGTTGGGAAACCTCATTCCTTGCACTTTTGGGGTGGCATCATGCAGGACTCTCGTCCCATGCAGGACGTCCCATCTGGAGAATGTTTCCTGCTTCTGTGGCTTTGCTGTTGCAGCCCAAAAGCTGCAGCTGGGAGTTTTCTTAGAGCCCCATGATAAAAAGGAGGGGAGGGAGGGGTTCTCTGCCCTGAGCATGCTGGGCAATGACTGCAGGAGCCTGGGGGGCTGCAGCTCCAGCCCCTGTGCCTGCAGCATCCCCTGCAAGGGACAGTATCCCTCCTGTATCCTTGCTGGATGTTTTCTGAGTGGATATGATGAGGCAGAACTTTTGCCTGGTCTGTGCACTTGGGGTGGATTCTTTACTTGCTCTGAGGAAGTGGATCAGGGCTGAGAAAATCCCCATTTCCTTGTTGTTAAGTGGGATCTGTGAAATCCTGTGCGTGTTGGAGCCATGGAAGTTGTAATCTGTGTTTTTCCTATAAGAATTACTTTCTACCATTATTTTTTTTTCAACCAAAAACATATACAACTATCTGAAAAAATGAATCTTGGGGTGGTTCCTGGGAGCAGGGGTAGGTAAGGCCATTAGTTCTATTAACTTCTGTGGCTTAGCTCTTCCTGACATGCCCAGGGCTGGCACTTTGAATCAGTCACTTGCCTCTTGAGACTTGGGTACAACTGGCAGAGGGGACTCTCTTGGCTGGCAGCTCTTGAGCAAAACAGGGAAAATTCTTACCAGCTTCTCCCTCTGAGCTATTTTGCAAGAAACAATTTGTTTTGCAGTGGGCAGAGGGGGCCATTTCTGAGGAAAAACTCCAGTCCTCCATTGTGTGGGGCATCTTGTTGGCCCACTAGAAGTGTTGGTGGAGGGGATGGGCATTTGTTGGTGTTCCCAGGCAGGTTTTATCCAAGCTGGTCATCTCTGGTGTTTGTGGTCTGTCAGTGTTTGGCTTCCAACTTCTTGTCCCTCATGTTATTTGCAGTGGTGGACTTTGTGTCATCAGACCTGGAGGATGTTGCCCAGAAGTGTTCCCTGTCTTACAAGGTAAAGGATGACTCCAAAGTCCTAGAGTGTTAACTCTAAAGCTGTTTGGCTTGTAGCTTACATGGGCTTGCCTTGGGGGGGACCTTTTGCAGCAGATATTGTTGACCCTGGACTTCCTAAGTCCTGTTTCCAGACATCTCTCTGCCCCCCAGGCACTGGTTGCAGTGAGACGTGTGCTTCTGGCCCAGTTCTCTGCCTTCCCTGCCAATGGAGCAGACCTCTACGAGGAGCTGAAGAGCACCACAGCCATCCTGTCCACTGGAATCCCCAGGTGGGTACATCACCTGGTGACCCAGTGGGTCTCTTTGGAGCTGGGCTAGCTGCAAAACACTGTGGTTGCCCAGCTCAGCCTTTGAATTTCCATGTGGGGATGCTCTGAGCAGGCTCAGATGTGTCCATACCACCCCCAGCAGCTGTTTTAAAAAAATCCAACCACAACCTGTCTCTACCTTTTGGGAGTAGAGATGACTTTATTCCTCTCCTGGAGCTGCAAAACCAGCTGCTCTGTGTCCCTTGAATGGAAATGACATTGCTGTTGTCCTTGCAAGAGCCTGCACACCTTTTGGGGAAGTGGTTGTCTTGCTTCTAGACTAAAAAAAACCCCATGCTGCCCTCAGCCTTACCCCAAGGGCTCCAGAGAGGAGGGGCTTAGATCTGGGAGGACTCTTGACTGATGATGGTTTAGACTCTCTAGATCTAACATGGAAATGAGTTACTTCATTTCATGTCCTTATTTCTTCTTTTCCCTCATCTCACTGGGTTGGTACAGTGACTCTGCAGAGACCCTGAGTGTTCCAAACCTTGCTCCTGGGGCCACAGCTCTTCTCCAGCTCAGGGCTGTCATCTTGTAGCCTCCACGCTGCAGATCTGTTCTCCAGAAGGAAGATGAGAGGAAAAGAGCAGAGCCTGAGGCACTTGTCTGCATTTGGGAAGGGGTCTGCAGGGCCTGCTGTTTCCTGATGTCATTCTGCCTGGTGAGGTGCTGATAATCCCACTCTGTGTTCAACCCACAGCCTGGACCAGCTGCTGGACTCCGGGCTCTACACAGGGGAAGTGACAGAGCTCATGGGAGCCCCAGGCAGTGGGAAGACACAGGTGAGTGGGAGAGAGGAGAGGACAAGCAGGATGAAGATGCCTTCAGGCAGGGGAAGCAGTGGGAATGCTGGCTGACTCCTGGCCCTTGTCTCTCCAGGTGTGCCTGGGAATTGCAGCCACCGTGTCCCTCGGCCTCAAGCATCGTGTCCTGTTCCTCGACTCCACAGGAGGGCTCACTGCCTCTCGTCTCTATCAGATGCTTCAAGCCCGGGTGGAGGATGAGGAAGAGCAGGCAAGTTGGTGATTTGTTGCACTTGATTATCTTAGAGTTCTTTTCCAACCTCAATGAGTCTGTAAGTCCCCCTGGAGCTGCTCCTTCCCCTCACAATAAACCTGTCTTGACTCTCGCCTGCAGACAACCTCAGAGATGGTTGGTCTGTGCAGCTCTGCCTTTGCCCCATGGGCTTTTTTGGGTCCCAACTCTTCCTCCCATGGCTGGGTGGGTGCTGTGTGCAGGGAGAGATGATGCACTTGGGTTTTCTTCCTGAGAAGGGAAGGGGTTGCTGTAGTTCCTCATGCTTTTGTTCCCTGTTCCACGTTGCTGCTCCCATCAGTGCCATGGGGACAGCAGTGTTCATGGGGAGGAGGGTATCATGGAAGAAATAAGTGTCCTTGCCTCCATGGCATGGTATGAATGCCAGAGGAGTTTGGTGGGTCTTGGAAGAGGTGAAGCTGTTGTTGATGCTGTGTTGTGCCCCAGCTGGAAGCCCTGCAGAGGATCCAGGTGGTCCGTGTGTTTGACATCTATGAAATGCTGAGTGCCTTGCAGGAGCTGAGGGATTGCCTCTCCCAGCAGGTAGGAGTGAGGGACTGGGCTCCTCTCCCTTCCCCAGAGCTGCAAGGGGGGCAGCAGTGTGCCTGATGTGGGACACCAGATCAACCCATGACCCCCCAAAACTGCTGGGTTTGTTACTCCACAGGGTGCCTCCTTCTTTCAGGTCATGAGCTCCGTGGGACCTCTCAAGGTTGTGGTGATTGACTCAGTCTCAGCTGTGATTTACCCACTGCTGGGTGGCAAGCAGTCAGAAGGTGAGCTGCTTCATTAGGGTCTGCAGTGGGACTGCAGGATCTCTGCTCATTCTGAAGAGCATCTTTGTCCCACCTGTGCTGTGTCCTGGAGCTGGGGCAGGACAGAAGTGGGTGCAGCTGCTCCTGTCTCTTCCTTTGTGACATGGTAAAACCTGGAGTCTGTTTGCAGAGCTGCTGGCAAACATTCAAGCTGGCTGTGGCCATGCTGGTGGTCTGAAACCTGGCCAGGGGACAGAGGAGGCACTGAACTGTTTGCTCAGAGATGACAACCTCTGTTTACAGTGTCACAGGTACATTATGGTTATTGGCACAGTTTGCAAAGCTCCCCTGAGGCTCTTTCTGCCAGAAAGGACCATAAAGCAGGAGTTTAGGGGCTTTCTGCTGGCTGAGATGCCAAGAAGGCTGCTCAGATCCCTTCCAGAGGGTCTTGCATACCTGCATGGCAGCCAGTGCTGTCAGAGGAGGTCCACTTGCAGCCTTGGGCTTTAGGAAATGAGTCTGTGAGCTGGAGAGCAGGGTCATGGAGCTGCTAAATCAACCTGGCCTGCTCTCTGTGGAGCTTCTGGTGTTTTTGTAGGGTTTTGTTGGCCTCAGGGCTTCTGAGATGTGAAAGGAGGGATCAGGACTGGAAATAAATCTTAATGCTCATGCAAATCCAGATGTCACCTGCCTCTGAGGTGCCCTTTTGGGGGTTGATTCTCCAACACCTAAATGCTTTGTCCTCTTCCAGGCTTGGCCATCATGATGCAGTTGGCCAGGGAGCTGAAGTCTCTGGCCAGGGAGTTCAGCCTCACTGTTGTGGTGAGTGTTGCTGTGCCTTGTCCTTCATGTGCTGGTGTGTGCCATGGGGAGGGACCCTGTAAAGGCTTTGGACATCCTGTGAGGAGGAGGATCCCTGCTCCTAGCTCTGCAGGAGCAAGAGGCCTCTGCTCCCTGATGTAGCTCTGCTTCTCTGCAGCCTGTGGGTGTCTTGTTCCAGCTAAAGTGGAGCAAGAACAGGGCCAATCTACTCCCTGCTTTTATTGCTATCCTCAGCCAGCAAGGTGTTCACTCAGTTGAACAAGATAGAGTTAAGTACAGACAGATGGAAAGGTTGGTTGTATATATTTTTTATATAATAGGGTTCATTTCAGGGGCTGGACAGCTTCCTGAGTAACCTCATAGTAACCTTGGAGGAGCATTGCATCATCCAGAAGGAGCTCTTGCCCTAGTGTTCTCCAGCTCTTGGCTAAGCAATTGTTAATTAGCAATTCCAACCATTAATGTGCTGGAATTGGGAAGGCCACAACAAAGTGCTGGTCTGCTGAACCTGGCCACAGAAGACATCAGGACAGTCCTGGCCTTTGCTCTGATCAGTGGTAGAGGGACAAGGATGGGAGGCCTGGGAGGATGCTTGGAGGCTCCAGGTGGATCTTTGCTGCAGTGACTGCAGCTTGCAGTTAGGTGCTACCTGAGGACATGTCTGGGACAGTTGCCTGGGCTGTGCTCAGAGGGGGTGGCATGGTGTGCCAAGCTGAGGCTGGAGGAGCAGCAGGCTGGCCATTGCCTCTTGGCTGTCTCTGGTGTTTCCTACACTGCTTTACCCAGGCACTGATCAGCCTCTTTGTGCTGCAGGTGACCAACCAGGTGACAAGGGACAGCAGCACTGGCCCCCTGAAGCCAGCCCTTGGCCGCTCCTGGAGTTTTGTACCCAGCACCCGTGTGCTGCTGGAGAGCAAAGAAGCCACCTGGGAGAAAACCACCACACAACGTGTTGCTTCCCTGGCAAAGTCACCCAGGCAGGTGAGGCTCCCTGGAGCAGTGCCTCTGGTGGTGGAGAAGGAGCTGTGTGCTGGGGAGCTGACTTTAGAGCACAGGGAGGCTCCTGTGGGTAGGGCAGCATCAGACCTCTGACCCATGGCAATGAACACAGCCTGGCTGTACTTTCTGGAAGAGTGGAGCATCTGTTCCCAACAGCCTGAGCCTGGATTTGTGGGCATGTTAAGTAGGAGGCACCACTTCCAGTCCCAGGTCACCACCTTCCTTGTGCCTGTCTTGCTCTCCTGGTTCCATGTGGGCACTGAGGATCCTGCAGAGCTGGCTCTGGCACCAAACCAGGATTTGGGTTGATTCCTGCCAGCTTACAGGGCAGCTCTTCCCAAACCTTCTGCCTGATCCATATGGGTTTGGATGTGGTGGTGTGTGCTGGGCAGCAAAATGGATCTTGAATGTGCTAAATAATCCTGTGTCTGGGGATATCTTGGAGCAAGATCTTCTGTCTTTAAATTGCATTCTCTGTTTGTATCTCTGTTCAGCAGACCTACTTAAAATGAGGGCACCAGCAGAAAGAAATTCACCAGGGGATTTAATTGGGGCTTTTTTGGCTCTGGGGCAGGTGATGGAGCAACGTAGAGGTTTTCCTGTAGAATCCCAGCAGTGTGAGGTTAAACTCCTCTTTGTTTCTCCTTGCAGCCAACAGGGATCCAGGTGGAGCTGGATATTGGAAATGCTGATGTGCAGGAGCCAAGCCCAGTGACACCCACACAGGGGCCCTGATACAGGTGGAAAGGCACATGTCAAGGTCCAAGTGAGCTGCAAAAAAAGCAGGCAAGCACACTGAAGGTTTTACAGACTGTCTCTGAGTCCTGCAGCCCTGGGAAGGACCAACATGTAGAAGCTCTTTCCTCTGAGCTGGGGAGAAAAATGTGTGGGGTTCCTCAGAGATCTCCTTGCCTCAGGAGGTGCTGCCTGTGGTTGTGTGGGCAGCACAAGAACCAGGTCCTCTGCTCTGCTGCAGGCTTGCCTTCAACCAGCAGAACCAGCCCTGTCCTCAGGTGTTGTCCTGGGACCAGCTGGCATGGCCCTGCACAAACCTGTGGCTCCTCCAGGTGGTTTTGTTGTCCCCATAAAGTCACTGCCCTCTGGTCCCAGAGCTCTGATTGTGGGCAGCCCACAGTGGCCTGGGATCAGAAATAAAAGAACTAAAAGTTGCACATTGCTGTGGTGTTGAGAGCTGGAATTCAATTAATGGTGATTGCTGTTAATTAAAATTTGAGGCTTCATCCCTAGCAGGAGCGGGGTGGAAAGGTTGATGATTGGCACGGACATAACCAGATGCTTGATCAGACCTCCTCAGAGGTAACACCAGACTCTGTAGGGAGCTGCTGGGATTTTTGGGGCACTGCTGTTAACTGATGGCCATGATCTGGGTCTGCTGGGGAGGGGAGGAGTTCTGACTGACATCAGTTGGCTTTGCCTGATGCTCCAGGACTTTCTCCATTGCTTGTGGTGAAGTTTAAAATAATCTGTTCTTGCTCCAGTGCTTTCCAGCTGCTCTTGCCTGCCCTGGGCAACCTCCTGGTTGGTTGTGCAGTGCCAGGGAGGAGGTGGGAGGCTTGGGATATAGAGAGTGGCCTCTCCTCTTGGTCCCAGATGTCTTAAATACCCTCATCCTCTGCTTAAGAAGACAATTTCTTGGCCAGGTAGACTGTGCCTTGCACTTCCAAGGCTGCTGATGTAGGGACTCATTGGGGCATGCTTGTTAAAGTAAAAACAGCTCCTGCAGCCTTCTGAGGCTGTGTTGAGGGGAGGAGGGTCTGATTTAGCCAGAATTGGGTGCCAGTTCCTCCAGAGTAGGTGTAACAGTGAGCAAAGGGCTGCTGCAGGGAAGGGGCAGCTAAAAAGGGGTCTGTGAATGCAGTTTGATTTCCCAAAAGGCAGTGCCAAGTCTCAGCAGGGCTTTTTGTTTGGCACATCTGTCTGAGGCTCTGCTTCCTGTGAAACAGAGCTGTGTGTGCTCTCCCAGGGCTGTGATTTATGGGGCAGGTCCTTCCTGGGTGGCCACCCAGCTGTGGGAAAGGCTGTGCTCCCAGCAGGTCCTGCCTCAGGAGGGGAACATGCCAAAGGAATGTGAGCTGAACCCTCAGGACAGTTTTCAGTAAAAATAAAGATATTTTTAAAGCTGTGTGTTTATTTGCATTTCTGGGCTTTCCAAGCTTTGGGAGGGGAGGGATTGCAGTCAGGATGGAGGAGGAGGAGGATTTTTCTGTCTGCTGAAGACCTGTGCTGGTGGGGCAGGTCCTTACAAACAGAAAATCTACCTCGTGTCTCTGGGAGCTGTGCATGAAGAGCTGGTACACAAATTTCAACCAAATAAAATGCTTTACCCCTCTTCACCTCCTGCTTTACCCCTCTACCTCAGGCTCCTTTTTATAGGGAAAGCAAAGCTGGTGTGGAGCAGGGGAAAGGCCAAATAGAAACCTCTTGTAGTTCTGTTAGAACCCAGGGGACTTGCTGCCTCCATCATTAGGGGGAGAATGAGAAGGGGAACAGCCTGCTTGGAGTCACTTTGTCACTGCCTGTGTCACTTGGTGTATCTTTGCTGTGGCTTTCAGGAAATGACAGCAGGGACTCTGCTCTTGCACTGAGTCACCAGGGACTGATCATGGGATGGTGTTTCACCAGAGATGGTGTCAGTCGGTCAGGAAGACACCAGGGAAAGGCAACCAAGTGAGGCTGTGCTCCTCCAAACCTCCCATCCCGGACACACTGTGATCCAGGGACAACTTTTCTCCCCTTGGCCACCAGTTAATTGCAGCTGCTGGAGTTTTGTGTCCTCTCAAGGACCAGCTGGAAGCATCGGGGAGGACGGCGAGGGACGGGGCAGCTCCTCTGCTCCTGGGTTTGCCACCAAGGTAGGCAGAGTGCTTGGGGACCAGGTCCTCCATGTCTGGCTGCTTTGTGGCTTTGCTGTGAGCTCTGGGGACAGCTCTGGGGACAGCTCTGGGGACAGCTCTGGGCGGGGACAGCAGCAGGGTTCAGGTTAGGGGAATTGATTGCCCCAGCTGGAAAAACTTGACTCCTTACTCCAGCTGATTTGCCTGAATATTTGCATAGGAAAATGAGGCTGGAAAGAGCTGCTGACCTGATTATTCTAATCCAGCCCTTTCACAGCCGTGTGAGGAGGGGCTGGCACCGGGACCCCCTCTGCCTGCCCCTGCCTCCCCAAAACTGCGGGAAGGGCCTGGAGCCGGGGTGAGAAACCCCCTCCGAGGACAGACAGATCCCCCCTCGCTCTGAGTAGTGAGGAGGCCTTTCTGGACATCAGTTGGGTTTTTTTTAACCCGCGATTTGTATAAAATCCACCTCGAAGCGTGCGGTCGTGTGTAGCTCTGTGTGCACAGGTCTGGCTGTGTCTGGATACACAGCTCTGTGTGTGTAAATACCCATGTGTGCCTACCCGTACGCACACGTACGCTTCCCCTATAATGCAGCTAAACCCCCGGCACACAGTAAAACCCTTACAGAGCTCCTGAGGCCTCCCCCAAAACCCCCTTCCCCTCCCCACTGTCCCGCCGGGGATTCGAACCCGCGGTTTCCGGAGCACCCGCCCCCTCCAACCAGCCCCTCAGGGTCCTGAAGGCGCCAGTGAAGCTGCCGCGCCGCCAGGGGGCGGGCTGCGGGAGACGGGTCTGTGGGTGCCTCTCTATCCCCGGTGGGTTCAGGCCTCTCTGTGGTTGGGCGCTGGGCAGTTGCCATAGCGCCGCCGCCGCGCCCAGCGGAGGGCCCGGGGCCTTCCCGCAGTCCCGGAGGGGGACGGGGCTGCAGAAAGAGGCAGGTGAGAGGGTTAAGGCAGGAGGGTTGCCAGGGGTTAGGGGGTGAGGTGGTGGTGGGGATTTGGCGGGTGGGAAGGGGAAGGGGCAGGAGGGCTCTGCCAGGGCTTGGGGGACATGGGGCTGGGAGAATGGGGCAGTGGAGGGGGGGGCTGGGAGAGGCTTTCAGTCTGGGTTTCAGTGCCTGGATTTTGGTCTGGGGGAGATGGGGTGAAGGGGTCCCTCCCAGGGAGCACTTGCAGAGTTTCCCTAACAGGCAAGGGGGGGCTCAGCCCCTTTTCTTTTGTTTAGAAAGTGGTGTTCAGAAACTCTTTCCTTTCCTGAGTTCTGCTCCCAAAGGCACTCTGAGGTTGAGTCTAGGTTGTTCTCTTCAAAATGGCATGAGAAATGAAGAATTCTGGACAAGTGCCAGCCCTTGGCACAGCTCTTTACATAAATTGCTGTCTCTTTGCATTTTATCTTGTCCAGGGTCCTCGTTTGCTTGGTGTGGTGGCACTGTACCTAGGGTGATGTGTCCTTGGTGGCAAGGACCCAAATTATTTTCTAGATGAGGAGCTCTGCCCTGCTCCTGCTGAGACCCCAGGGTGTTCAGCAAAGGGAGAGCTGTGTGAGTCCTTCCTGGGCCCCAAAAGGCAAAGGCAGTTCAGAAAAGAAAAGTGCTCAGCTGCTCTTCGGAACAGTTTGTTCCTTTCAACGGGTCAAGGTGTTTCCTGGGGAGAAAAGTGTTGTTGACTTACTGTCAAGTTGGTTTCTCACTGGTATTCCAGCTTGGATTGCAGGTTAATGAATGTAAACTCTTTGCTGGGAGAACCTGTGTGCAGTCCAGTCTGAGCTGTGGTGCAGATCAGGGACTTGGCAAAAGAGCTGAGGGTGGGGGTGCTCAGTGTTTGTTGTGAGTCTGGGATAAAGAAGCTGCTGCACTTGTTTTTAAACACTGCAGGGATGGCCAAGCTCAGTGTCCTGTTGAAGCACAGAGAGGAATGGTTTAGTTTTATGGTTCTTTAATTAAGATATGTGCAAGGTAATGTTTAATTTGCTGAGATATGAAAAGGTTCTGTTTGTGTTTTGTTTGAGCTGAGTTCCTCCTCTCTGACACAACATCTCTGGGTGGCAGAGGTGGCCATGGGCACTGGATGACTTGTTTCACAGCTGGGTAGGGTCTTGTGGCACCTTTCTGTTCTTTCTACACCTGATTATGGGCTCAGTAAAGAACTTGCTGGATTTACAAAACACTTTTTTTAGTTCTCCATTTGCTTAGGATGGGAAATGGTGCATATGAAGTTGACATTTTTGTGTTTACAATGTAGTGGGTGGTGTTTCAAAACTTTTAAGCTCATTATTTTAAGATAAATGATCATTAGGGCACATACATGACTACATGAAACAAAGAGTATTTATTTACCCTTTGTCATAATTTCCTTTTGTTACCTTGGTCCTCCAGAGCCAAGAGGTGAGGCACAAAGCTGTGAGCTTTACATTTCTTATGAATTCCAGATCTTTGCATTTACCTGCTCCCTCCCATCAAATATTTTCACCTCCTTACTACCTTTTCTGTTCAGGGTGGTGGGGGATCTTATGTTCATTCTTTGTAAACATAATTGCTTTTGGTAGGACAATTGGACCTAACAAAACCAAACGATTTGCTCTTGCTGCTGTCCTGTTTCCCACTCTGGGCAGTTCTCTCTGCAGTGCAGAGTCACCCAGCTGCAGCACTCTGTGGTTTGCATACCCACTCAGCTCCTTGCAATGGAACTTTTAATTAAAAGCTGATTAAAAGCCCTGACACTGGTGTTCATGGGTAAACACTTAATTGCTCAAGGCTGTGCAGAATTGGATTAGGTTTAAAGCCATCACTTAAGTGTTGTGTTTCATTGCAGGGTAGAAAAAAGCTGACTTTCAGTGAGGCTTTGCCTGTCTCAGGTAATGGGATTGGGCTTCTGGGAGTCAAAATGGGAGCTGAATGCAATACTCTGCAGTACAAAGCAACAATATCTATGAATTATATTTGGGGGTTGGTGGTCACTAGTTGAGTAATGACCAAAATCTGTCATTTTTTCTCCAGGCCTTCAGTTTTCTTTTCATTCTGGTTCAATTCCATATGGTTTTAGGGTGGGTCTGTTGTTTGTTTGGGTTTTTTTTAATGCTGTGATATTTCATGTGTGCCCCAACTTTGCACCCGGGGTTGCAGAGACTGTAAACCCTTCAGGCAGGCTGGAGCCCAGTTTGAGTGGAATTGTTCAACCTTGTGCTTCAGGCTCTGCACCAGCTTTTTGCATGGTGGAAGGTTTCAAGGAGATCAGAGTCACCAGCTGTGGTGTTCTGGGTGCCTCTGCCTCACCCACTCTGGAGGCAGCTTGGAGAGCTGGGCAAGCATCTTTGTGTCCTCCCAGCTAGGCAGGTGATGTGCTGTCTTCATCCAGTGTGTGTTGGTTTGACTGCAAGGAAGAAAAATAGTGCTTAATCAGGTGCTTAATCAGGTCCAGGCTGCCTTCCCATCCCTTACAGGAAAAGTGCCTTTTCATCTTAGGTCAGATTTCTCAGAGTCTCTACAGCCTTTGAGCAGTCCTGAGGGATGCAGAGCCTGATCCAAGGGTAAGAAAGCAGAAAGCAGATTGAAGCAATCTTAATAAAACACTTTGCAGGGAGAAGGGTAAAGTGAGCTGCAGGTAATGGTGTTCTTGGCCCTTTTTTTGGGTACAGCTATGTGGGAACTGCTGCTGACCAGGGAGAGAGGGTCTACTGGTGTGTGCTGGGTACCTACTGGTGTGTGCTGGGTACCTACTGGTGTGTGCTGGGTACCTACTGGTGTGTGCTGGGTACCTACTGGTACTGCCAAGGAAACTCTCTGTGGTCTGAGCTCTGAATACAAGTCTGGGTCCATGGGGTGGGAAGGTCTGCACTGCTGTCAGCTCCCTCTGCTTTGTGCTGGGTGTTTAAATGTGTTCTTGGGGTGCAAATCAGCCCTTCCTGATCACCCCCTCCCACAGTGAAACCTGTGCCAGGCTCCTGCTCCCCAGAGTCATTCCAGTCATTACTTCTGATAGTACCTATCTGTCTCTCCTCCTATCAAGCTTGTTTGCCCTGCTTCCCAGGGATGGTCATTCCAGGGAACCAGGAATTAGGACTTTGAACTCACACCAAGTGGTGCTCAGGAACACTTTGCAGGGATGAATAATTGTTGTCTTTGTTTCACAGGTGGGGAGTTTCACACTGTATCACTGCTGAGTTGATGTCAGAAACAAGACTCAACTGCAGGCCAAGGTTTCTTACCACCTGATGGTATGTCTCTCCAAAGCCCTTTATTCAGTTTTAAAAGAACATTACAAGGTTGAAAAATCTCAGTTTTCTTTAAGAAATGACTGTCAGATCAAGAATGCAAATTTTATATTAGTTTCTCCTTTTCCAGCTGGTTTCCTCAGAACTGAGGTGACTTATTCTGACCCCTGAAAGCCCTTTTTAAAAATTTCTGTTCCCATAAGGGAATTTCTTTAAAGAGAATTGTTGCTTTCTGAAACACTGTTGATTGCTCTCAGTGTCTGTGAAATCAACAAATTTGTCACAGTAGTTGCTCTTGAGGTTTTCACTTTACTCCAAAATATTAATTAGTATTCTTTCTCTAATGCTCTCCCCCTTCTCTGCCAAATAGTCTTAGAATAGAAACTTCCACACTGTGTTTCAGTGTAAAAAATTTAATGTCAGCTTTTTTTTTAAGCTACCACCCTTTTATTTATATTCAGAAAGTTGTAGATATGCTTTGAAGACTAATGTTAAGTGAGATTTTAAACAGGCATATTTAAAATACTCTCTTTTTGTGAGTAGCATGTTGCATATAACATCTACTGCAGCAAGATGGTTCCTTTGGGCATTATTTATTTTATAGATGCACATGGATAATTTCAAATGGAATCAGTGCCACCTGGTGCATGAGCTGGTTCTGGCTTAGCTTTGGCTTGCTCCCCACAAGAGTGCATCCCAGGGGGGTCCAGACTGAAACTCCTTTTTGTTGATCTCAAAACACCTTGCTCAGAAAGCAGCTGTCCCTGGCATCACTGGAGGAATTTCACTTTTTTCCAGCTACTTGGAATTGTTAGAATCCCTCAGATGAATCATTTCTCCAGCGTTGTGTTTGAGGACATAATCTGTGAGGTTGCATCATGCCTGAGGTTTTTTTTTTTATGGACATTGTTGGTGCTTCTTAGGACACTTCCTCAGCCACAGTAATTTGGAAACCTGCTGAGCAGTGGTGTTCTCAGATGAGCAGCAAGTTCATGCTCTGTGGTAGTTTTATGTTAAAATAATCACCTCTGGGCTGTGGGACCACAATGATTACTGCTGCTCTCTTGCAGTGAGGACTCCTTTATAGGATTGCTTTTGAATTTGGTTCATACATATCTTAAAATGAAGCTTATACTCATCAGGTGGAGTAAATGTCTTTATAGATACTTGGATTTGATAATTTTGAGGACAAACAGGCCCCTGGTTTCCTGAACAGGTTTTTAAAGTGGCAAGTTAATCGTTAAAAGAAGGGAAACATTTCTCTGTTTAGATTAACAAAATCACTTCTTGAATCCTTGAACCTCTTCCTAGATCTGCCCTGTGTTCCGGGCTAGCAGCAGGGAGGGATAAAATGTCAGGCTTGATAGATTGTTGGAGCTGGTTTTGAGTAGTTAAACAATAATGAAAGTGTTTTAGGTTTGCGGGGAAACACTGCTCCCTGTGTGTGGACTCTGTCCTGGAGAAAGTTTCAATTGTTCTGGAGAAGGACAACTTCCCAGGGGCTGGGGCTGGGCACACAGCTGCCTGAACCATCTTGAGGCCATTGCAGGAGGATTGCAAAGTAGTTTGGAAAGAGTTTATTTTTCAGGCCCCAGAAGCAAGTGTGGATTTCAAAGTCCCTTTTGACTGGGTAATCAAGAAAAGTCGAAATTGAAGCTGGTGTTTATATAGCCATTGATTTATGCTCTCAGAGCTCAGAAAGGAGGTTTCTCCCAGCCAGAGGCTGATACTTGCATAATTCACGTCTTATGTTTCTCAGATTGAAAGGCTGCTCAGTTGTTTATGGGATCATGTGTTTCCTTGTTGCTTTAGTCAAATGCAGTCTGTCACTGCTCATCTCTTTGTGCAAAGGGCTCAGGTAAGAGGAGTCAGATCTTGTCTCTTATGCAGAAGAGAAGCACGAGGGAGTTGATGCAGGTATTCAATAAAAAGAAAGCCCCAAACCTCACCCTTCTTTTGGGCAAACCTTCTCCCTCTTCCTGCTGTTATTTACACTTCTTGCTGCTTGTTACTTCCTCCTCTGACTTGAAGAGAAGCCACAGACTGATTTTGCAGTGGAAATAACTGCATCACGAATGTGATCCTTGAGTGAAGGGAGAAAATATTGAAAAAAAATCAAAATACGTTGGTTAGCTTGCTGCTGAGGCTTCAGGGTGAAGTGCAATGCCTGCAAAATGTGCACAGGGAATGCAGTTGGAATTCAAAGCACCGGTAAATGACTGCTCAAAGTAACACTTAAGAACAAAGTACTTGCAGTGTTTCTTTTCATCTGCCAACGCCTGACATCTTCAGAGACATCATCTGACTTCAGAGACATCTGAAATCTGCAGATCTCTTTACCTGATGATCCTGGCTGCTGTTGGTGCCATCGCTGTGCTCTGCCGTGGGCAAAAATCTATTTAAAGGTTTTCAAAACATTCCTATTCTAGAGATAATAAGTAGCATCTTGCATGCAGTTCCCCCCTTTTAGTTCAGTCGCTTCGGGCTGTGTTCAGCGTGTTCAGCTGCCCCCGATGAAGCATTTTCCCAGCACAGAATGCAGGTGAGACCCAAGCCTTGCTCATGCCAATCTTCACTTAGGCAAAGTGCAGCCAGTTCTTGGGATGAGCCCTGTCTCCTTGGGTTTTCCAAGTGGTGTTCTGCTGCAGACCTAAGTAACATGGTAAGAGGTTGTGATGGAGGCCAGAGCTTGCTTTTTTACTTTGGGGTGTGGCTTTTAATAACACCAGCTAAGGCTTTTCTTGCTCTGCCTGGAATAAAGATGCAAGCTTGAAATTAAATCTGGAATATGGGGTAGTAGTTCCAAAAAATTCCCCTAATAAAAACAAAGGTGTAGAAAAGGATATAAACTATCACTGTATACTTGTCTGATTAGTTTTAATCCTCAATAATGGAGGAAACAGTCTAAAAATATTTATCAAACCTTCTGAACTTTTAAATAAAAAGGATTTTTTGCAACACTCATGAAATGTTTTAAATCTAAAATCCTAGATGTTTTTCTAGACAGCAGTTTGATAGCATGCTGCCTTCTTCAGACATGTCTCAAGTACCAAGAATTAGCTTTTTTTATAAGACCAAAATTGTCAGTGACACTTTTTTTTTAAAAGTTGAAATGGCTCAAAAACCCAAACTTTCTGAGCAACATCTCATTCTGCATATTACTATAATTTTCACTGTGAGCTGGGAAAGAGTTCAAACAAATGAACCACAACAAAAAAAGCCCAAATGACTTAACTGGACTTGCATTGCCTTTTGTACCTGTGTGAAGGAAAGTTTGCCTTAAAATCATCTGGTGTTGTTCTTTTTTTTTATGTTCATGTGTTTTAATGCTGAATTGTGAGGATGCTGTGCAAGGAGGTCATTCACTGGAAACATTCCTTCCCAGAAGTGCCTTACTTCTGTGAGCTGTGATAGTTCTCTGAAAGTATTGAATTCCATTATGAATACAACAGAGCTCTGAAGAAATGAAATGTTAACTTGACTCCACTCCCTGATGAGATATTATCTGTATTTTATGTATGGAAATCTGAGGTGCAGAGAATTGAAGTGGCCCAGATGCACAGAGCATCTGTAACAGAGCTGGGAGCAGCAATAAAAAAAATCCTCATCCCCAGTTGTCCCATGTAAATGTATCCCATTACTAATCTGCAGGTAATTACCCAATGAAGTCTGCTGAAGTTCAGGTCTTTTTTTTTTTTTAAATAAGTGGTATGTGATTTCTGCATCATCAAAAATGGGGCAGTTTCTTCTGAGCTATTGAACTGAGGAATGTAGAACTCAAAATGGAAGAAAGTTCACGTTGATGTGATGAGGTTATTGGTGGAAAAGACTGTTCCAGGGGCTGTTACCAGCAGAAGTCACCTCTGCTTGTGCTGAAATGCCAGATAAGTTAATATTTGCTTGGGATTGGAGAAGAGGTGAAGATACTTTGAGGTTTGATTTTTAAAAAAGAAGTGTTCTTTGTTGTTAAAGGGCTGTGTGAAAGTACAGGACAGCACAGAACCTGTTTGCAACTTCCACAACTGTTGATATGTCCTCTTAATTCCTCAGTGCCCCATGCCAGGATTTAGTCTAATACAAAAATCTTGTCGTGTCATTTTACAAACCAGACAAACCCAGAATGGAAAAAAGGTGCTTCTCCCAGTTCCAGAGAAGCAAAATGAAAATGTGATGATGTCTCTGTACTGCTAAGGTTGAGAGCACACACCCACCCCTCCCCACCCCAAAAAAACCTCCCCAACAAGTCAAATAAAAGAAATAAGAGACAACGAAGTGAAATAGATTTATTGGTTTATAAAACCCAGTGATTTTTGGGGCACTGACTCATGATGTCTGAATGCTTGGGCTTGCCAGAAGCCTTGGACTGCAATGTGATCCTAGTCTGCTTGGGCCATATATGGGAAATTTCCTCTTGGTGACAGAAGTGGGGAAGCTGGGAGCTGCAGGTCCTTAGAGGCCATTTGAAACTTTCATTCCCTATTATTTTCTCAGTATCTCCATCAGGACAAAATGGGTGTTGGGTTTGCTGATGTTTCAGTTTGAATAAAGCCCAGATCTCAGCCTGCATTGCTCTGAGCCCTTCATCTTCTGCAGGGACTGAGGTTGGAAGAAGGAGGGGAGCATGGCAGTTGCACAAGGGCTGTGATAAAGCAACACATCTAGAATCTTCCAGCCTGAGAAACAAATGCTGTAGGTGGCTGGAAATGGATTATTTTGGTATCTGTTCTGTGAATGCTGTAAGTAGTTCCTGCTCATCCTCCTAACAAACCTCTTGAACTTTCCCTCAGTTTTCAAGCTCTATCCAGGGCTGCATCTCAGCACTTCTGAATTTCAAACACTTCAGTGCTAAATGGAGATTGGCACAAAAATGACAATATTTATGGAAATGCTTTCAGAATGGAGCTTCAAAGTCTCTCTCAAACTTTCACCTGTATTAACTTCACATGGGGGGGTGTGTCTGGATTTTCCATTGTCCACCATGACTAAGCCATAAATCAACTGACTTTGCCATTTCAGTATCTTTCTTTGGCTCAATAAGAAAACTAGGATTCAGGTTTGCTGCTTTTCAGTGTTGTATTCAATACCCTGGACCTTTCTTTGAGTGCTGACAAACTCAAGTATTTCTGCAGCCTAGGAGAACTGAGCTTTTCACATCATTTCAGACACAGGTGCTGCTCTTTGTATGTGTCTCCTGAAGGAGCTGATGTGCAGTTGCATTTTATTCCATTTCAGCACCTGGTTTGGACTTGAATTCAGAATAATTTGGAATAGGTATGGCTGTGACATAACTCTGCAGTGTTTGAACTTGTTATGATGTGCCTCAGTTATATCCATTTGGATCTTTTTCAGTCTAGCCAAATAAAAATGGTCTTTTTTTCAGGCTGCAGTTAACTGGGTTAGAGGTTGCCTGCCAGTCTGCACTGATCTTTGGTGCAGGCAGTTTTACTGCTGCATCATCCATCTCAACGTGTGCTTTTCCATGAGTATGAATTCCCTGGGGCTTAGGTTGATTTTTCTACTAGCAGCTCCTCAAATAAGAGTGGGAAAAGAGGAGGCTTTGCATGTGAGGGATTTTGAGGCTGTCTATTGATTTCTGGAGGAAAAAAAAAGATTTAGAAGTTTACTGTTTAAAATATAAACCCAAAGCTTGGCATGAGAAGTAATTTATAGGCTTTCCAACTTCTGTTGTAGCCTGTCAGCAAACACTTGATTTTGGGTGTTTGAAAGACAGGCCACAGCATGGTGTCTTCATGCCAACTGCAATCCCAGTTATCTATTTGTTATTGATATTTAGTGTATTTCTGGCTGCTGGCACTGTACCACCTCAGGACAAGCTCAGTGCAAGACTTAAGATTGTTCTTCCAACTGTTTTGGGAACAGCTGCTCCATCTCTCTGTGTCCTTGTACCTGTCTCACCAGGTGGGACAGGGAGTTGTGGTGAGGTCCCTTCTGTTTTCTGTGTCTCTACCCTGCCTCTGGAGATTGGGGCAAGGGTTTTTATACATTTGGGGAGCTGTGTCTGGGATAATTCTTTATTGCAAAGCTTATGTTCTCCCATTCTAGGCCTTTGCTGGCTTTCAGGTGGGCACAGAGCCAGGTGACCTCCCCCAGTTATTGCTGCCTGGCTGGCACAGGAGAGCAGTCTGGATGAAGTCTGGGGAGTACAGAATGCCAACCCCCCCTGACTAGAGCTGGTTAAGGAAGCTACACAAGTTATTTACATTTTCAGGTTTTCATTTAACAGGGCATTGCTAAATTTTAGCAGCTACTCACTGCTTGGAAAAAAAAAATCTGACTGAAACTACATCCAAGAAAGCCTTGGGATGATGTGAGTGAAAAGGGGGAAGAAAATTCAAAGCTCCAGCCAGCACTGACCTTTTTCTCCATAATGAAAAGGACTGATTGAAATGATCTGGGCTAGCCTAAGATTCCTGGACTGCTCACTGCCTAGGTTTTGACAGAGCTTCCACTTTCCCTGCCACTTTTGTGTGTGGGACAAGGGTAGAGACAGGTACACCCACACAGGATGCTAGGAGGGTGGGGATGGTAAGAAAATGAAGTACTCTGGAATCTTTCTTCTCCAGAGTCTCCTTTCTTCTCTTTCTGACAAGTTCCATGCTATATTTTACAGCTTAATTTTATCTTGCTGATGAATACTAGAGTGAAAGAGTGCACTGGGTTTGTTCATTGCTCATCAGAGGGAGGGGACATAGTCTGTCTGAGGTCACAGCACATGGCTTGGGAAGAGGTCTGGGACTAAGGAAATGAGCTAGACTGGGTAGGATAAATAATCTTCTAGAACTAGTCACAGGATTTCATTAATCATGGTTTGTGTTAATTTGCTGAAAGTAACTCACTGACTTGCAAAGGAAAAAGGCTGTTGCTGAGTTTCCATCCTGGCAGATGCCTGGGGACCTAATTACAGTTAATAGTAAGAAGAATGTCTTGTGTAAATATTTTTCAATATATAAAGTGCAGTTTTGGGTCAAAAGAAACAGTTTATATTGAAACAATCCACACCCCAGGTACCCGATTCCTTTTAAAACAAAACAGCATTTCCAAATTTTTCATGTTGAAATGGGGAAAAATGATTTGGTTCCACTTGTGCTGTGGAAGTGGGTGAGTGCTGAGACTGCAATTTAGGTGCAAGGCTGGGAGTCAAACAAGAGGGTTTCTGTTTCTGCCTTTGGAATTGGCTTCCCCTGCAATCACACAGCTTTCTAAAACCATTTTCTCAGTTTTAAGATGAAAAATGTAGCTCTCTAATTTTGAACAGGTGCTTCACAGATCTTTTGTGCTTCTTATGGTGTCAGTGGGATTTGCTGATGGGCAAAGGCTGCTTCTTCTGCAGATCTATTTGGAAATCTAATAAACTGAGCATCAGTTGAGATGCTCATTTGTTAATGAGACTGCAAATTACTTGTAGCAGAGCATGCTGATAAACCCTGAAGAAGCTGCAAAATGTTCTTAAAATACCCCCTGTATTTTTTTTCATGCATTTGAGAATTCTTTATTTCCCTCTCTCATCAGCAAATTTTCTAAGGGCTTCCCTTGCAAATGATTTGTTCCAATGTAAAGCAGGGCACAGCAGTATCAAAGGATCTTTGCATGATGCTTTCCTCTGCACCATGGAACTGGGAAGTTCCTCTTGGTACTTCTCTGGGAACCAGCAGTAACTGAGGGAGACAGCAGTTCAGTGAGGCTGTGTGTGGCTGTCTCTGTGCTCAACTGCTGTGGCCAAATTCCAGCTTTTTCCTGCTGGCCAGTGGTGGGTCAGGCTGTTTACTTTCTGCTCCATGGTAAATGGATGTCACTTCCTTGATTGAAATGCTGCTGCAGGGCTAAATTCTCTTCCTCTGGGCTGACACACCAGGAGCAGCTGCCAGGGGGTAGGATCCAGTCCTGTGCCACACTCTGTGCTCTGGCTCCCAGCTGGACACCTCGGGATGTGCTGTGTCTCCTGTCTTCCAAGGTGCCTGGTGCCCACACATAGAGGCTGCTGAAGGCATCTCTCAGGTGGAAAAGTGAAGGTGCAGCTGGACTGGGCTGTGTTAGAGAGGGTCTGAAGATGGAGCACCCGAAGGGAGGAGCTGAACTCCCAGCTGTGTGCTGCCCACATCTGATGGGCAAGATGTAAACACAGTGTGAGGGCACCAGGAGTGCCTGAACCAGCCTGCTGTGTCCATGGAAAGCAGCCAGCAGGTGTGAGTGTGGAGATGTTGCTCATCTAGCCCTGATGGACCTGCCAGTGTAAGCACTCCTGGATGTACAGAAGCCCTGACCAAGACCACAGAAACTCAGCTGGACACCTTGTTCTGACTGTGGTTGGTGCAGCTTGACCTGAATGCTCTCTCTGTCCTCTGCTTTTGTAGCTGCCCACCTGCAAAATTTTAGACTGACATCAAAGTTGCTGATCAGACTGGTGAGTTGTTGCCTCTTTGGCTTTGTAAAGATGATTGGTATTGCATACTTAGATGATTAGAGATGTGAAATGTCTCCAGACATTTTGAAGGCACAGAAAAAACTGTGAGAAGTCTCCTGCCTCTAAACACTCAGGTTTCTAGCTCTGCTGGTATTTATCTATATATTTTTGCAAGATGTGTTGTCACCTTAGACACATGTAAACTTGTACCTTTATTCATGAACACATTTTTTCTTTCCCTGGGTAAAAACCTTGTGTGTTGAAGGCAATTGTTGCATAGAGCAAATGAGATTTATGTGCTTTGTGACCAGCCAGACCTGGTCCCCACTTCTTATTATGTTTTGTACCAGCTGAGACACCACCTCTGCAAATGTCACCCTCAGGCTGCTGAGCTGCCTCCTTCCCTCGTGCTTCCTGTGGCTGCCTAACTTGCTGACTTTTCCACCTGTCCCAACATATGGTTGCTCCCATTAATCATAATTCAGGTCTGTGTTGCCTATGACACAGGATGATAAAAATTCTTCATGCATAAATGTCATTTGAGCAGCTTATTTGATAGCTCTGCTACCAAGTAAATACTAATTTTTGACCAAGCATGCTGTGAATTCAGTTTGTGAGTGATGGGGAAACTAATTTTAGCAATACATTTCTTATCAGTGCATGTTTACTTTAAAAAAAAAAAAAAAAAAAAGGAAGTTGTAACAATGAGCAACCATGTAATGCTATTAATGAGGAACCAAGATGGCAAAGTCATTAAATACTGAAATCATTGCTAAACAAGCATTCATTAAAATAGGCTCTGAGTTTTGCAAGGAGTCCAGCATAGAATATTAATACAAAAATAATAATTTTAGATGTACTTATCAAGTTTTAAATATTTAAAGCCATACTGCCCTGCTCTGGCTTTCTGAATACATTTCAGTAATATTCCTCTGGATTAGGAGGTCTGAGGGTTGGGGAGCTAATGGGACAAAAATAATAATTTTAGATGTACTTATCAAGTCTTAAATATTTAAAGCCATACTTGCCTTGCATCTCCCTCCCTTTTTGGCACCCTCTTCATTTGCAGTAGCCTCAAGGGTCATCAGCCCTGGTATTCCAGTGGCTGAAGGCCTCTCAGGAGGAGGAGGAGGAGGAGTACATATTGCTGTGGTTTTTCCTCTTATGGGAGCAAAATTTTCTGCCTGTGGGAGCTCGGTTCCTTTTGATCCCTTAAGTGTCTTGTTGGTGCTACTGCATTCCAGCTCCCAAATTCCTGAGCAGTCAGGAAAAGGAGAAGCCAAACCCAGTCATCAGGAGTTATTGTACAGAACCAAAATCTCAGTGATTCTAGGAGATGCTTCTTTTGCTTGTTCTAGTCCCTTCTTGTTTGCACTCTTGGGAAAATAAGGGGAAATTTTATGTTTGAACATAAACCATAAAAGATGTTCTTGAACAGGTGGTGCAGTGAATTTCAGGCTTCTACTTAAAATCAGTGGAGAGAGTCATGGCATTCACAACTTCAAACTGAAAGAGAAAACCAACCAGGCAGTCCAGCAGAGAGTGATAACATGCTACCACTGCTTTGCCCACAGACTATGGCGAGCAGCTCCCTGCCTCATGCAAAACGGATTTCATCTAGCTTTTCCTTAAATAGATTGGAAAAAAAAGCAGATAAAACAATTCCTCTTCCCAAAAACAAGCCCAGCATGATGACTGCCATGTGGGTGGATGTGTTTGCAAGTCCAGGATAGAGTGTTTGATCTTGCATCTCCACCCTGGATGAAGCTGCTTCTCCCTTTGCTCTTGCAGATGCTCCCAGCACAACATAGAGTTAGGATTTTGGGCACCTGCTGCTTGGCTGCCAGGAGCCATCTGCTGAGTGTCTGCCACAGAGATTTCAGTTCCCTGAAACCACACTCAGCTTGGTAGTGAAGAGGTCTTTTCTGTGGTTCCCACTGGCCAGCAGGAGCATCACTTCCAAGAAAAATGAAGACTGCTGATATCAGTAATGCTGTAATGTTGTTACTCATGCCCATGAGTCAATATCTTTTATTCAAGGAGTTGCTTGTGAGTTCCTGAAATCTGTGGTGTCATTCATTTTTCCAAACTGACGTGTTCACATCAGTGCTGGAGAGGCACCTGTCCTGTTGAAGCACAGAGAGGAATGGTTTAGTTTTATGGTTCTTTAATTAAGATATGTGCAGGGTAATGTTTAATTTGCTGAGATATGAAAAGGTTCTGTTTGTGTTTTGTTCCTCCTCTCTGACACAACATCTCTGGGTGGCAGAGGTGGCCATGGGCACTGGATGACTTGTTTCACAGCTGGGTAGGGTCTTGTGGCACCTTTCTGTTCTTTCTACACCTGATTATGGGCTCAGTAAAGAACTTGCTGGATTCACAAAACAGGTGAGGGGACTGTAGGTACCAAGCCCTGGAGAACAACAGCTCTGGGTTTTTTGGGTTTTTTTTAGGTGGGCATTTATTTGTCACTTAAGTGTCCTGGGGAGCTGCTTGCATGCAGAGCATCCATTCACCTGCAAAGGATTGAGAGGCTTTACACAGGGCAGTGCTTTCCTGTTGGGGTGCCCTAGCTCTGCCATGTCTGTACCACCCACACATCCATCAAAGCCTTCCTTATGGAAGTGATCAGTTTTTGGATGGTGCTGGCTGTGCCCCTCAGAACGGGTAACAAAAGAAATAATTGGGCTGTAGCAAACATTGTGGAGATACTTAAGAAATTGCCATCCATTGAAATGCTTCCCACTGCCAGTCCTCTTCCACCAGCAGTGCTCATTTCCTCAGGTCTAGAACCAATCCTGTACAGACCAGAGGCAAAAAAGTCCCTCTGGAAGCACCTGCTGGATCTTCCCTGCATTCCTGGTGCAGCTACAAGCAGGCACGGAGATGTTTCAGCATCTGAAGCCTCAGTGGTGTCTGGTTGGTCGTAATGCCCTCAGTTAGCAAAGCTTTGCCTACCTTTGGGCAGCACTTTCATTTCCCATGCAGCAGCCAGGGCAAGTTCCAGCTATCCAAGGTGTCATTCTTGCCTTTCAGGCACTGAGGTCTCCTGGAAATCAGGAAATGATAGCAAATATCTACACAACTCTTTGGGGCAGTGTTGGCAGAGATGCAGAGCATGATGGCCACTGGATGGGCAGAGGGAGAAACATTTGTGAGCTCCTTTTCTTGTACCTGGAGCAATCTAATCATTGCTACAATCTAATAATTTAATCAGGAATTAGAACCTGACACACACTGGCACAGGCCAGGGAGTGTGTTGTAGGAATGGCTGTTGTGTTCCTAAGTGCTCAGTCCTCTTCAAGAGAGGAGATACCTTTGGAGGAACATGACAGATCAGGAGCCACTCCTGGTTGTGAGTTGTTTGTGGATGGTTCCCTTCCATGCTTTTGTAGCTGAGCAGGATTGAGGTTCTTCTAAAGCAACATCTGAGTTTTTTGTCAATCTTCATTCCCTGGCAGTTGCACAAAACCCCAACTCCAGCTGAATGCTGAGTTCTGTCTCACTTATCCTGCTTTTTCTTCCCAGCGTTTGACATGTTGCAATGTTCCAGAGTGAATTAGAGGGCTGTCTTTTTTAGGAAAACAAAGTTTTTGGGGGGCAGGCAGTAGCATTTGTGTATTCTGTTATCCTGGGTGGCCTTCAGTTCACAGGGGTCCTTGAAACAGGAAGAGAACTGACTATGGACAGAGTTTTCTGGTGGTGGTTGGGAATACTTGTTTGGCTCTGCAGCTTTCATCTTGTTTAGATCTGCAATTCCTAGGAACAAATTAAACCTCCAAACAGCATAGTTTAAAATAGAAATTCAGTGTTTTTGCAATAGGAAGGGTGTGTTAACTTCTGATTGCTTGGAAATGAAGGTACAGGAGGAAAGAATAATTGAGCTTTTTAATGTACAACACTTGGAGTCTGTGTTTTGACTGCAGTGCAGAGCTAACACAAATGCTTGTTAAGTTATTTCTGTTCATGGAACATTTCTCTCCATGTGTTTATTGATAGTTGCTCCAACTTACATGGGATAAATACTGTGGCATGTGAAATTAAGTGTTGGGTGGAGACACTCCAGTGACATCCCTGGGGATTTCAGGCTGCAGATCCCTGTGGCAGTAAGGACTTGCACTGCTTGTCTTTGGTCCTTGTTTATCTTTAATAACAGTGTTTAAGCTTCTTGTGTTCTGACTCCAGGTTTGGCACACAGGGATGCAACACCCATCAAAGCTCTTGGTGGCCTAAAGACTCTCCCTGTTTTGGTGTGTTGTGACTGTTCCAGGTATTTTCTGTGCAGAACACACACTCCTGCCAGAGCAGTTTGCTGTCCCAGGCTGCTGGGGAAGCACAGCAGCTTTGCTTTTTTTGGGTTTTTTGCTTGTCTGTGAACAGCTTCAAATGATGTGAGGGGAGGAAGGTCAAGGCATCTCCAAAATGTGAATGCTCAGTGAGATGATTGGGTATGGAGAACAAATTGATGCCACTTTAGTGTTGGGCTTGTCCAGTGTTTGACAGAATCAACATTTGATGGTTTTGAGATCACAGAATAAAATCTGATATTCATGTCCCTTGTGTCTCTCTGCCATGCCTTTAATCACCCCAGCAGCCACCCAGTGCTCCTTTGTGCTGTCACTATTCTGTTGTTAGAGATCTAAGCTGCTCTTTGCAGAGCAATTTACAGCACTGAGCACATCAGTTACACCACAAATTGTTTATCCTATCATCAATCTGTAGATTTTCACCTCAACATGAAGAGCTGCTGAGCCTGCAGGGACCATTGCTAAGCTCCCCATTGTGGGTTCTGAAAGGCACATGTCCACTGCAGTGACAGCACTGACTTTGACAAGCTAAATTCAGCTAGATTTGGAAAGGATTAAAGATTCCACTAAAGCTACAGATACTGGAACTCTACCAACCTGCAAAAGCTTCCCAGTTCAACCCCATCAACCAAAAGGACTCGACATAGCTTTAAAAAAAAGTCCCAAACCAACCAGCAACAGAGCAGTGTGTTTGTATGTCACACCAAATAACCTTCAGCTCTTGTGCCAGCCCCATTCCCTGGGGAATCTGGAGTTTTACAGTGGCAACACTTCCTGAGACGAAAGAAATGAATTGGCTGTGTAGCTGAGAGATGGTTTATGTCCAGAAGTTTATAAAATAGAGCAGCTGCTGAACACCACCAGTGATGGACCTGATTTTTTTAAGACATAAAAGAAACACAGTCCGGGAACTACAATGGGAATACAGAAATGCAGAGGAAGCAATTTGTATTCTGTTTACCAGTGAGTGATGACACATGGTGTATGCTCTAGAAACTGAGTGCCCAGATGAGTTCAGATTTCTTTGTAAACTCCCAAACACAAGTTTCTAGCAGTGGCTTTCTGGAATAGTGCTGCATGGGTGGTCTTAGACTTCAAAACTGTGCATTTGGCACTGGACTGATAGGAATTTAGGTAAGTGTGTATGTGTATACAGAGATGTGTGTCATTATTTGTCTTGCAAAAATAAGATAATTAAACAAGTGATGATGTGTCTCAGATGGAGCTGTTTTCCCATCAGTTACTGGAAGTTAGTATTGGGTTTTTTTCTTAGGCTGCTGACATTTATGTGTTCTGGGATAATTTAGCTTTGTAATGCTGCAAATCCAGTTGAGAAGTGGCATGTGTTAAATCAGTGCCTACACTGCCCTTGTCTTTTATCTTTTTAGCTGTGTACCTGTAAATCTGCAGAGAGATTTAGAATAAAGCTGAGGACTGGCCATCTGTGATCTTGCTCCTGTTTTGTTTTAAATAATGGATGAGCAAAAATTGAGCTGTTTGCTTTTCCTGATGCACAAAAAGCAAAGCCAGTGTGTTACAGCTTTCCTGGACCAGAAACAGCCTGTTACAGCAGACCTGATCACAGTCTTCTACAGCCAGTTGGAACATAAAATTCATCTGTCTTTTCTGTAACCCCTTAACTCTAAGAAAATCCAGTAATAACTATCCTGTACTTAATTCGTTCTCACAGAGGTGTGCTGTGCTGGACTGGGTGCGTGGGTTTTGCATGTGCTTGTAAATGAGGGGAAAGATTAAAACTCAGAAACACCCTGATCTAAAAGGAATTGCTGGTGGGGAAACTTAAATATATGTTTTATGCTTTGCTCTCACTTGAGCTTAAGGATTTTTTTCCCATTTCCAATGTGTTTCTTTTCAGCTTTCAGTTACTATGTGGGCAAGCTGTTGTAACTGGTTTTGTCTGGATGGCTCAGCTGAAGAGATGGAGCAGCAGGCACAGCAGGGAGCCAGAGCCCAAGCCTACTCCAACCCTGGCTTCAGCTCCTACCCCTCTCCCACCTCTTCTGAACAGAGCTGCAAAGCCTGTGGGGTGCACTTTGACAGCCCCTCCAGGAAGGTGAGTCCCAAACCTCTTGCTCTGGCACTGCTGACTTTGGGGAGTGTTCAGTTTGACTGCAGTACTCCAACTGCCTTCCACTTAATTACAGAGAGTCAGGCTGATGAGAAATGGGTGCACAATGGAAGCCTCTGATTTGAGGACACCATCTGGGAAAAGAGAGCTTGGCTTTGCTTCTGGGTCTTGAGTCATTCTTTTGCAATTAGATGGAGTTAAGGGAGAACTGGAAGTGTGGCAGTTAACCTTCAGTAGACTTGGCTTTCCCAGGTGCTGAAAGAAGAAAGCCAAACTGTTTATAATCATTGAAAGGAGCATTAACTGGAGCATCAGGTTTTTTTAATCTGTTACTTAAAATCATGCCCTTTAAAAAAAAATTTTGAAATGTGGCAAGAGGTTTAGCAATCTGTGCTTCCAATAAAGGAAGCTCCACAGAGCTCTTCCAAAGTACTGCTCAAACTAAAAAGTCCTGGAAGTTTATTGAGGGGGTGTGTTGAATTGCTGAAGCTCCATGCAAAAAAACCCCAAACCAACCCAAACAAACAAAGAACAACAAAAAAACAAAACACACACACCCACCAAAAACCACAACACAAAAAAACCCCCCAAAACCCCAACCCCACAACCAAAAAATATTCCAACCACCCCCAATCCGTTTGATTTTGTTTGTGAACTTGATTTGTGAGCATATAGATGCCAAAATAGTTGTCACTGCAAGATTTTTAACTAGACAGCAGAGCCTCCCTGGGTCATTATTTGGGCATGGTGGTTCCTGTAAATGCTGCCTGAAAAATGTTTTAGTGAGGGAAGGTTTTCAGAGTCCAAACTCTGGGGCTTAAGAAGGGGTTTATATATAGCATGTTACTGAACTGTGAGAACTTTTCCAGTGCTTCATCTTGTAGATGATTTTCTGCTCTTGAAATAAAAACAATTCCTGTATGGATGCTACAGGAGCAGAGCTAGAGCCATGGCCACATTTTTTCTTGCTGTCTCCTAAGCAGATATTCTAGTATAAGATGTCTTTAACTAGTTCTCAGTACCACTTCTGGTAAGTGAAAACATACTGACTGATTTGGGCTAGGTAAAGCTAAAGGGGAACAGCTGAAACCATTTAAGGCATTTCTGCCCCCAGAAAGGCAGAACCTTTGAACTGTCATGTCCAGTTAATGTTTATACTGAAATACAGTGGATAAAAATTAATTCCTTCCACACTGGTGACCAAAAGGACAATCTAGATTGCTCTAGAAAATAAATCCAAACCGTCAAACATAAAAAAACCAAAACCCCAAAAGCAGAATGATAGTATATTAACTACTTGATCTTCTATCATACTTTACATTTTTATAAACCATGGCACCTACTAAAAGGATTAGGATAGGAGACAACTGAATGGAGCATGTGCTTATGGGATGCTTTTAAGTAACTTATTGGAGCATCTTTAAAGGATGTAAAATTTAATCACTCTATCAAAAAAAATCTCTGTAGTTCTTTCATGTTTTCTTTCTCTTAGATGACTTTTTTATCTTGGGTTGCTGCAGCAAACTGATTCCACAAAATCTTTGAAATTTAAAACAAGCTTTCTTTATTTTCCTCTCTGCTGACATAAGTCTATGGCAGGCATTCTTGGTGGATATCTCAGACTATTATTCCTTCCTCCCCCATTTTCTGATTTCAGTGCCTTGAATTGGCTGACATTTTCAGGGAGATGCTTTTCTTTGGATACTCCCAGAAATAGCTCCAGGCAATACAGAGTATAAGATTTAAAAAACCCAGCAATCTCTTAACAACAGAAGCCTTAGTGAGAGCTTGAATGTTGGCATTTCTTCACTTTATCCTGCATACAGAGAAGAGCCAAGTGTATCAAAACCCCATCCTGGTATCTCTGGGAAGTTGGCTGTTAGAGCAAACAACCCCAAACAGCTTTCACTCTGGACAGACTTCTGGTTTAAAACATTTCACTTCTGTTTGCTCATGTTGTGATTGTGTTGTCAGTTCGTAAGCATCATTCAAAAGTGGTCTGACCTTTTAGTAACATTTTTGAATTTTCAACAATGTTTGAATTGAATCATTCTGTAGAGACTGCTGTCTTCTGTCATTGCCCTTTCAGTAGGAGCTCAACAAATATATCAAAGCTGTAAAAGCTGCTTTATACTGAGATGGGGCCAACAGCTTCTCTGCATGTTTAAGTACTTGATACTCTGAGGCTGGGGAATTTTTTTTCTCTGAAGATGAATAATAGTGGTGAACTGATAAGCCAGAGATATTCTATCATTTGATAATTAAGGCAGATTCATGTTATTACTGTTAATTGCTTGCAAAAACCATCTTGGGTAATACTGCCCTTGGACTGTGCTCACTTACGTGATCTCTAAACATGGAACTACTCAAGTAGGGATTTTCCTGGCTGGAAGGTCCTTGGCCATGGAGTGATTCCCCTTTGGAGCCAGCCTGGCAGTCTGCAGAGCATAGGGCAGTTCTTCCTCTTGCCAGAGGAAAGTAGGGTTTTGGGTTTTGTAAAAAATATATATATTTTTTCCCTCTCAGTCCTTCTGATTGCTCCTCTGACACAGACTGGTGATTGAGAGAAGGAAGGTGCTGTCAATAGAGTTATTTTCCATCACTGCCTTTGGGGAGTGTTTGTTTCCCTGCTCTAGACACATGTTCTGTCTCTGCCCTGAAAATTTTGCTTCTGCAATTGTAGGGTCAAAAAAAGTCAGTTATGTACTAATATTTTTTATAATGACCAGGTTTAGAAAAACTGCTCAGAACTGGATGGTATGTGGAAATTACCCTTCCTGTCTTAGTTTGTGTTTGGTGAAAGTCACTTGTACTTGGCAGGTCCCCAGACAGTAATTTTGAGATGAGGTTTCAAGTCTGCATGACCAGAGATTCTCTCTGTGGTAGAAATTTTCGTATCTTAAAATCCTTAGGAAATTTGGATTCTTTCCAAAGTCTTTTTTAAGTCTATCACAGGGTCTAAAAGAGAAGTCTGTCAGTAAAATTGTAAGAGGGGATGGGAGGGGGGACAGGGGGCTTCCAGGCCATAAAAGGGATCAGAAGGAGCTTATGTAAGCAAGTGGAATTCTTTACACCTTTTAAAACATGCAAAACATATGCTTTTTCAAGCTATGAAGTTAAAAATGTTCTTTAATCACTAGAAGCAATTAATGAAGCAATTTTTTTGTCTCTGCATTTGTGTTTGTTGCTTCTCTGACTCTGCATGTGTATTTTTTCTTGCTCAGGTCTGGCGGGTCAGGATTCCATATGAGATGTTTGTCTTTTTGGAGACTGGATTAGCATTTTTAACCAGCACTGAAAGCAGTTCTTTCTTCCCTCAGGACTTTTTAAAAGGCACATAATGTGGCTGTTCTGCTGCTATTCCTATTGGAAAATGTAGAATTTGACTTTCCAAAGTGTTGAACAGTCAAGTTTCTGCAGAAGTCAACATGGACTGTGAGTGCTTGGAACTTCTGAAAATCGAGCCCTGAGTGACCAGACCAGAACAGTAAAAAATATAAACTTCAAACAACACAATCTGTAAAGTTTTTAGACATCTAGGTCCTAGTATTTCCAAAACTTCCAACACTTTCTGTCTAGCACCTAACTGGCACACAGTGTGCATATTATTTCCAAAATAAGATGGCTACTTTTGCTGTTTAAATAAATGTTGATTTCTTTGCTGTCTCTCAGACACTGTCAGCCTTGCTACTTGCTTTTCTTCATTAATTTAGTGATTGTAACAAGTGGAAAGGGAAAAAAAAGAGGGGGGGGGGAGAGGGAGGATCTGCTCATAGCAAGTATTAAATTTATGAAATCTAGAAATGTTTTGAAGTGGTTCCCTGCAATACTGGAATTTCTTAATGCACAGAGCAGTGTCTTGTTATAAAGCAATGCACAGCTCACTGTAACTTACTTGCTGCCTGACAGATACCTCCTGATTTCATCTTTGGCTTAAACTGGAGGAACAGGTCTGGAGTGAGGTGCAGAAAGCTCCTGTCCTGCCAGGGGATTGTTTAAGAATATAAGATTTCATTCCGAGTAAATGGAGCATAAATAGGGCTTTTCTAAGAACAACGAAGACTAGTGATCTGCTCGTGGGATCAATCCTTGTCCTCATCTAGGAACATGAGTAACATGGCTTTTTTTCCATAAATGAGAAGGGTTTGTATGCTTGAACAGAGGCTTTTCCTTCCTTTGGCTTCCAGATGGTAGGGGGAGCACTGCCTGCGGTCACTGAGCCTCTCTCACAGGTCAGGGTGGATTGGGTTGATTCTCTTCCTTTCTCTTTACCAGCACATCTGTTTGGACTGTAAAAAGAATTTTTGTACATCCTGCTCCAACCAGCCTGAAGGTGGCCCCCTCCTCTGCCATCTCTGCCAGCGGGTCCGAGCCACAGCTTTTCAGCGGGAGGAGCTGATCAAGATGAAGGTGAAGGATCTGCGGGACTATCTGGCACTCCGTGAGATTTCCACAGAATTGTGTCGTGAAAAGGAGGACCTGGTATTTCTGATTCTTGGCCAGCAGTCTCTAATTACCCAGGAAGATCAGATAATAACAAATGCATTTAATCCTAGTGCCTCTGGACAGCAAGACTTTGTGATTCTCCCACCCACCAGCACAGCATCTTCTACCTCACATGATGTGGCTGCAGATCCCATCTCAAGTTCAGTAGCTCAGGAACACCCACAGGTACAGTCTGTAGCCAGCAGCATCTTTTGCAGACTCATTTATCTCTGGTTTTGGATTAACTACTAAGATTTTGCACAAGGTTTTGTAAGTAGACAATCTAATTTTATTTTATTTTTTTTGTATTCAAGATGCTTGCTTAAAAAGCAAGGAGTGCTTCTGTTTAGCTGGATGACAAAATACTTCAGTTGTATTTTATACATGTTCTTAGGTTCTGGAGTGAGGGCTTCACTTTCTCACAGGATTATAAGGAAAATGAGTTATTTTACACAGTGTTGCTGCTGCACCAACTCTAATGTGCCATTCCCTTTCTGCATTAGTGGAATTTAGTTTGCTGGGCAGTACTGAATGCTCACTGAGAAGAACTGTTTGGAGCTGTGTTTTCTCTGGTGCTCTGGTCCCCAGGTGCCACTGCCACTAGATACTCCTGTGACTGGTTCCTTTGGTACTTCATGTCTGTGTTGGTGCCTTGATCTTGGCAACTTTCAGTCATTTGTATGCAGATGGTAGATGAAATGGTTATTATTGTTCTTAATTCATCTGCAAGACTGTTTGCAGAAGTCATGATTTGAAACTGCTGGGAAGGATGATAGTGAGATGGGTGAATGGCTTTGGGTATGTCTTGCACCAGGATGAACAGCAGATAAAACCCAAGTCTGTGGTTAGTTTTCAGTTTATGATGAAAACTGCAGCTTTGATGAACCTTGTCAGGGGCATTTGAGCTTAATTATTTTTTATTGACTTTGCTTTGTTTGTCTGTCTGCTCTCTGGTATGGGAAGTGTACTCAGTGCTTAACATCTGCTCCCAGTCCTCATGCTAAGTTAAGGTGTATTTAGCTCCCTGGGGACCAGAGCTGTGAAAGTACAGGTACCTTCTGCTTCCTCATCAGATATATCTAATACAAAATAAAAAGTTTTCCTGGGAAGACATTTTTTTACAAGTCATTAAAGAGCCTTTTCATTCTCTGGTTTTCTGGATATTGCCACTCCTAGTTACACCAGCAAGTTCAGCTCTGTTGTTTTCCTTTACTGCCCGTTGGTACATTTCAGGTTCTTGTATCCACTTGCATGAGATCCTGCTACAGTTCAGGTTCTTTCATCATTATTGTTATTCTTGTGCTTTGTAAATATTAACAAGTCACAGCTTAGTTAAGTAGAATGGTAACATTACAGCTTCCTTTGTCAGTAGGGAAACCACAGAGGGGAATGACAGCTGCTGAGGACAAGTCAGTTCCAATTTCTCAGGAGTTCTTTTCATTTAATGAAGTGCTCACAGCAACTGCCCCTTCTCATTCTCCAGCTTTGTTGCTCCTGGTCCTTCACGTACTGTTTCCTGTTTGTCCAGTCCAGAACCCCCCTGAGGAGGTGTTTCTCCCTGGTTACTCTGAGGAGTACCTGCAGCCTTTGTGCTGTTAGAGGGGTCTAATGGGGAACCTTGCACTGCTGGCAGATGTCTCACCAGAGCTCTGCTGTCACAGCATCTCACCCTGCAACACTTCACTGAAGGATTGAATATACATAGATATGTGTGTGTGGATAAATGTGGTCTCCTGATTCTGCCTCACAAGAACATCATGTGGGAACTTGCTGTATGAGTAACACTATGAGGGGTAAAATCAAGTGGGGCTCTAAAGGGTCAGGTGCTGCACTTCAGTGTCAAAAAGTTTTACTTGTTTAAAGTTTGGGTTTTTTAAGTGCTGCACAAGAAATACCTCCTATGAGTGTACCTGGCTTTTTATCTTGTGCTGCAGTTTGTCTTCCCAGTGGGCAGGATTTGGAGCTAGCCTGAGCTATTGAGTTTATTTCCCTTTGGACATGTTGAGATACAATGTTGGTAAAAGTTTTATTTCCTCTTCTAGGTAAATGGTTATGTATCTCCAAGCCAAGGTGGTCTGACAGAAGTTGAGAATGCAGCAGAAGCACCAGCAGAAGAAGAGACACAGGTTTGTGTGTCCTGGAATAAGATGACAGAATACCAGGTTTTCTAGGCCATATTTGACACCACAGAATCATTACTGCAGAGGTGTGACTAATTCAGTTATGAATTACAGTATTAAAATAATTCAAACAGTAATTCAGACTGACCACTAGCAGACCAAATCAACCCCTTCTTTGGCATCATCTTGTCCCCCACATACAGAAAGAGCTGATACAGCTTGGACACCATAGAAATGCTTTATTTCCATCCTAGGACTTGTGTTTCTGATAGATGGAGGAATTCAGAGAGTAATCAGGAGTAATCAGGCTTCTGCCTACATCCAAACATGAATTCCTGCTAATCCAACTATTGAAACTTGATTTAGGTTGTAGTGCCTAGGCACTGAGGGGCAAGAATCATTCCATCTTTGCTGCCTTTCAGTCTACTGACTCAGAAGATAACCTGGTGCTGGGGAGGAAGGCTTCCCTCTCTGACCTCACCAGCCTCGGAGACATCAACGCGCTCTCCGTGCGGCAGCTGAAGGAAATTCTTGCCCGTAACTTTGTCAACTACAAAGGCTGCTGTGAAAAGTGGGAGCTGCTGGAGAGGGTGACCCGTCTTTATAAAGAGAAAGACCTTCAACATCTAGGTAAGGAACTTAGGAAATGTCTGCCTGTTTTCCAGGTTTTCCTTGTTTATAGACACTTGCAGAAGGAAACAGAACTGATGTTTCTGTTCTGTGTAAGTGAGGAGGAAGGAGGGAGGGTTAAACATCACAGAGTGAAAGTAGTTACTCTTCACTACCACTTGCACTCTGGAGAGTGACTTCCCTGAGGCAGAAACTTGTGGGCACTGTGTGCCCTTCATCTCAGGATGCTGTGTTGTCACTGTCACCTGCAGAACAGCTTGTGAGGAACTGCAGGGGGATGAGTGTAAGCACTGGGGTCAGCTTTTACCTATCCACTCATGGTAACTGGCAAAGTGAGCAGGAAGATGCCACCAAAAAGCAGCTGGGTGTGTGCCCGGTGACAGTGGCTCCCACTGCTGAACAGTTGTGGTTTTAATCTGTCCTCTTGATCATGAGAGTGTTCCTCCAACTGTGCCTGCACAGTTGAGACTCTTGAAGGGATAGTGGTGCATAGAGGATGGATCTGGTTTGACTTTCAGATGCCAGTTTGCAGTTCTAGGCCATTAGCTAAAAAAGTTATTTTTTTTTACAAATTATACCAAAAATTAAATTTACAAATACTTGTAAATTATTTGCAAAATAAATTTAATCTTTGATTTCGTATGTTGGTTTCTCAGTGTTGTCCAAGCTTGCATTGTGTTCTTAAGCATCTCTCTAAGCTTGTTCTCCATGAATGATTTAAGACAACCCTTTTGGTTTTATATTATCTCATCATATCTTGTGCTTTTGACAGAATTTCTCCTTTTCTCTCAGTGTTGCCTTTTGTGTCTTGGCTGTGCTCAACAATACTGGTGAGCTTGTGACCACCACAGCAGCTGGCACAAGGCACTGCTGAAGGTGTAGCCCTAGGAAGCCAAACACTGCATAAATTCCAAGGCTGTCTTAAAACTTGAGACACCACTTTAGATACTGCTTATCTTTGTGAAGTGTTACACAATAATAGCTAAGCTCAGTAGAAGAGAAGGTTTCTTGCCAGCTGAACAATCTATCCTGATCAGATAATCAGCTTGAACCTCTGCAGCAGCAAAAAGCAGTTTTGGTTTAGTAATCTCCCTCCAAGGCCTTCATCTCCTGATCAATGATACTGCTTGAGTAAATTTTTTCCCAGCTTCTCTTATTCTCACCAAGTAACTTTCTTTTCCTCTGTTGCAGTTTCTGACACTGACGATCAAACTGGTAAGTGACATCCTTCATGTTGCTTCATTTGCCTCACTGCTAAGAATCTCAGTTGCTTTTGTATTTTCATAGCACAGAAAATAACTGTAAAAACCAAAGGTTGATGAAGCAGATGCATCCACACTGGGCACTTTTTCCACACCCTCAGTGCAGATATACATTAAGGAAAATGTACATTTTGACAAAACCAACCCAGATTGCACAAACCCACCATACCTGCCTCATGTGACCCGTGGTCTCTCCTTTACTCAGGTGGTGCTGGGCTCCCTGGCACAGAGGAAAACCTCTGCAAAATCTGCATGGATGCTCCCATCGACTGTGTCCTGCTGGAATGTGGCCACATGGTCACCTGCACCAAGTGTGGGAAGCGGATGAGCGAGTGCCCCATCTGCAGGCAGTATGTGATCAGGGCTGTCCATGTCTTCAAGTCCTAAGAGGGGGTAAGGACTGGTGGTGCCTTAAAGCCTCACCTGCTGTTAAAGAAATGGTCAAACTTGCTACCAGTAAAGTCAGAGATCAGCATATGGACCAATGGAAGCTGGAAGTGAGGGAAGGATGAAGCCTGGGGAAACTCATTCTTACTCCAGTTTTGCCTGGCTCTGCTCATCCCATAATAGTGCTTTACACCACAGTGCCTGGATTCCTTGGAGCTTATTGCCAGCAGCAGACACACAAACCATTCACAACCTCCATCCTACAATAACTCGATCCACTCGTGTTTGGAAGAGATGGATGCTTGGCTTTCCATCACAAAGAGGCTTTTTACTTTTCCCTGAAAAAAAGGGGACTGAAGTCTCAAAGTTTTGTTTTTCTGCTTAGGCTATAAACTCAGCATCAACTTGAATTTCCAAGATAAAAATTTCTTTGTGCTTGTTAATTTTTTTTTTTTAATTTAATGTGAAATTCTTATGCTTGCAGGACAGGCAGACTGCCTCTGATTTCTCTGTTCAGAATAAGCATAATTCTAGCCTAGTGCAATTGTGGGAAAATGTATAATTTTATTTGAAGTGGACTTTATACTATTGAAAAATGTAAGGGGAATGTGACTGTGAAATATCCAGCCTTACCTTGTGTGGTGGTGGTTTTCTGTTTGCCTGCTAAGGAAAGGGAGATTTCTAGTTTGACTGTTGCTGATTCCTTTGACTTCACAGACTTCCTTACACTGTACACCACCAATTGTTCTAAAACTGAACTGACTTCACTTGATGAAGGAGCTATTATCCAAGGCTTGAGTCTTTGAGGGTTTTGTGCAGAAAACAGAGCTAACAAGTTGTAAAGATTCCATTGCCACACCATCATATTTAAGTACAGGTGACTTTTTTTTCAGAGGGGAGACATGAAAGAAAGCAAACTTTGTCTCCCTTGAATCATTAAGATGAGTGAGTATCATTGTAGGTGCTTCTGTTTGCTCATCAGCTTCTCCCTTATTTTTCCCTTTGCTCAACCTTACAGTCCTACTACATTCAGACTGCTCATCAAAATCAATCTCTTTTGTACTTTCTGCTTTGAGGGTGGATAGGAGATTCTGTGGTCTGATATGTGACCACTGCAAGCCCTTACTGCTATCTGCAGTGGGAAGCCTTGCTAGAGAAAACTGTAATGTGTATTTTTCCCTCAGTGGCCTGCAGGCACTCAGAGCACTTGGCTGGTACCACAGCTACTCTCCCAATCTTGATGCCTTAAGTTTTCAGCCAGCATGGGATTGTATTCTCATTTCATGTATGAAGTTCAGTACCTTCTGCTGCAGGTTTTATTCCTGTCTTGCTTTTCCCGTGGGGGATGGGTGATCACTTGGTGTTCAGACTGAATCTCTGCACAGCTGCCAGCAGAAAACAGCATAAAAAGTCAAGTATCAATGTACAGTTTCTAGAAGTGCAGTTAAAGAAATGATCACCAGAGCCCTTGATCTCCTTTTGCAGTAAGTGATGATGTTAACAGCAAAGGAAATGACTGTCATCTTGAAGCTGTAATCTTGCATGAGCAGCAGCTGACTTCTCAAGTGGCATGGAGTGAAGGGTCTCTGCTCTGCCAGTGTGAGTCAACAAAGAACTGCAGGTGAAGAAATCTGTCACTCAGTGAGCAGCAGAACCTCTGCACTGCTGAGGTGATTGCTGAACTCCATGGAAACACAACAGCTGCTGGTTTACTGAACTAAAAATTGAGTTTTACCTCTATTCTGTTCTCTCATCTTTGGCTTAAGGTTCAACAGCTTCCAGCATGAGAAGAGTACTGCTACAATTCAATGCATGATGTTAAAAAAAATACTGCAGGTAGCAGTGACTATTTACTCAAGGGGTTCACAGGGATTTGTTTAAGAGGTAGAGGAATACACAAAGTGTTGAACAGCCTCATTCAGTAAGTTCACTGTGAAAATTCATGTCATATTTTTCAATAAACTCAGGGCTGGGGGAATTTAGCAGGAAGATGATTATTCCCCTGTGGACAGATGTAGAGGGTAGGCTTATTTTCTACAGCATATAAATCAGAATAGATCAATGTCTGAAATTTTAGTAATGAGAATATATACCCACCATCTGACTCTGACATATGCTTTCTGAAGCTTACAGTGTTTCCCTTGCAAAAAAAAAAAAAAGGATTCTCTACAATGGATATGATTGTTTTTAAAGGAAAATCAAAATCTGGAGAAAACTAATGGTCCAAAGGAATATAATGATAACTAATAAAGTAAATGGAAATATTTATGTGCTTTATGTACACTGTAAATAGTTTAAATATGTTAAAGGTTAATATTCTACTTGAAATGGCATGTTCTTCTGTATTAAATCTCTTGGTACTGTGATGGTTAGACTTAACTAGTTTTGGTACAGAAGTTTGGTTTATAATTTTATAATAAAGCTGAAACGTGATTCAGTTAACCTTGTTTTCTGACTCTTTTGCCAACAGGCAAAGAGAAAGCAGAGATCCTACAGCTGCTTCTGAACTTCAGCCAGAATAGGCTTGGGATACCAGGTACTTAAATGAGGAGGGAGTACAAGTAGAGAAGAGGTTGGAGGAAAAACGTTAAATAAATCCACTCCCTTTTTAGTAATACAATCCTCACTTTGTAAAGATTACAAAGGGGGAGAGCACATCTTTACCTTTGAGTAAGAACCAGTGAACTGGGGCAACTCACTTTCCATAATGTACACAGGTACTTGGCCTACTGGTGCAGTTACTCAGCAAATGCACATGGTCATTTGCAACATAGATTTTAGAAACTGGAGTTCATTTTATCTTCCTAGTTCATTAATATTCAAATATTTGCAATAGTTTTGAGCAGCTTCAGATAAGGAGATCTGTCAACTATGCTAAAAGATCCTTTCTCAGCTTTTACTTGTTGAAACATGAAGAGCAGAATAGAGAAGCACCATATTCTAGAAAAACAAACACTCCAAGAGGATGTTTGCATAATGCTACCAGCAGTTGCTGTCATGGAAGCTTATCTAGTGTCCTACTTTTAATATAAAATGACAGAGGTGTAAACTGCAACTGGATACAGACCTGTGCTGAATGCCAGAAGATGGGAAGTGTCAAACAGAAAGGACACATGTCCTTCATGTGAATTGCAGCCATGCAGCAAAATGATCCTGGCAATACAGCTGAGAGTTTCACAGATTTGGTGGTCTGGTTTTCTGAATAACCTTTGGAAAATAAGTCCTGACAGCAAAGGAGAAACTGCTTCAGTTTTATTTCTTTTCCTATAAAAATACCCAAACTTTAAAAACCCAAGGAGACCAAACCAGCACCTAGGTAAGTGCAGTGGTCTACATTACAGGGAGAAAAATGGATTCAGCAGTGCAATTTCTTCAGAGAGTTGTTTTAATTAATTCCATATGGTCGCTATGGATCTTTATAACTACCTCTGATGGCCCTGGGGCATTTTATTTCTCTCCACATCTCCACAGAGGACTCTCCCCATTTCTTCCACCTCCCTACTTCTCAGCCTTCAGAAAATTCTTGTGTGAGACTGGTCAGCTGCCCCACACTGCTAGCAGGGGGCTACCAGTCTTCTTTTCCGGATGCATTCCCAGATCCATTTGGGAGACACACGCTTAGCACCAGGATTGTCATCAACGTCCCCTATCACGTGTGTTGCTGAGGCTGTGTCAAACTCTGCCACCAGGTCCCCATCAAACGCTATAAAGTACCGACGGATTTTCTCAAAGTTCTTCACAGAGGGTGGGAGGTACAGCTTCACACCAGTGAAGATGTCCATCAGCACCTACAGGTTGGGAAAGAGGATTAGGTAAAACATTAGGGTGGTCTGGAAATCACACTAAATCCTTTGAGGCATGAACAAATCCATGGATAGTTGTGAAGGTTCTGGGTGCAATCCCATGCCTGGTGCTCTTTGGACTTGCCATTAAATCAAACACAAGAGCAACACCCTTCTGGTTCCTCTGAAAGGCAGATGTTACAGCTCGGCTGTACTTCCCTAGCTCAAGGAAATTATTACCCCATTATTCTCCTTAGTGATGATGCTGATGTGTAAACATGATCTTAATGTCTTTGTACAAGCTGATGCTTTGTAGTTGAAGTAGGAGGACATATCCATCCCAGGAGGGGGCTTGCTGTTCACATTAAAATAACTACTCCAGGCCTATCAGGAAATTACAGCTCAGTGATTCTTAATCTACTCCTCCAGTTTGTTGTACAGTGGGCTAGAAATGACAATTCAATCCCAACTCTTCCTCAGCAATCACATGTTGTAGAGCAGGACATTGCTGGGGGTTGAACAGAGTACTGGCCTTCAGCATGCCAAACTCAGCTTCCTTTACAAGGGAGTTTGTTGCTGCTATTTCTGCTTTGCATTTAATTTTGAGTGCTATTATAGGAATACTTCAAAGACTTTCCAGAGGGAAGGCAAAAGTGAACGTAGAACTGGAACTGCCCCAGCTTCCTTCCATCCCAAAGGGAGTGCTGTCCAGCTGTCCATACCTTTTTTCCATTGTCTTCCATCTCAGATGCTTTTCTCTTCTCCCCTCGTTTCTCCTCTGCTTTTTGAGGGGATGCCACAACTGGTTTGCTCTCTAAAAACAAAAATTTGTCTCATTTGTGCTCTGCCCAGATAAATGTTGTGTATTAGTGGGAGGGAGAAAAGTGAAGAGAGGGAAAAGGGAAAGTGCTTTCCTCCTCCTTTCTGGAAAATGAGTTAGGATGGAAGTAGTAAGACAAACTCTACTGCAAATTGCTCAGAGCATCTTCCTGCCATCATCTCCAGGATGTTGCTGTTCACCTTCCCTCCTTGCTGGTCACCACACAGAAACTTCCTTCAAATTACTCCCCAGTGACAAAGTGCTAGTGAAGCAAACTCATTTCCCAGCTTGGCAATTTACTACTTGGAAATCCCCTCCCTGCAGGTGTCCCTATTACATGCATGAATTTCATCCAAATAAAATTAAATTCTGATTTCTGGCCAAAAATGTCTAACCAAAGGGCATGTGATCTGCAGGAACAAGAGCAGCAGGTTTGCTGTTCAAACTGGTCTTAAGACACACTGCTAAGGATCTTTATCTATTTGGATTAAATGGGACTGCAGCCCCAGAGAGGTCACTCCAAAGGACTTTTGGTACAAACTGTAACGGAGACTCTGCTAGGTTCAAGATACCTGTTCATTGCAGGATATAATCTCAGAGAGACTTTACTGCTTAACTGAGCTGCCAAAGCACCAACCTAAAAAACATCATTCAGTGCTGTATCCATCTTCTCTTGGTCCCAGCACACAGAGCAGTGGCCATTCAGTCCATGCTATGAACAAAGTCCAAACCAAGGCTCTCAACAGCTTTGCCCACTAACCCTGACATGCTCATAAAAGCTGCCATAGGATCTTCCAGCATCCAACTGAAGGCAAAGATCCAGAGCCAGCCTGCCCCAAATGCAGAGAACTAAGGCTCCTCTCCCTGGAAATGACCATCTTACCTTGTGGCTTCTGGGCTTTTGCAGGTGACTTGGTTTTTGCTGGTGACTTGGTTTTTGCAGGTGACTTGTTTTTTGCAGGTGACTTGTTTTTTGCAGGTGACTTGTTTGGGGGAGATTTTATAATGCTGTGTGGTGTAGAAGACCTGGAATTTCCCTCAGTCTCTCCACTGCTGCCAGCTGTGGACTCATCTTCCTCCCCAGCAACAACACTGAAATCAGCCTTCTCTTTGGAGAGTTGGTACAGTTCCTGTCCCACCAGAAACAAAGCATTGCCTTTAGCCACAGCACAGCCTGATAGGAGACATGAGCCATAATGCAGGTGCTCCTCTTGTTCATTTACCCCCTGAACTCTTTACTCTTGGTAATTTTCAACTTTGCTCAAGCTCTCTGCCTTGTACCCAGGGGAAGCCCTGCAGGCAAGCACCAAGAGCCATATTCACATGAGCTGCTACTGAGCAAGACAGACAAACTCTCCAGAGCCTGGAAAATGACCACCACCAATGGCTCACTGAGGGAATACAGTCTGTCAGGGAGCCTTTTACCTTGCTCTCCCTTACCTGCCTAGGGAGCCAGAAAAACTGCTGGACAGCAGGGTGTGCTGAATCCCTCCTTACTTCCAAGGCACAACCAGCACCTACATCTGCTGCCAGTGCCCCTGCAGGCAGCGGGAAGACTGCCCAAGCAACAAGAGCTGCAAAGAGAGCTCCTCAACAGCTGACTTACTGCTGGGATGGCAGCAAGCCAGCTGGTTTCTAGCAGCAAAGGAGGTGGTGTGGGGTGGGTGCAGCCCTGGAGGGCCTGGCTCACAGCCATTTGGCCCCTGTGCCCTGGAACCAGGCCAGGCTGTGCTCAGGCACTTCCCAAATTCTCCCCAATCTCAGAAATTATTGGGAGATGAAATAACCACAAACACTAAAGAGAATAAAGGCCACCTCTTTCAGGAAGGAAATTCCTCTCCATGAAGGCTACTACAAGATCTGATACAACTAACTGTCATCAGGCTTTCCTGAAAGTGCACAACAGCTCAAGAGGCCCCATGAAAGAATAAGATTGACATAAAGATAATCCAGCAAGCAGCCTGAGCCTGGAATAAATGGGAAATGGAACACACAGCCATCTTCACTGCCTCCCCAGCTGTCCAAATTGGTCTTTTGAAATACAGACTGTTGCTGGATCTTCTTCTTGAACACACCCCAGACACACCATGCTAACTCACCTTAAGCTGCTGGAGGTTGGTGGCTGTCTGCCAGTCCTTGTCATCCCGAATGCGGGTGCAGCGGGGGAAGCGGATGGAGATCCCATCTGCAGTGTGAGCTTCAGCTTTAGAGAACTCAGCCCCTGTGATCTCCCACACTGGGGCTTTCTAAACACAGGATTGAGGAGGTGATGTCACATTCCTGTGTTCTCTCATGAACTAAAAACATTCATGTTCCTCTACTTCTACAGCTCCCCTCCCAGCACGGTTACATGTACACACACTGAACTACTTGGTCACGTTGGTGAGAAAAACTCTGGAGAAAACCAAAATTGTAAGTTGAGGATCTCTGACTTGCTGTGATGCCAATTTCTAAACACCATCTTTTTTATCAGACATAGATGGCACAAAGCATACTGATACATTTCAATAAACAGTAACAACTCTCAGCTTACAGCTGTGCATCAACCATTTTAAGTTAGTTTTTTCATGCCTTAAATTTCAGATAAGATCACTTCTGGAAAGGATTTTATTACAAGAATATTTCCCAGAAGTGCTGCAGGTCTGGTTTCTTCATGAAGCTCTTAGCCTCAAATCTGGAAGATTCAGAGATACAAACTTGGGCTTAATTTCCTGTTCTAAGTATGAAGACCCTAGTTAGAGAGATATTTTGCACACTTAAATTAAGTACAGTAGATTGCTGTATCAGGGCTGGAAAACACAGTCAAATGATTATGACAGCACTTACCTTTGGATCTGGGACAATGAAGTCTGGGTAGTAGATTTTGTTGATTTTTAGCCACTTTGGAATTTTACTAGGATCCTAATAAAAGCACAGTAACAAAATGACAGCACTCAGAATCATATATGAACCTATTCCTACAAAAGTAGCTGTAAAATAACTCAGCAGTAGATTAAAACATAGGTATTACATTGCCTTTGTATGGATGAAACTTGCTTGAGCCTGCAGTGCAAGGTGCACTGATTTACAGCAATTTCTATTTAGAGTCACAAAACCCACCTGTAACAGCTCTCAGTTACTGTCCTTCTGTATCTCAGATACTTCCTCATGTAAATTCCCTCACATAAATAAAATCACAAAAAGTCTCAACTCCAACATGTCAGGTTATGGGGCCACAAGGCAATAATCTGACTTGAGCATTTCTCACCCACAGCCCCATCTAGTGACTGTCTTCATCAATCACTATATGCAAAAAAAAAAAAAAAAAAAAAAAAAAAAAAAAAAAAAAAAAAAAAAAAAAAAGAACTTGCTTTGATCTCTCTCTAAAACTTTGTCTTGGCAGGAAACAGATGGTGCCTGGCTTCCCACTCAGTGTCTACAAATCTCCAGCAGTGTCTCATCTTCAGGAGCTGCCTGCACACACATCTCAGTTGTGTCAGAGCAGTTTATCTGCTGTAACTCTAACTGAGCCTCTCCTCATTTCCAGTACAGCACTTCCAACTCTGCATGTAGCCAACACCTCAGCTGCAGCTCAGCAGGAAGATGGATTTTCCCAAGCCCTTTGCTGAGCATTCCTGTGATCACCTCCATGACAAGGCCCCTCTCACCTTGCTGATCTTCACCATATCCAGCTCATTCTGCAGACGTGCCAAGGTGGCATCATCATGGCCACCAGAACACTTGGTTACAGTGCACCACTTCTCACTCTTGGGATCATAGCAGCCCATGAGGAAGATGGACATCATCCCACCTGCAGGAGAGAAGAGGCTAGTTCACATCCTCTACAGGTCAAGCCATACCATCAAAAAAAGCAAAGTAATCAGCCAAACCCCTTTTCCATCTTCAGGAATCAAAGGGCCTTGGGCTTGGGATGGCTTCAGCACCAGTTCTCATATCCAAAGCTGAACACAGAGTCTCTGCACTCACTAAGAGCCCAGCCCAAGACCTAAGGGTTTGTGGTGCTCACTCCCAGTAAACTCCTAGCCTGGCACATCATGGGCTGCAGCAGTCACTGCTACAGCCAGTTTTATTCTGGTAGGAGACCAAAGGGGAAAAAGCTCAAGAGGTTTCTGAACAGGCAGATCATGGATTGCTTACCTTTAGCACCATGTCCATAGAAAGCTCCCAGCACCACCAGGTCTGCTGTGTCAGCCATTGCACCCTCATTTAGGTAGTCCTTTTTCACTTTCAGCCAGTGTCTTTTGCCTGGTTCATAATTCCCCTGTGCAAAACAAGGCAAGAACCCCCAGTTAGAAAGCTACCTGGTGCACAAGTGCCTCCTCAAACAGCTTTTATCCAGCTCAGCAGTACATGAGCACAGCAGTGCTCAGACATTTAAGAGCACCTTGGATATGAGCATCAACAGAGAACCCAGAAAGGTTTCAAGGATGCTCAGCATTGTGTGCTTCCTCCACAGACCATGTTGGTATTGCTCAACTCCCAGCACACACCAGTGAAACTCTGAACCTGCCTTTATATCTTTCAACACCAATCCTTCCAGCCCCTCACGGATGACCCGGGTGATCATATCTGCCAGATCTGAGGCTTTCTGAAAAGGAAAGCAATCGTGGTTAGCTCAATCCTGTCAAAGGGCTGTCATCTTCAGGCTTCCTATTTGAAGCAGGGGTGCACTAAAACCAAAGCAACTGCAGAGACGAATGGGTAATATCATAAAACAGTTTCCCAAGGAGTCCCATACATGTTCCCTTTGCTGCAGATTCAGCGATGAAGCTGGGAGAATGTTCCAAGAAGAGGAAGTTTGCCAACCAAAAAAATACTCCTCAGAGATGAGGTAGCCTGATTGTGTATGAATATGTCCTACACGTACAAGACCAGATTTTCCTCAACCCAACTGCCCTAGGACCTATGCTCTTAGAATCATAGAATCAGCTGGGTTGGAAAGGATCTCTGAGATCAAGTCCAACCCCTGATCCACTACCACTGTGGTTACCAGAGCATGGCACTGAGTGCCACATCAGTCTCTTCTTAAAAACCTCCAGGGATGGAGAAATGCTCTTCGCAAAATGCTTTCTCTGCCTCAAATGTTCAAGCATTCTCCACCAAAACCAAGGTGCTACAGAAATCAGTAGCAGCTGGGACTGGGGCTAGCTAGCTCAAGAAGTCTTGCACACTGACCAGAGCCAGAACCATTCTGAAGGCAGGGAATTGCTGGATTTGCAGCCTGGATCATTAAAAACAAAAAAGCCATGTGGTAAAGGAGCAGTGAAGAGGCCAGCAGGCAAGCTGAGCTGCCCACAGGTGCTGTTCCAACACTGGACTCACCGTGACATGCTTCATCTCCGAGAAGAGGATCCGGTTGGGGATTTCAACCATGTTGTCATGGAGAAACTTCCGACGCTCACAGAGGGGCCTAAACCAGGGGATGGAGAGCCAAGGAGAAGCAAACAGTTTTAACATGAAGTACCAATCACCTGAACACTGAGAAAAGCTATTTTAAAGAATTAAAGCATTCATCCTATAGAGTTCCAGAATGAACAATCAATTCTTACTTTCCTCCAGGAAGTCTGTGATAAACCAGACATTTCATGGTAAGAGTGCATTTAGTTTCAGAGGATATCAGACCAGCTGGGCACTGAACCATGCTGGGGGCAGCTGAAATGCAGTTAACCTGAAATATTGGCACTGCACAGCAAGATGGGGCATCTTAGGGAAACTCTGTAGCACAGCAAGGATTCTCCCACGCTGGCTGAATTTTAAATGGCCCCTAGTAACAGGCAGTGTGAGCTGCTCCCTCTGCAGCACTGCTGTATTCCAGCAAGTTAATGCAGGAACCAGGCAGGCTTCTCTCCCACATACCTGTCCATCAAGCTGATGTCATTAAAGTAGATGCAGTCAAACACAAACAAGCACACACTGGCATCTTGGAAAGCAGCTTTCTGAAAGTCAATTAAGATGGATTGAAAGAAATTTGCAGTTGTAGCAAGCAGCAATAGGAATTTAAGAAAGATAAAACCACATCCTTTATTTCTGTTATCTCTGTCATCTTTTAATTACAATAAGCTTATGTCTCTTCTAAAAGACAGAAGCATCCTGAGAATTAAGATTTTGTTTGAAAGTGTCAAAGCACAAAGAAGAGAGAACATGTCAATTTTCTAGCACCAGGGAAATAAAGCCACAAACATTAATGACTTTAGGCAACGTAACATCCATCACTACTGCTGCAACAGAAAAACAACCATTCCAGAGACTTCAGATTAATGGCTACTTACATTAAACCACTTAGTTTAATTTTATTTTACTGTCCTCTTCCTCATCACCATTTAGGCTAGACATAAGCACTACATAATATTCATGCCTACTGAATACTCCCTGCATCATTGTGGTCTGCCAGCCTGCCAGATTTGCAAGATTTTCCGAGGATTTTTTTAGTATTTATCTTGAGCTGAACTTTTCTTACTGCCCTGCTAGTGTTCAGGTTAATATCAAGTCTATTGTATGAGAGCAGTACCTTGCCATTAATATTGGTTATCTCAGGGATCTTATTTTTTCCCCAGATGCTCTAGCAAGCACCAGATCTCTTCAATTATCCTGTGATAACAGACTGCATGCTGGTGCGTTTAAATCAGCAGGAAAAGCAAACTAACAGCCTTCAACCACAACAAAGGATTTTTCTTATATATTTATTTCTTTTTTACCTTGTGTACACCCAGAGTCCCAAAAGGAAGTGGCTTGCCAGTTTTGTTGTCAATTAGAAGAACTTCTGAATCCAGGATCATACTTTGCCCGCCAGGGAAAGCCTGAGGGATGAAGTCCTTAAAATGGGCTACCTTGGGGGGGGAAAAAAGAATTTAAAAAAAAAAAATACATCTACTGGCTGAAGAGAGGGACTTCTTGCTCCAATTCAATGCAGATGTTTTCTCCAGAAGTGTGTCTGAGGAATGTGTAGGGATAGCTGCACTAGCTTTACTTTCTACTCTGGTACAGACAGCACTCTCTAAAAACAGAAAAACGAGTCCTGAACATATGTAACCAGGTCATTCAGCTGGCATCAAGCCTCCCAAAATGCAGTGCATAAACAGGACTAAGGTCTGCCTAGCTCTGGTTTCAAGCTCTTTATGTCCACCAAAACAAACTGATTACAATTCTTTTGAGTGTTGCTTTTCCAGATCCCAAGTATCTACCACATAAATTTACAAAAGGTCTACAACAGAAGGTATCCTTGCCTAAGGAAACCCTTGTGAAGGTGAGTTGTGTTTATAGAGGAGCTGGCACAACAGAAGAGTTTATAGGTGCTTACTTTATGTGGGAGGACAGGTTTGAGGCTTCTGCTGAAGTAGGTGAAGTGATCTCCACTTTTATGGACCTGCACCCGCTCACCATCATACTTGATCTCTGCATACATGCCATTGGGGCACTTCTTCATGGCATACTCAATTGACTTGCAGGCTTCAGCCTCAAAAAGGTAGAGAGAGAGAAGTTCCAAATAAACTCAGTTGATATATTTGAAAGTAAAGCTACTCTTACCTAAGTTCACTGATAAAATACTAATTCTTTTGTAGATATTTTTGTCCAGGGTCTCCAGTCAAAATTGTCCTTTATCTAATTATTCATTTACTTAGTAAATCTGCCTGTGCCCAAATAATTACAGCTTTTCTGTAGTTATGTTCTCCAAATACTTACAGGTGGAGCTCCTGTGCATTTTGCAGGAGTGCACTTAGTCCAGAAGTAAATATTTAACTCTGATTTGTTCAAACAGAAAAGCAAACTTAGTCTGAATCTCTAATCCAGTAGAAAGCTTACAGTATTCCAAAGAAGCAACCTCTGGAATGACAGCAAACAAACAAACTAAAAAGTCACTTCTGGACTGAAAGTAAGTCAAGATTTTAGCTTCTGCAGTGGCACTGAATGTGCAAGTACTGTATCCATTGAATACTGGCTGTTTGGTACAGAACACTTTATAAAATGGCATTAAAGATAAAAAATCAGCACTGCAGCCTCAGTGAGCTCACACAACACAGTCACTTGGCCTTCCACCAATTCTTAAAGCCAAGGGTCTCTGAGAGCACAGCTGAGGCCTCCATCTCTTGCTCAGCTGGAAGTTACCAGTGCAGGAGAGCCAACCTTACCAGCATGGGCTGAACTGGGGTCATCAGTGATGCCTGCACACTGAGGGTTCTCTTCAGACCTGGCTCCTTCTCAGCCTCCTGACGGTTCTTCAGGACCCGCTCCACCACGTCCTGCAGGTTGCGGGATGCCTTGAACGCTTCGTAAGCGTTGGGATCCAAAGCATCCAACCTTGGACAAATGGAGGAGGGAAACATGGATCATCCTCAGGTCTGATGGGGCTAATGCCCACCTCTGGTTTTATCACACAATGAAAGGGAAGACTTACACATGCTTTGCTCCAGCATTCATTTTCAGGTCGTGTTTAATCAGCCTGATGATGCATTTCAAGTCGTTGCCTGTACATCTGAAGGGTGAGAGAAGATTCAGAAATTGTAGACATTTAACTGAACTACTTTCCAGCTGAAAAAAAGAGAAATAGATCCAGGCCTTTGTAGAAAAGGTCCTCCCCCTCTGTAGGGCTTAAACTCAAATGAGGATGCATTACTAGCGAGATCTCAGAGGCACAAGAGGACACCCAAAACAGCTTTTTAGCATCTTTATGTTTGAATGTCAATATTAATTTTGCCTCAGTGTTGATGTAACTTCCAAAATTCACTTAATGCATCAAGAACAAGTGATGGTAACAGCCTCACATCAACACAAACTGAGTCAGACCAAGTATCTTCAACATACCTGAATGGCTCAAAGGCTTTCCCCAACATACCCAAGAATAGCAACTTAATTAAGCACTAATACCATTAGGGTAGTTCTGCAAGCCACTTGTTTAGCACTGACTGGACACTGCCTTGACAGGCCAGAAATTCTCTGGCATGAACAGGAGCCATAAGTGCTCTCTATTGCTGGTCATCAATCAAGATATCTTAATCCAAACACTAATTAATAGTGGCTGATAGATGTTAAGTTCACTCTCTGTGGCTTATGATCAATTTTTTCACCAGTGGCAGATTGTGATACGTAGATAAACACTCCTAGTTTCAGGCCAAACCTTCAGAAGCTTTTCTTACTTGCGAGCAATATGTTGCAGCACACTTTGCTGGTCATCTTCCTTAGTAAGCTTTGAGAGTTGGATTAGGAATTCATCCACCTCTTGGATGGTCAGGAGACTTTTGGCTACTGGAGGACAAGTTTTGCTCTGTTCAAAGAAGAGGCGGATGGTCTCAGAAACATCTCCCTGTCTCCAAAAATAAAACAAGGAAGTTGATCAGAGCTGTGGCTAGAGAAGGGGGATTCAACATGGTTCCAATCAGTAGGATAAAGCACAGGAATGGTGCTAGGATTGCACAAAGGAACTGGAATCAAATGGTAGAAAAAAGCTGCCATGACACAGAATAAAGCTTCTCAGCTGCTTCATATGCAAAACAAAAAGATAAGTACCAGGATCAGCTCATTGCTCTGTTTTTCACTGCTGCAGCATCACAGAGCATTTCCTTGGGATGAATCCATTTGTAAACCCAGGATCTCAGTCTAGTGAGGTCACTAGAAGGTAGTATATACCAAAGCAATAAACAGAGGAAAAAGAATTCTTAGTTATCTAAATATTCAGACATGTACATAGTCAATTACCAGCTCCTGTCTAAAGGGACTAAATGCACATGAGAGAGCTTGCAGTCATGTGAGTGTAGCTTAACTGTATGAACCAACTTAAGCTCACACATCTGTTACTTTAAGCACAGTTTTGATACACAAAAATTATAAATTACATAGAAATGTGCTGGACAAAGTAGTTCAGGCAAAGCTGATGCAGCCTGACTTAACTAGATGTTTCAGTTTTGCTTTCTATAGTTTGAACTACAGAAACTGTCAGAACTGCTGTTTGTACTCACCTGTTCCAGATCCCGGATCATTTCATCTTGGCTGCAGTTAAAAATCCTACTAAACAGCTTTACAATCTGCTTATCATTCAAGTTGTAAACAATTTTAATGACACCTGGCAACAGCAGCTTAATGGTGAGGTACACATCACCATGAAAACCATCTGGAGAAAAAACACAGACCAGCAGAAACAGTCACAATTTATTTTTACATAGAGATTTTGGTTGTTTGTCCTCATTTGCATGACTGGGGAAAAAAACAGTTTCCTCTTTTCCCCATGCTGCTCTGCTTCACATAAAACAAGATTTCTTAGGGGAAACACTGACAAATGGCCTCCAAATCTGATCTCAACACTATGATTGGTAACACCTACAAAGATTCCCACTGTTCTAGCCTAAGATATTCTGATCTGAATTTGTTATTCACATAAACAGTTCACTGCAAACATTGCCTCCATAGCTCAGAAACCACCCCAGCACACAGCTGGGACAACACAACCACCCCATTCTCCTTTGCTTTCAAAAGAGCACTTGGAGGTTGTTTCACCAGGGCTTCCATACACTGGGAATGCCAAGCAGGAACCATACCTCCTCCAGACCCCTTCTTCAGGAAGTCCTGGATGATCTGTGTCTTCACATTGTAGCTTGGCTTCTCTGCCACCATGGCACAGAGCTTCCTGAACTCCCGCAGCAAACAGTCCTTGTGCTTGGGGTCACACTGCTGGGCAGACAGGCTGGACTTGTGGGAAGAGTTTGCAGAGACACCTTCTGAATTCTTGGGCTTGGCTGCACCACAGACAGGAGAAGATGCTTTATTAACAAGTAAAGCATGGGGCAGATTTTGAAGTTGAAGTTACCTCTACTTGGGCAAGCAGAAAAGCACAATCCCTGCGTGCTGGCAAAGCTTCAGAACCCAATGACAACGTCTGCTAGGCCAAGAGTTGGGACTTTAAATTTTAATTATCATTTAAAAAAAAAAAATCCAAGTTATTCTTTCACTAGTTTTGCTCTTCACAGTATGCAGAATTTTCTGGCTCTTAATTCTACCAAACAAATATGATTAAAACTTGGTGAAAAGTAATTCCTGCTGGCAGATCCTTCTGTTTTATTTCTGCTTGGCAGACCTTTACCCTGCACAGCAGATCTTCTCCTAAAATAATTTCTAAGGATGGAGGAAAATTATTTTGACCTCTATGTGGAATATTATTAGTCTATACTGCCAAAGTGACTGAAACTGGCCAGTGGACTAAGGCAGTAGTGAAGTCAGCCTGACACAGGCCATACACTGGGTTTTCTTGGGTATTTTACTAGAAACTAAAATACCAGATCTTTCAAGACTGACAGCCTCAGAAAGCACTAACATTCTTCACAAATTAGAATTAAAAAAAAGTAATGAAAACTAAACCAGCTTCTTTGGTGCCAAGCAAACTGGCACCAGTGATCCATGCCAGGTCAAAACACTGCAGAAGCTGATACTGAAAGAGAAGGATTTCTCAGGATCCGTTCCTTAGGTCCTACCTGTGAAGCCAGAGAACTTCTTTGGAGATGGAGTGGTGAGAGACAATGGATCTTTTGTAGTTAGCTGTCCTGTGGCTGTGAGCCTAGCTTGGACTATCACTTTTTTCTTGGGTGTACTTCCAGACTTGGAATTAGCTTCTGTAAAACAGTGAGGTTCAAACCAGCAGTCAGAAATAATCTCATACACCCTTCAAGTATTAGGTAAGACAAGTATCAGGTTCAAGAACCAAGTCTTAAAAGAACTGTCAGTGGAGTTAAAGAAAGAAGGAACATTTTTTTAGATATGAAAAGTTAAAAGACTACATAATTTACTTCAGATCATGGTGAAAGAGTTGAAAATCAGTAATAACTGGTGACTGATATTTCCTCCAGGGATTTACCTGCCCATGTCTGCATGTGAATCAAACCACCCAGACCTCAATAATCAGTAGTGGCAAATGAATTAAGAAGTGCTATTGTAGAAGGGACCACTAATTCCCTTTCTTAGAGCCATAGCAGCACTGCCCACTCATACTAATACATCAGTAAAGTTATCATGATTAAGGACAACCAGCAGCACACGTAAAGCAGTGACCCAGATGCTGCTCTGAGCCTCACCCGAGATGTGTTTGTTGATTAATTCTTTCTCCTCATCTTGCAGCTCTTCCCATCCTTCCAACTCTGTGATGTCTTCAATTTTTTTGGTGGTGGCCCGAGCTTTCTCTAGCTTCTCAAACATGCACCTCACATGGTACCACTCCTTCATGTCCCCCCCAGACTCCGTGAAAGGATTCGGGACGATCTTTCCAATCCTCACCATCCCTTTCACAATCTTCTCCTTGCACTTCTTGCATCCTGCCGTGCCACGCTTGGCATAGTCCACACAGTACCTCTGCTCTGCCATCTCCTCTGCAGCTCTGCAAAGCCAAGTGTTCAAAAACAGGGAGAAACGGAGACCCCCGGCACCACCACCACCACCACCACCGCCCTGGTTCCTGCCTTCAGGCCCGAGAGACACACGGCCCGACACCCGCTGGTACCGGTGACAGGGGCTGACCCCGGGGAAGCCAACACCGCCGAGGAAGATCCTTGGTAAGGAGAGATGTCCACGGGGGGGCAAAATTCCTGAGGCGCTGCCGAGCGCCCGGGCAGCCTCTGACAGTGCCCTGCAGCCCGCGGGCATCCGGCCTGCTGCGGCCCTGCCAGGAGAGAGCAGAGCCTCAGCCCGAGGGCCTCTCGGAGCCATCAAGCCCCAAACGTCACCCCCGGAGCGGCCCCACAGCCCCCACTNGCCCCTCCCCTCGCGCGCAGGCGTCGCCCGCCCGTTCCCGCCTAAAGCCGCGCTGAGGGGAGGCGGCGGCTTCGGGAGCTCCCGGGGAGTGTTTGCCCCCGGTTTCTGAGGTAATGTTTTGTGCCTGAGGGGATCTCCTGCGCCTCTTCTTCCATATCCGTCCTCCGAGAGTGCTGCCCGCCGTGATGGGGCAGCCCCCAGGTGATGCTGCTGTCCCGCTTCGCTGTTATCCTTCAAGCGTCGTGTGTGGGCTGAGGTGGGGTTGAATCACCCGGCCTGCAACATGAGCTCTCCAAAAGTGCTGCGCAGGGTTTGTCTCAGTTGCCCTGGGCTTGGCCTCGTGAAATTGGCCCTCCCCAGAGTGCTGGGTTTGGCCAGATCTGAGGTGCTGCCCCGTGAGTTGTCCTTCAGAAAGGTCCTTCGTGAGTGCTGTGCAGTGTCCACGCAGGTTTGAGGTATGCCCGTGCCACCTGGCTTTCAAAATGTGGCCTCCAAGAGTGCTGCATTGTATCTGCAGAGGCCTAAAGTGTTGCACAATCACCTGACCTCCTGAAATGGTCTCTTCAAGGACCCTACACCATCTCTGTGGGCCTGGGGTGCCGCCCTAGGCTTGGCCTCTCAACACAAACCCTTGAAGAGCACATTCCTGTGTGTGTGCAGGCCCCGAGGTGCTGCTGGATCACCCCAGGCCCCTGAAAACAGCCCTTCAGCCATTGGAGGTGGCACATGCCTGCAGCCTGGTGGTGCCCTGGTGGTGCCAGGTGTCCCTGTTCAGCTGATGAAACTGCTGTTGCACTGAGGAAAGGAGTGGATACCAAGCACAGCTGCCTCTGTTCTGGAAGGAGATGCCGTGCAAGTTGTCTTAACTGGGGTGTCCCACACCTGCTTTTCTGTACCTCAGAGGCAGAGTATGAGGCACAAAGTACAGAGTTTTCTTTACCAGATGCATGCCTCTCTTTGCTGGCCTCCAGCAAGGTGAGCTAGAAGCAGGCTTCCTCTTTTTGTCAGCACACCAAACTCTGACTACACAAACCATGTTATTTGGAGCTGAGGATGAGCATAACAACTGCATCTGGTCACACAACTGGGATGAAAGCCACAAGATAAGCATTTTCCATCAATAGGGGCTGGGTACAAAGCAGCCAGTCTGCATTACTTTGCAATACTTGACAATGCAACACTTTGCTCTTGGACAATGTGTTCAATCCATACCTCAGAACAGATGCACACCTTCCTGTCCCTCATGGCCCAGAAGCCACGGGGACCTCAAAAGGAAGAAATTATCTCCCCTGACCAAGTCCACCTGGGGCTTTGAATCACAGAGTAGGAATTGCAGGAGGATTCATGAATTTCATGAAGGACTTGACTGCTCTTGACTTCACATGGAAGGCTTCCAGGCAGCACTAGGCTTCAGTTCCAAGATGGTGAGTGAAAGGCTGTGTGCATTCAGCTCAGAGACTGCCTGTGTGACAGAGCAGGATCCAAGGTAGGAGTGCGAGTTAACGGGGCTAAATCTTTAATTGTTCAGGTTGTTTTGAAAAAGATGTACCATTGATAAATTATTCACAGAACCAGCATTCACCAGTGCAACAGTTTGTATAAACACTGACCTTCGAGGGGAAGAAAATGGTAAAACTCAAGGAAAATGTGTGGAGGGGGAAGTGCACAGATGGAGTTTGCTGGGAGGGTAGAGCACAATGCAGTGCTCATGGCATCCCCTTTGGTGAGAGCTCTCACTGGTTGTGTGTTTGAGCCTGGCAAAAGAGAAGAAGGGGAAAGATGGACTCAGAACTCAAGGGCTGGCTCTCACTGCAGTGCATCCTTTCCTGATTTAATAAGGCAGCTGAACAACCTCGCAGAGGTTATGTTCCCCAAATGTACTTACTAGAAGTCAGCAACGTGATCTAAACCAGGCTACGTCTAGAGGAACCTGCAGGGGGCATTTCCGAGGGCTGAGTTGAATTGTTTTCCGGCTCTTTTCAGCCTGGAGGGTGTTTAGATGGCAGCGTGGGCAGGTAAGGGGAGTAGGAGGGCTCTCTTCTGGAGGGTCCTCTCCTGGTACTGGAGACTGATGAGCAGAGCTGTGTTGAAGTGCACAGGCAGGTGGCAGAACGCTGCCGGGAGTTGCAGATTGTTTTCTTCAGTGAAAAACAGACGCAACTGATGTTTGGTTGCTTTTTGAAAGGGCTGGGAATAACAGCAGCAAAGCTGGAGCATTTCTAATTCCAGCTCTCTTTCCCGGGAGCCATGTAGCTGAAGTCTTCTCAGCCTGCAGCATTTATTTTGCTGTTCTTCCACCGTCTCATCAAGATAATGTGTGGAAAGCTGAAACTATGTATCTTCGGAGAGTTTTGTGGCTAACTAGTCTGAGAAGATGTTAAGAAGTGAAAGTTTCAACTGGTGTGGGACTGACGGTCCCTGATTTTGGCCACTGCCTCAAGTTTCCCACTTTCTTTCCCTGTTCTTATTCCGAGTGGGGAAAAAGTACATTTTCTGGGGGGGAGGGGGAATTAAAATTACTTTGGATTTCTCAAGCTTATTTGAATAAACTCCTTCAACTCCCACTTTGGCCAAGATGGAGCTTTAAACAGCTGTGACTGGAGCAATAGATCCAGTGAGTGTGTCTCCACAGAACTACAGGACGCTGAGTTCACAGAAAGCTGAGAGGAAACTAGGAGACAAATCACTGCTGTTTCTCAAAGGATCAGTGAGGAATCACAGCTGGTGTCTCTCTGGGTACTAATGCTGGAATTGGGGAGATGAGCCTCTTAACTTAATGCTCTCTCTGTGTAAAACTCATCAGTGACAGGCTAGCATAGAGACCCCTAGGAAACCAGAGCTCTCTTTTAAGTAGTTAATTCTACTAACGCAGGGAAGATAATGCCCAAAAAATCAGATTTAAAGGTTTAAGTCTGTCCTTGCTTAAGCAAAGTGTCCATCAGGGGTCCTGTCAGGAGTTGAAATACATACATGAAAGCAAAATGGGTCTCGGGTTGTTTGTGGTTTCTTTTTGTTTTGTTTCTTGTTTTTATTCTCGGTGTTGAGAAGCAAAAGACAATTTTAGTTTCCTCTTAAATTGGTTTTGAAAAAAGTTGATAAAAAGGCTCATCTTGTCCTGATCTTCTGAGGATACCTTAAATTGACAGTGTTTTGAACTGAAAGCAAAGTTTTGATGCTTCCTTCAGAACTACATTCCAATGAATCCAATCTTCATGGTATTGAGAAAATGTCCAGAATCTCACTAAAATCAAATAAAAGGGGGGAGATGTTTAGAATTTTAATAACTGCAATGAACAAATATATCTCTGGCTGTAAAAGAAGATACTGAATCTGGACATGTGGTTTATTAAAATACAAGAGATAAGAGAAATGGAGAAGATTATAGAAACCAGACATGTACATGAAATACATTTGGAAAAAAAAGGAAGTGGCGTCAGTTAAGTAACAGATCACGAAGCCATGTAAGAGAGTTATAAACCTCAATATTACTCTCATATTTGCATATATATTTGTTGGTAAGACTTACTTTGTTAGAGCTTTGAAAGGAAAAGTTACTACCAGGTTAATGGTGGCCAAACACTGAGTGGTAGCTCAGTCTGGAAGGATTCACAGTACTGCTGGTTTGACAAGTGCCTTGCAAGGCTTCTTCCTGGTTTCTGAGGGCCAGACTGAAATCTCTGGCAAGCCTCTTTCAAGGCCTCGATTTGGTGGGGAAAGGAGAGAACATAATCTACTGTTGGTTTACAAATGAGTTTGCTTTTTTTCTGTTCACATTTTTCATGTAAGTCCTCTGCATCCCTGTTCCCATCGCAGTGACATGCCTGCCTAGGGCAGTGACAAAAAGATGACAATGAGTGTGGCATTCTCCTGAAATTGGTATGAACAGCCCTCTGTGGAGGAGACAGTTGTGGAATATGAACTTTGTCCTTTAAACAGCAATCATCTATCCCTCCCCTCCTTGCTGTATCTCAGTTGTCTTGTTGAGGGAAAATCTTGATGTTTGGTGTGTGGATATAACGGATATCTGCGTGTAGGGAAACGTGGGGCATTTGTCATTTCTTGTGCAGGTTGCCCAGAGAGTCATTTAACAGCCACAAATAAATGTGTCAGATTTCCAAAGGCATTTAAGAGATGCTCATGCCCATTTGCTGTAAATACTAATGAGAAGTGAGTGTCCAAATCACTTGGACAGGTTTTGGAAAGTCTCAGCTAGATTCATGTCTTCCTGGAGGAAATTACATTTGACAGGAGGCTTCGGATGCAGAGAGAATAAGGGCTTTGGAGGCCACTGTTTGAATTCATTGTATTTCGGTTCAGAAATCCACCAAATGTGCAATTTATACAGATGCTGATATCTACACCTCTATTCTGCTGTCAGCTAATATAATATCCTTTATTTTTCTGCTTCCTGCATACGCTGTTAAATTAGATCGACGTGTCTGCAAGGTGAATGACAAGTCTAATTGACTATAAATGCTCCATTTAGAGAGATTGCAAACTATGTTTAAGTTACACCCAAGTGCACCTGTACTTGAGATGCAAAGTCATTCGGCTCCCACAGCACCTTCATTATAACCATACTTCATCCTCCCACACAAATAGATTCTGAGGAAAATAACTTCTCCCCAAATGTACATCTGCTGCAAATTATACCAGCATCATTACCCATGCAAGTATAGTGAACACAAATCTCATGCTGCATGTTGGTGCTGATTGAAAGATGACACCTATTTTTGGAAAACAAAGGAAAGCTACAATAAAAGCTTGACAGTTTTTTTGTTTGTTTGTTTCAAAGCATTTCCCATATTCATTTGTCATTTCTGCATGCGAAGAGAAGATTTTTTCAAGATTTTAACTGAAAATTTTCGCTTTTAATCCTGGAGGATGCATCTGAAACCATGGCTGATTTAATTTTTTTTAATTGACTTTGTTGCTAAAACCTAGTGATCATTTTGATACCAGTCTTTTTGACATCTAATATTAATTTCAGGGAAGCGTGTGTATTTTCAAGGAAGAAGTAAAAGTTTAAACTTCTCTGTCTTTTTTCTTTTGGAAAGTCTTCAAGGCTTCTGATAAAAAGGCTATTTCTGAATTCAAACAGCTTTTAATTGAAACTCTTCTGACTTGTTCTCCTACAAAGTAACACTTGCAACCAGAAAGAAAATGGTGCACTTGAATTGGTGCCTGCCAATCACTGTCCCCGTCAGATCTGTGGTTGGTTCTGTTAAAAACACAGGTGTGCAAAGCACTGCTTGTTGTCTCAACAGCCAGGAATCTTGCAGGTTTCAAATTCCCAGTTCCCCTTCTCTGTTTGTTCATTATTCTAAGTGGCAGTTGTGTACCAATACAGAACAAGCAGGGCTGAGGCAGTTTCAACTTCTTTTCATCTCTCAGATAATCTGTGTTCTCTGCTTTAATACAAAGTAGTCCCAAGGCTGCTGCACACTTTCCTTTGTTCTTTGAAGACACATCTGTCAAATCTGTACTTGACAGCTGCTCTGGACGGATGTCATACATTCAAAGCAAAGACAATCAAATGAAACTCTTGAACAAATTCAATATAGATTGTGCCCTGCTGCCTGTGGTGTGGGACTGAGGTGTGCCTGACTGCAGAGCAAATCTCACTCTGATATCCGAGTAGCAATGATGACAGTTGCTCCATTTCATTCTGCTCCAGGAGGCTGTGGGGTATCTTAAGCTATGTGAAATATTAGCACTCTTTAGGCTTTCCACAGCCAAGACCTTATTTCAGAATGCAGATGGAAATTCAGGTACAACGTGACTTCAGGAGGTCCCAGCTCCTGGTCTCTGCTGTTCAGCAAGTGTTGGAGTTGTTATCTGTGGGCTTTAACAGAGCCTCAGGATGCCACCTGCTAAGGAGGCACAGACAAACCTCAGCTTGGAGGGAAATTCTGCTGTTTAATGGTACAGGGAACTTTGTTCCTTTAGTGCTAAACTACCTTATTTCTCTTTGAATTGCTCCCAAAGTAGTATGCAATACTGCACATTCCTGTGCTAAGTGCTGTATGTGTAATTAGTGACTTGTATGACTCCCAAAAGCTACAGTCTGAACCTTAATCCAGCCTTCATGTTGATCACCCTGTCACATCTCTTGAAAGCATTTATGATCAGGGGACTGCAGTTCTTAGAGCCAATTCCACACTGGAGCTGATTTTTATTAGGGAGACAGGATGTTAAAAAAAAAATATTAAACTGATCCTCATTAGGAACTGGAGGCATAAAAGTCTCTAGAGCCAGATTGTGACTGCCACTGTAGAGCTGTTTATGCATCTATTTATGCAGAGAACAGCTCTCCAGGGATTGGCTATTGGCTGATGCTTCTGCTCCAAAGACCCTGCACCCAGACTGCAGTACTGGAACCCAGGGGATTTGGGTTCCTGCCTGAGCAGTGTGGGTCCCAACAAGTGCCAAGTGCCTGCTTCCCCCCTCTGCAGAGTGGTTGGGTTGTCACAATGACTCTGTTTCACTTCCAGCACCCTGGGGTATGGGAACAAGATAAAAACAAAGCCAAAACAAATGCAAAACCTCTGACCTATCTGCAAATGTTGCTTTTGGGGCTGATTTTTCCATGTCTTCTCAGAGCTTGTTGGGGTTCATTCCTGCCTGGGATAACTTAATGCTTCACTTTTAATGGAATGCAACTCCATTTTGAATCTTAGGGCTTTTGCAAATGACTCCAGATAGAGGAAGGAGCTGCTATTTGGCTTCTAAATACCTTCAAATAACCACACATTCCCTTTGTTGTTGCCAGGACCACCAGGTCTTCCTCTGCAGGGCTGCTGCCCAGAAAAAAAAATATCCCAGCCTGCACTATGGGGACTCAGCTGTCCCAGGTAGAGGGGCTTTGCTGAATTCAGGAGGTTCCTGTTGGCCCCTTTCTCCAGACTGTGGAGACCCCTCAGTTCAAGTCCAGGTTTGGCCTGTCTCTCTGTCTTTTCATCCCATTCTTTCCTGGCTCTCAGTTTTTCCCTTTCATTATGACAAAATCTCATTGAATTAAACGTGAATGAGTGAAAACACCTGCACATTGAAGCAAATACATTTAAATCAACATTAAAAAAAGCTTTTCCTTCTTGGTTGTCATCTGTTGTTAGTATTTTGGAGAAAGCCAGTCTGCTCACACACCCTTGCCTTTACACACAAGGTCGTGCTAACTGAGCAGATGCCAACAGTGCTGGAAGCATCCACCTGCTGCAGATGAAACCAAATTAACCAGCCTGGTGCTGTTACAACAACTCCAAGCAACAGCTCTGCTGGTTCTCTGGCTGGAGGGAGAGAACTGTGGGCTATGTTCAGGCTTAGAGCTATGAGTTCTACTGTCTTCTCTCTCTCTGAAGACTCCTTCCCCTTTTGATAAGAGATTTGCTGAAGAACATTGTCCGAGGATGATGCCTATCTGAGCAGTGAAGTTTCTTTAAACCGGGTCTAATTGCCTTATCTAGATCAGTGCCTTTTTCCTTTTACTCTCTGGGTTATTTTTCAAGTAGTCAGTGAGTCTGTGGTGTCACAGGGCCCCTAAAACCTCTGGGTAGCTTGGCTTGTAGAGTCCAGAAGGAAGGGGTGTAGGTTTTGCCTTGTAAGGAGGCTGACAGCTATTCCTGAGGTGTTTAGATCCAATCCATACTAATGAGATAGTTTCTTATCTAACTGAACTCCAACATATCCTAACTGCTTCTTTTGAAAACCTGTGTTTTGCATTGCCATGAGACAATAGTTTCTAAAAAGCATTCTCCTAACCTTATTTTTTCCACTAAATTGAATGAATCTAGTGAAGTGTCTCTTAGAAACAAATCTTTTTTAAACCTGCACTCTATTCCTCTTAACCTCTCTGCCCTACACAATTTCTGAGACAAGATGAATACCAGCCTGTGAATATCATGGCTACATACATTCTACTTAAACATTCACTTGGCTGATAGCCTGGAATAAGTCACTTTTGAGGGTTAAACAAGTTCTGGGGCTATAGATAGGACCTCATTATGCACTGTGTGTGGAGAGTTATCACTGTAAGCTAGAAGCTGAGGCATGGCTGCTGTGTTGACTTACATAGCTCAGGCACTGAGGTTACCTTGGTGTTGAAAACTCTTTGCTGAAATCTGAAACAAGCAGGTTAACCACTCTCCTGTGGGGACCTTCTGCACTTTGCCCTGGTTTTGTTAATTTAGAATCTTACCCTTTTGCTGCTAGAATATGTAGGAAAGCAAGGTTCCCATTCCCTGTAAGGATTATGACCTTGTTTTTTGATGTTTGAATTGCTAATGCTTGCTTAAATATGGCCTGAGCTAATAGGGCTGCTAAGATGCAGACCAAGTTTTTGACAAAACTTTGAAATCAGAGGCTTCCAATTTGAATCCCAGATGTACCCAAGGCTCTCGAGCACTGGAAGGCAGTATGCCTGTGTCACTTAGAGTCATCTCCACCTGCCACTGTACTCTCCCATTACGTGGTACAGATTAACCAGGTTAAGGGAATTTTCTTCTCCTTTAGGAATATTCTAAGTACTATGTTTGAATTCTTTTTAACAGCCAGACCTGTGTTAGGATCTGTCAAAAAAGGCTTGTTTGAGAAGCATTGGGAAATAGTAGGACCAGGAAAATGAACCAAAAGGGGCTCTTTTCTTTTTTTGCTGAGTGAAAATTACTTTTTAAAGGCAGATAAAAGTGACATTTTAGCTAGATTTATCCTCAAATGGGACTGGAAGAGAAATCTGGATTATTGGTTTGGACTTGCCATAGTGAGGGGGAATTGCTTTGTCTTGTTCAAAGAACCACCAAAATATTAATGGTTCCAAACTGTCATGCTGCAACCTTAAATGTCCGTGTCCTAGAAAAATCACTAAACCAAGTAACTGCTTCTTGGAGCCGTCTGAAACTCTTAGGTCTGCAGGCTGAATTTTGAAATCCCAGTGAAATGCATGAAGTCATCTTAGATTAAGAGTTAAAGTCACCTGTACTGCATGCTCAGAGTCAGATGGGATGAATCATGACATGATTTGGAGCACTTTTCCCACTCAGTAAATGACACTCGTGTCTATTTGGTTGAAATCAGAGGGAAATGGGATACCACACTTTGTCCTGCACTATGTGTAGCTTTTTCAGTTGAACTCTGCTCTGCTCACTGCATTTCCGTGTGAGCTGTGAACCTCTTCCTGAATCAATGAGAATTCCAAGCAGATGTTCACATCAGAGGGGCTGCTGCATCCTGGCCTTGCTTGCAAATCCCACACCCTTCCAGGGACCCCACGTTGTAATTAGTGTGATGGGATGTTCCTTCCTCCTTTGCATGTACAGAAAAGTTACTGACCAAATGCTTCCAAAGGATGCCAGATTCTCCTAGGATTCCTGTCACAAAGCAATAGTTACTTACTCCATGCTGGGGGCTTCACTTATAAATGTGCTTAACTGTTGGTTGGTGGATATGGAAGGTTAATTCAGTGGTTTGCTCACTTTTTACATGTAAATAGTGATCTGGAGGGTGCTGACAGGATCGTGTAAGGGACTGTGTCATGTTAGAGATCTCTAAAATGCTCCCCAGTGAGTGTCCTACAGGTGAGGTGGCTGCCAGTGCTGTTCTGTGCGTGAGAATTGTCAAGGCTTTCTGTTTGCCAGGGGATCACCCTGCAAGTCCTGCCTACCCTGTGCTTGCTTCTGAGCAAAAACCTTTTGATGAAGGTGTCCTTAACTCTTTCAGGACACTGTAACGTTGCTGCTGGCTGTTTTCTGACCTGGAGTAGCTGCATAACTGAAATTGTCATGTTTTTCTTGCAAATGGTTCTCTCATTTCATTTTAATACTTCAAAGAATTACTGGAGCTCGTAATATTGATCTATTCACTTCCTGTCCTTTATAGCTGCCTATATAATTTCTGATCCTTAAATCTGACAACTGTGTCCCCAAGATGAGTGTGCTTAATGTTTAAATGATTGCTACCTTCCATCAAAAAATCTAACATTAAACCAGGAAATACAGTGCAAAAGAAACAAAGTAGTATGTCTGTGGATTAATTTCCGACTACTCTTTAAGTATAACAGCAATGTGTGGAATAGATGTTGATTGTTAGCTGAAACTGGATCAGAGTTCTCAAAGTGTTATCGAGAAATCACTTGGAAATAGTGCCAATGTCAAGTAAAAAATGTCCAAATTTTGTACCTTTCGTACATATGAAACTGCACAGAATGAGTTATTTCAAAAAGTATGAGAGCTTTTATGCTTTTATGTAGATATGACAAAGACATACAGGATTATGAGAATGCTAGAAACTGCAATTAATGTACTAGGTACTAATGTACTTGGTAATGCTATCTCCTCTCTGTTGAGCAATACAGTGCTTAAATTTTTTTTTTTTTTTTTTTTTTTTTTTTTTTTTTTGTGGATCTGTGTTAGCACTGCATATAATTTTAGGGTATAACTTTTTATAAATGCAAAAAAGGTTCCCTGCTACTCTCCTTCCTGTTCTACAGACCACCAAAGAAACTACTAATGCAATTTTAATTTATAGCTCTGCCTTTTTCACAAGCTCTGTGACAAAGATTTCCTAAAGTGCTTTAGAACAGAGGTCAGACTGAATTTTTTTAAAAAAGCTGTGAGAAGTCTCTGATCTGTAATATACACCCCATGCTACCCAGCTCTTCAGTCTAATCATGCTTGGAAGCTGCTGATTTGGTAGGAGGGTAACTGTTCTTGCAGTGGCTGTGTAGATCACATCACATCTTCATAAGGCAGTTAGATGCTATGGAAGGCCAAGTTTCCAGTTTCCCCTCAATTACCCTCTCTTCCTTTTCCTCCAGAACTGTTCTTCAAGAAAAGGAAGTGTCTTAAACAACCACTGCTAACTGCACCTGCCTACCATGGTAATTGGCTTCACTGCTGGTGCTGCACTCACACTGAAGCCCTTACAGCTTCTCTCTCCGGATCTATTAAGAGCTGCAGCCTTCCTGAACATGCTTCCCAGAGCTGCTGGCTTTTGGCTTGAAGTGTTTGTCCATGTCTTTGTTAGCACACATAGCAGAGAAGCCCTTATCCAGCTTTGTCTGTTTGCTCTGGCTTTCTAGTACAAATGTCAAGTGACTTTAAGCCGTCTATCTTTTAAGGGTAAAACGGGCATGAAAATCAAATGCAGCAGTTTTTGAATCTGGCCAGCTTCCAGAGCATGAGCTTCTGAATTTCTGTGCTGTGAGGCAGATGTTTTTTAATAGTCTTCTTGCTTATGTGATGATCAAATTTCCAGATAGTTAAGTGATAAATACGTGCCAGCCCTACATTTGTCATCCAAAATGTGCTTGGATTGTTTTTTGCTTGTGCAGAAGGAATGTGTTTGGTCTTTGCATTTGTTTGGGACCATTTTACCAGTCTGAGGCTCATATGGTAAGCAGAAAAATGAGATTTAAACGGTTTGTATTCCCATGGTACCTTTTTTCCCTTTCTTTTCCTCCCTCTTCCCTATCCAAGATGAATGACCTCTGTATACTCCCAGCTTCCCTCTGTTTTTACCCCGTACACCAAAGGTACATCACCTCTGCAGCCAAATGTTTCTTTGAGGACAGAAAAGCAACATTCTGTAATTCCAGGTTTTAAATAAATTTCAGTTCAATGTCTTTGGAATCCCTTGGTGAGTCATTCTTTGGAGTAAGATGAACCTACTCTAGCAAATGGTTTGGATGTATCTGCTCTCACCTAGTGAGGCCAGGAGTTACAGAAAAACAAATATTTTTAAAACTGAAGGTAACAGTTTAACAGTGTTGAACTTTCTGGAGGAGGACTGGGATAGAAATTTCTGCATTACAAAGAAGAGGTTTTAAAGGTTCTCCATTGCAAATAAAGGGATTTCACAGAGAGTTACAGTTACCAAATGTCAGCAAGTAATTAAACTTGGGAAATCTGACCCAGAAGGCTGCTACTTTGAAGCAGTGAGTCAGTCTGCAAAAAAACCCCAAAACTCTGCTGAGAGATTTCACAGACACTACCTGAAACTTCAGGTAATAGTGGCTACCAAAGCTCTGTAGGAAGCACACTGCCTGCACAAGGACTTTGCAGTGTGGCAAGGGAAGATGACTTCATAAAAGCTCCACCACCAGGCACCTACTTTGATTTACCGTGGGTGCAACTCTCCTGGAAGGGTGTTCACTATAGTAGTGTAGCACCACCTGACAGTTTCCCACCTGCAAGTCTCTTTTTTACACCCCTTCACTGACATTCACTCAGTGAGGGCAGACTCTGCACCTGTCACATAACTTTCTGAACTGCTGAGGGCTCCTGAGAAGTAATTCTCATTAGAGCAGACTGGCAAAATGAAGTCCTCTTTAATCTCTTAACTGACTTATTAAGTACAAGGTGTTGCTGAGGCTGCTCTGGTGTTGTCACTCTTGTTTGAAGCAAAGCCTGAATAATGTGCTTTGGCTTGCTGCTGCTGGTGCTGCTGGATAGAAGAAGGTGATTGAACAGCTCTGCTCCCTACCTCCTGTGTGTAATCTGCCACTTGAAAAGCTGGTGGTGCCAGGGTGGTGCTAAGCCATAGGAGATAGTTTTCCCTCCTTGTGCTGTTGGTAGGAGAGGCTTCTGCATAGGAACTGCCACTTTTGACCTTCAGTTTGCAGGAGCAGAAATATTAGCGTTTATGTAGGGAGAGAGGGGAACCTGTACTTATCTTTTGATGTGAGAAATCCAGCAGGCTTATCTGGGCTCATGTAAGAAGATTATTTAAATGCTGTACTGTAGTTGTGGCTGCTTGCTGTCTCTTCAGATTGTCTTATCCTCTCCTTCCTTTTATTAATTTTTCCCATCACTCTTTACCATGTTAGAAAACAGTTGGATTTCTTTCTGAGAATGGGGAATGGCAAACAAGAACTTAGTAGTACAGAGGAAAAAATGGCTGTGGTTGTGTCTTCCATCAGATCAGTTTCAGGTGCTAAGCTGAAGCATGTGGTGTGATGATACTGAGTGTTGAAGCATTAGGGTGATGCATCTCAGTCTGTTTCAGTCCTCTGGAACCTGGAAAAAAATCCCCTACAATTTCAGATCCCATCATGAAATAATGGTATTCCTCCTCTTCTGCCTCCCTCCCTGCTCCCCTGGGAAAAAATCAGGCAGTTTTGGATAACCTTAGTCTTCATTCATGTGGCATAATGGTACTATAAGGGAGAAGATATTTAAAACCAAACAACAAACAGAAGTCAGAGTCTCAGCCCCACTTCTCCGTGTGGTTGATGGGAGGAGGAATAGGGTTGCCTTTTTGGAGATCAGTACCCTGTGCTGGTTTTGCTTCATTCCATGCTAACACTGGTTACTTCATGGACCATGATGGACAGTTTCTCACATGCCTTCTGGTTCCTGGCATCAAATGCCAGCTTGGTAAGCAATGACTTGTGAATGAAAAATGATGGAAGAGAGAGAAGAAAGCCTGTGATGTGGTCAGGTGAGGAGAAACAGCCTCACAAGGGTTTGTCAGGATGTCAGCCTGCAGCCTGTAGTGCTCTGGGTAAGAAGTTGTTTTTCCTTAGATCTTTGCTGTATTGGTAAACTGGCAGTGTATGAGGGACAGCTTGAAACCTTCAGATCTTCCAGGACTAGATAAACATAATTGCAAATTTGGAGTTAGCAAAACTCCAAGGATCAAAGCAATCTCCTGGATAGATGACTAGATCAAAGGAGAGGCTTTAAAAGAAGAAAAAAATGGATGTTAAGTTCTCCATCTACCCTCTATAAATGCAAGATGCCAGCGGTAGAGGATATAGGAATAAAGGGAGATTTTGCACATTCTCTGCAGGAAAGAATTTAGTGTCTCACTAGTTTGATTTTAAATTACGATAAAATAACAGGCACAAAATTCCATCACGAACAAGGTTTCTCCTTTTTAAAAACTGGGTTTGAATCTTTATTAGGATATAGGATAAAATCATAACTTTTACCATAAATTTATGTGAAGGACCAGTCTCATGCTGTTCTGCTTGAAGAACAGATGCCACCCGACTAAACAGCAAACTGCAACATATCCCAAAATCTATCAAGAAAAGATTGTCTCACTGTAAATCACTCCCTGACATTCAGATAGAATCAGAGAATACAGATCTCTCTTCCAGCACGAGGCCCCAGCAAAGTGAACAGCAGGTTGGAAACGTGACTGTTGCTTGTTGTGCATGTGGCTGTTAACAGCATATGGTGTTCTGGATGAAAAGCAGTAATCTGCTCAGGCTTGCCTTGTCTTTTGAAGGGGAAGATGCTGGCTTTTAATATTGGTCAGCCTTATCTTGAACAGCCTGCAGATGTGGTTGTCCTGCTTGCAAATGGGACATGATGCTTTGACCGGGGTGGAGGTGGCAGCCAGTGGGACTGGGGTGGGAGCTGAGCTGCAGACTTGGACCAGGAGCATCTCTAGAGTATGGATTGTCTTGTGGTATGAATTGTCTTGTCATATCCTTGGGGAATGAACTCCCACACTGACATGTGCATCCTGCTGCAAGTAATGCTAGTGAACAAATACTCCTTTGGTTAAATGAGATGTTTCAGAGGGTTATAAATGCAGCTTTTTGGGAGTCAGAAAATAAGCTGAGCAGCAGTTTATATGAGAAGGAAGTGCAAACTGTCAATGTCTGTGCACTCAGCCTGTTGCCCTTACCCCACTCTATGTGTGTGGAGCTGGAGGTATTTAAAGGATTAGGGAGGCAGCTCTAAGGATCTCAGTTTTGGACTGGATTGGATTTTATTCACTGAAATCCTGTTGTGAATCTGACCCTTCAGATCTATCAACCCTTGGTGGTGAAAATATGGAAGCCTGGAGAAAATATCTGGATTTAGGAATAAGATTGACTTTACTCCTGTGAAGGGAGATTTAGGACATGGCAGTACTAATGTTACCTCTTGCTACAACTGAGTTTTTTGCCTAGGGCTTTTCTTAATTACACTTTGGATGGGAGATGGAGAAGAGAGACATCCAAAAGAGCAGCCAGCTGCTTTTCTGAGCAGATAAAGCTGAGAGGAAAGAAAACATCTTTCACTGTATACTGCTGTTTTTCCAAATTCTGAGATCAGTTAACTGCCAAGCACTTTCTAATCCAACCAAATCAATTTGCAAACTTTCATTACTGCTATCAGGTAATCTGCAAGCTGTTTACCCCCTGCCTTATTGGAAGACCCATTAATACACAGGAGAATGGATACCTCAGGGAAGACAGACATTAAGTTAATAATTAATGATTACACAGGCCTTGAGGCAACTGAATGCATTTACCTCTGTGAGGATATTGAAATTGCATTACTCTAATTTCACCTCTCTCCCTGCAGTTGGTGCTCAGAGCTGGGCTGGAGCCTGGCTCCAGACAGGATGTTCTCATGCTGAGCTGCAATGTATATGAAGTGTTCCTGAGGCTCGCTGGGCTCATCCATGCTCTCCTGATAGCTTGTGCTGGTGCTGGAGGAGACATATGGGGCTAATTCCTCCTGACAGACCCCTGTGCTGCTCTGCTTGTGCTGTTGGAACCTGCTACGTGCATGCTGTGGGTGCTGAGCACAGAGTGAGAGGTGCTGATATGATGTGAAGTGCTGATGCCTTCACTCTTCTGAGGACACTGCAGAATATTGCTCAAGCTCAGCAGAGACCCCGTGAGTGGGAGGCATGGTGCAGGGTGGATCCTGTGAGGGACACACAACCCAAACACCAGCACTGGTCTTCAGGTAGCCAAGGAGGTGGCACTGAAGAAGTCTCTCACAGAAATGGCAATATAGAAACTAACACAGCTTTAATCCAATGTCAGGATTCAGATCAGGAAATGGATGGATCAGGCTCTGTCAATAAGCCCAAGAAACTGGGATTTTGGTTGTCAGGTCTTGGTGGATGCATGCTTTACCCCTGCAGTTCACTGCTTGCACATTCTACATAATTCAGTGGTGTGTGTTCATTTAAGAGACTCATATTTTCATCCCTTTGTTTCTGACTTCTTTCTGCACCATCCAGAGTTTCATACATTACCTCTATAAGTCCTGTCTCCAGTTTGACTGGAACCCAAGTGTGTGTTCCCTGTTCTCTCAGCCCACATGCCTGCTGCCTCTGAAATTTCCTCTGTGTGTGCTACACTGTGCTGATGTGATCCAATTTCCTTTGGAGTCTGTACTCCAGTAACAGTGTTGCCAGTTCCAGGATCAAACCAAGTCTGATTCGGGTCAGTGTGCTGGGCTGTAGCTGACCTGACTGCTGCCTGCAGTACAAGGCTGAGCACATTTCTGTGCTGGGACAGTCACAGGGCATTTGGGCAGAAAGACTTTAGCAAAGCCATCCACAGATGTGAGGGGAGACTGAGCTGGCTGTAAAACACCAGCCTGGAATCCTTTGGGTGACTTCATGATGCAAGGATAGTATCAACATCCACACCCCTGTGTTTGGATGAGTTTTTACCAAGCACTGGAATGTCTCAAATAGCATCAGACAGACCTCCCCCTCAATTTATAACCTTCCACTTCTGAATAATCTAGTTGGAAAGTGTGTTTAATTCTTACACCCACTGTTTTCCACTCAGAGCCTCTTCACTGTGGATTTGAGAAGAGCTACTCTGAACTCCTTGTTGTTCATCCAGTCTCCTGGAGATAGGTCTTATCTGGCTCTGAGGTGTAATTTGTTTGGAGCTGTCATTCCTTACTCATCAATTTCAATGATGTTAATGTGGTACTTAAGCTAGTTCTTTTATTAAGTTTCAGGGGTTTTGTATTCCACAATCCAATTTTGCATTATTGATAAAGTCTTGAGCAGGGGATTACTTGAGACATGAGCTTTCTGGTGCGTTAGCCATACCCAGTTGTGTTTTCCAGAGGAAGCTGATCTCATGTTTAGCCCAGTTACTTGCTCTCTGGCTGATTCTGTTCCTCTGAAGCACTGGGGTTCCTACCTGCAGGCATAACTTCAGGCTTGTGTTGTCAGGGAGCAACAAGGGATGAGCAGAGAACCAAGGCTGAGAGTAGGGCACGCAGAAGCTGTGGCCTTGCTGACAACTGGTGCAGCCCCACAGTACCACAGCAAGAAGAGCAGAGCAGGTCTGGTGACAACAACCAGGGTCAGGCACAGCCCAGAAATCACTGGCCAAGTCCATTGTGCTCTGAGCAACCTCATCTAGTGGGAGGTGTCCCTGCCCATGGCAGGGGGGTTGGAACTAGATGATCTCAAAGGTCCCTTTCAAGCCTGAAAATTCAATGATTCTATTCTTTGGTTTTTGTGTACCACTTACAAGTCTAAGAAAATGTTAAAACAGATATTTCTTTTTTCCTTCGACTTCAGCAAGATGACCTTAAAGACAGTGAAACTACTGACAGCCTTACTTAATTTGTTAGCTCAGTGGTAGATGAGAATGTATTTAAAATACAGGCTCTGTGCAGCCTTTCACCTTCACAGCAGGACAGGGTACATCCTTGAATCATTGCCATTACAGATTTGCTCACAAAATAGCACCAACCAGAAAATGTAAAACAAATGAAAGGACTTGCACTTTTTGGTGCAAAAAGAAGGAGACGTTTATTTCTGAAAGAAAAAAACAACTGTCTTGGGTTTTCCATGGCTACTTTGTCTTTTTTTTAAACCACTGTAGAACTGCTAGAAACAAGGTACTGACAACCCCAGTGTTCAGCTCAATACAGACTTGAAACTAGTTGTGCAATGGTTCTTCCCTCTGAGGGATTTTTAGAGCAGTTTGCAGAACTGTGCAGTCAAGTGTGACTTGTATGCTGTCTGCTTTTGCTTTCCTTGACTTGTGTATTCTCACTTGGGTAGGACAGTGATGATGGAGTGATGATCCTCAAAGGATGCACTCCTGCAGATGACGTTAGATGCACATTTCCAACTGAGTGCTCCCCATCCTCTTCATTTTCCTTATTGTGTGCTCGTTGCTGCAGTATCTGATTGTCTTCTGGATGCACCAGAAAGGCAACAAACAGCATGTCCCCTCTGCTTTCCCTTCAGCCTCTTTCTTCTTACGTGGGTAGAGGGGGAAAGAGGAAATAAAAAAGCCTTAAAATTGTATTCTTCTGTGAAATGACTTGATGGCTAGGATGAAGGCACACAGCTTCCTTTTAAAAATCATGGGCAAGTCTGGTGCTGGTCAGACAGGTGACCTTCACTCTCCACTTGGGCAGTGTCTTCTGAGCTGATCCACCAAAGCTGTGCCCAGGGACTGAGAGTGTGTCCTGCACATGTGGCTCTGATCCAGACAGTGGAATGCCACAGAGCTGAGGGTGGTGCCCACTCCTGTCCCAGACATTCAAGGTCAGGTTGGACTGGGCTCTGAGCAAGCTGATGGAGTTGAAGATGTCCTTGGTCACTGAAGGAGGGTTGGAGTAGATGACCTCTAAATGTCCCTTCCAACACGAACTGTTCTGTGATTCTGAGATCCCTTCTGGCTTCCTCAATCACTGGTGATTTGACAGGCTTACATTTCTGTGACAGTAAGGCCTTTCACTCCTCCCCCCATCTCCAGCCTCTATTATAGAGGGCTAGTTTCATAAGCTGCCTTAGAGTCTCATCTTGAAAAGCTCTTGGGGGCTTTTTGGCTTGATAAAACACCATATAAATTGGAGTGGCTGTTGATTTTGGAGCCTTTCTTACAAGACAATTGTGTTTCCAATTAGGGATTTCCTTCTCTTACATTCACAACATGGTTTTTTAGTTTGCTAGGTGGCTTAAAATGCCTGCTGTGTGCTGATAAGCTCTGTGCTGCACCTTTTGTCTTCTCCTGGTGCATGTCTACAGGACAAAGCACACAATGGAATAGTGGATACAACTCCCCAGATCCATTGCCAGTCATATAAAGACTGTTACAAGACAGCATTCTTAGCTGTGGGGACGTACAGAAAATTCAGTCATGAAAGTAGATGCTGGTTGAACACTGCCAAATGTGGAATTATTTGGTTTATAAGACAGCTTTGTAAGGCTGAGAAGGGCAGGAGCTCTGGCAAGTTCTGCTCCCAGGTGGCTGTATGCAGGGATGGTGTCTGCTTGGTTAGGGTTCATGTGGGGTCCTCCAAAGCCAGGTGCTCCTTCATTTGAGGAGCAGGGTGAGAGAACTGTTTCAAGGTTCATAGGTCAGTCATTGCCCAGCTCAGAAATAAGTGAAGGATCACAGTGATATTTCTGTTAAGCCTTCCTTTAGCTGGGTTTGCCTGTTCAAAAGGACGTCCCTCGTGAATTAGGCTGGATCATAGTGGGGTTGCAGAGTTCCCCCTGTCCCCTCACAGCAAAAGGTTATAAGAGAAATAAGCCAGGCTTATTAGAGGATATTATCTATTAGGATAACATGGGTTCTGATTTGGAGGCCAGGAGTGATCTTTTAACTTATAAAAGATGACTAAAAATACCTGTGAAGTGGACCTGAATGATTCACACAGATTGTTAAGAGTGGGGGAGAGGTGGTAATTCTCTCACTCTTTTTAAAAAAGAGTAGGAGATAAAATTGACTGTGAAGTTTGTGACATGGTCCAGCACACTTGTCCTCTGGTAGTGGCCTGTGCTAAAAGCACATCAATAAAATTGCTGATCCTGCTGTTAAATAACAAGGTAATTACAAAGGATGGGGAGGGGGGCACAACTAAAAGTCTGAAATAGTAGTTACTGCCGTTCCCGTTAAGTTACCAGCCTTAAATACATGGCTTACTGCATCTCTAACTTTTAGAGCTATAAAAGGGTACAAATTGCAGACTTAAGAGGTCATTAGAATAATACACAATGGATTTATCTTCATGAATAAAAATGATGCAACACAGAGCTTTTTCTTTTGTGGATAAAGCAGATACAAGTCAAGACAAGAAAAACTGTGCTCCCAGATAGTGTTTCTTAAGAATAACAAATCAGCTGGTGCTGCAGAGGTTATGCTGTATGTGTGGTTAAGGCTGTCTCTTAACCTCCTTGATGTAAATAGTTCTTTAGATAAAAGATGGAGCTCTTCCGAGAATATTTTGCCATTCCCTGGTGACAAATTGAGGAAATGATTTGTACTGATTAAGTCACTGTCAGAAGGTCAGCCATCTCAGTGAACTGATTGAGAAACCTCTTAAATAAATCACCTCTTCTTCTCCCCCCTGTCCATTACTCATTCAGCTCTGTACCTGCCCTGGAGGTGGGGATGGGGCATTGTGTGCTGTAACCTCCTCTCACCTCTGCAGAAGCTTGAACAGCAGAAACTTCCTGTGCTGGTGTCTGCAGCTCCACTGCAGACCAGCTCCTGGTGTGCCTTGTGTTTCCCTACAGAATGAAAAGAGAAGGCAGTGTGTTCCCATAGTGAAGGTTAGGTTTTGTCTGCCCTTGAGCTGGTTATGTTAAGTGTGGCTATTCAGGTTTTAGATTGTATCCAGCTTTAAGATGAAGTGAAACTGTGCAGGTTCTCATTCCATTGTGGCTGGAAAAGTACCCTAATAACCTCAAGGTGTTTTATTATCCCAAGTGAGCCTAAAACCAACGTGCCTCCCTTCTCTGCTTCATTTCATTTCTGGTAATGAAAGAATGTGCGTGTGGCCTACTTGTGCTTAGCTAAGTTGTCTAGAGGACAGGTCTTTGAGGCTGTAATTTCACAGAGGTACTCTGGATCTGGATACAATTAACTCAATTGCAGAGCCAAGTCAGCAAGGTGGTGCAGCAGTGACTGTGCTGACGTCAGCCATTGGCATGCTGCCTGACACCTCACTCTGTCCTGTGTCATACTGGATACCTTTGCATAGTGGCACTTCTTGGGACTGCTGGTCCTTGTCTTTTGTGTTCCCAACCAGTTGTGACTGTGCTCTTGGGGATGGAATGCATTGCTCTGGCATTGCCAAGTCTGCCAGGCCCTCAGGTGAGTCCTTTCCAGAGCCTCACCTCAGCACAGCCCTGCATGAGATCTCATCAGCACGGGATGGTCTGTCCTGCAGTGCCCTGGTGCATCTGTCACTCTGTATCACCCTGCTGCACTCTCTGCTCGTTTTCCCTGGGGCTCCAGCAGGTCAAGCACTTGCACCCAAGTCTGCTTGGGTTAGTGCTGTGATGGTTGTGGCTCTGGGACCTGGCTTGTCTTCCTGCCATCTCATGTTGGGTAAACCAAGCTTTTTTTTCAGGAGTGCTAGCAGTTGGAAGGCTAAGGGGGCCATGCAGTCATGAACAGTGACCTCAAACAGAACCAGGAGAGCAGAAACTGCAAAAAAGGACTGTCAGAGAGGCCCAGGGGATTTTATTATGAGACATTAACCAAGCAAAAATTCTGTCATTACATTTTCAGTGCAAAGCTGAATAGATCCAAGAGCTTTAGACCAGATCAGAGCTCTGTATCATGATACAACCTTTGATACTGAGCCAGCTTCAGCCTCTCACAAATCAGAGCTTTGGGTAGCAAGAATCTGAAAAGCTATTGCTCTGTTTCCTAAGTGGAAGAGATGTATCACCAGTGCTCCAGCTTCCCTTTTCTTCCATTTCCTAAAACAATAAATATTTCGCATACATGGGCCTAATGGTTTAAGCACAACCTGGCAGTTCATGAAATATTTCCTTGCTTTAATCAGGATCCTGAAGCAAACAAGGAGGAAAATAAAAAGCCAATAATATGCTTGGTTGTGTGCACAAAAGTAGAATGAAATATATGAAGCTGGTAATGGCTCTGCTGTCACATCTTAAAAACATTTGCTTTGACTTGCATAAGTGTCAGTTCAGCTTGCTCTTGATACATTACACCAAGGATAAAGCTGCTGGCTTTTAAAATCAGGTCTCTTACCCAAGGAACGTAGAAATGCTCTAAGTAGCTACTCTGTGTTGTTGGGTAATGATGTATAAGCAAAGAAAGCTTTTTTCTGTAAAAGCTCAACTTCCAGGCTGCAATTTTTTCTGCCATGAATGCATCAGGGAAGGAGCTGATGCAAGCTCAGCTATGAAACATGGTTAAAGGCAGATCTCTTTTGCCAAGGTCACAGCAGATTCACCCTCTTGGCCATTTACTGGGGCAGACTGTGTTAAGCCAGGCCTTGTGCAGCTTTCCGTCTTCTGGGCCTTGCTGGGAGGAGAGCAGAGGAGCTTGGGCTTCTGTGTGCTGCTACTGGATATGTTGCCAGTCTCAACCACCGTTTGATAAATCATCTGCTCTGTTGTGGTGATCCTCAATGCCTACATCTTGTGGCTTTCAACTGGGCTATGGGAGATGAGATTTCTCTGCTGTTCCTCCTCTGTTGGAAGTGCCTCACCTCTGTCACGTTTGTACAACACCTCTAGTACTGCAGAACAATTTTTTTTTTTTTTGGTAGATCATGTGAATCACAGGATTACTGATAGAATCCAGAGATTTCCTGATTTCCAGCCTGGCCCCTCTCCTTCCAGCCTTGCAGGCCTTGTAGTCTTTTTTTATGTTCCTTGACTACATTTACCTTCTCATCTTTTATCCTCTCCCTCTGCACAAATGGTCCTTCTTGCAGAGGCACATCCCACCAGTTAAGCATCTCTCCAGACCTTCATTCCAGCATTCATCTTTGAGCCACCTCTTCCTTCTCTCTGGGCTGGAGAAATACCATAAAGGGGCACTCAGGAGCTCTGAGCACTCCTGTCAGGGCAGCAGCATCCACTCAGCTCTGTTCAGCTGCAGTTTTACTGGAGTATCCTCGGGGGGCAGCAAGAACTCCAGGCAGGGAGATATGACATACAAAGGTCTGTAAGTTAATGCACCTTGCACCAGGCAAGACAGTTTACCTTACAACTGCTTCTCAAGACTTTACAGCCTCTAATTTTCTTGTCGTGCTGCCTTGAGCCTTATTTACTCTAGAGACAATGGAGGAGATGGCTCTGAGTGTTTCTCAAACACTGAACAGCAAGAGCTGGACTGGAATGTGTGAACTGCTGAGAGCCTTAAGTGACAGCTGCTGTGCTTGTGACTCCTGGGTGAAGAAATTAGAGGCTGTGAAACATCCACAAGGGCTTTCAGCCACATTATTTACATTGCCCAAGGCCCCTAAGGCTCGCTCGGAATTGGGCTTCTTGAGGATTGTTTAGTGCTCGTGTGTTTGCAGTGCAATGGAGTTAAAAGCACTTGGGATTTGCCTCATTGCTGGAAAAGCTGGGTGGGAAGCCAGGCTGCCTTGAAGGCTTCTTAAACAGGATTAAAACTTTCCTCACTTGGAGGATGGGAATGGGAAGGCTTCTGCTACAGTGTTGTTTGAGCAGTGAGAAGGGGCACTGATGCCTAGGAATAGATGTTTTCCTGCTTAAGGGGCAGCTTTGTGATGTGTGGGAGCACAAAGATATTTTGACTTTTCCAATCCTATTTTTCTCTGTGGGCTGCTTCAGGATTTCCATTACCAAGCCTTCTCAGTTTTTTTACCCTGACCCTTTTGCAGTGATCCTTAGATAAAAAACAGAGGGACCTAGTCCAGAGAGAGACAGTGTGCTTTCAACAAGATTTTGGTCTCCATAATACCAGTCCTCCTCCCTCCCCATCTCCTGCATCTCAGAGAAGGGCTGCAGCCCTCCAGGTAGCCTTTCTGAATTGCCCAGAAGATGGATGGGGGAAGCAGAAGCCTTGCAAAAGGTCTCCACCACATCCTTTGCAGAGCAGGGAGGTCCTTCCTCCATTTCTGCTTTGATAGGATCTAGCTAGCCAGATCTTTTCCTTCAGCATTACTTTCAGAAGGGGATTCACCCTCTCCTGCCCTCAGCCTGAGAAGCTCGACCTCTGGAGCAATAAGCAGCATTAATGGGGATCCTTGAAGCCATGTTCATTCCACTGGCTAATGGTTCTGATGGAAATACAGCTGAGCCCCTCCATAACTCAGGGAGTGGGTGGCAGAGTGCTACAGGGGAGCTATTGAACCAGCTCTGAAATGCTGCTGGAGCCCATGGAGCTCTAAGGAGTCAAGGCCAGGAAGAGTGATGGCAAAGAACGTGTCATATTTCTGAACCTGCACATTATCCCTCCCCCTGGATGCTGCTCAAGTGTGTCTAAAAACTTAGTTTAAAGGCAGCTTTTCCCAACTGCTGCCTCTGAAATACAGGGAGGGAAATATCCTCTTTATCACAAGGTGAACCTGGAGATGACAGTCCTTGCAGGCTTGGAAGATAGTTCCCTTCCCTTTTGGAAACCAGGGGGAGGTTCTTCATTTCCTCCATGATGAGAAATCTCTTTGTGGGGGTCAGTACTGGAGGGGTTGAGAAACACTGCATCCCAGTGCCTGTATCAGCCCCTTGGTGAGGTGCCTTTCTCAGGGAATGTCTTGCAACTAAATTCCATTGCCAAAGCCTTTGCTGGACAAAAAGAATCTGGCCACTGCCAGATTTATAAGGCTAAGCTCTAGGAGGTGGAGTCTTAATTCCTTGACCTGGCAGTGGCTGTGGGTAAATCCAGCTTGTGAGAGGGGGGTGGCTGAGATGAGAGACTGAGATGTTTCCATCAACAAAAAGTGTTATGTAGGCATAGAAAAAATAAATAACTAAATAATTTTTCCAGGGAACTACATATTTTTTAATCTACCAGCACCTGAGGGGAAAAAAGCAAAAAAACTATCAAGAAAATTTGTCCGAAGTCCCTATTAACTTAATCCTTTTCTCCCTGACAAATGCTATGAATTCCCTATGTTGGAGCATATTCTTCTAGAGAAATCTGGCTGTTAGTGCATTAAGAGGAAATTTAACATTGAATGCACACTGAAAAAGCAAACAAGATCAGGAAGGGGATACAAATAAATAAAGCAAGCACCAACCTTTTCCCAAGTCTCACCTTAAAATCCCCTTTAAAAAAAGCTAAAGCTGATACCACCATTTTGTGGTTGAGGAACTCCTGCTACTTTATCACTGTATAAATGCAAAACCAGCTGAGCAATAAAACAGTCCTCTGGTGATCAGTTGTGTTGCTGACAGCCCTGTGGCTGCGGGTCCTTTTCCTCTGAATGCAAGCACAGGTTTTTGTTTGTTGTTTGGTTGGGTTGTTGCTTTTTTTCTTTTCTTTTTTTTTCCCTGTCCTGCAAAGCCAAATACCTCAGGCAGGTTTTACCCACAATTTCCTGCTGCCTATTTCATACCCACAGCACACTGATAGCTGGGGCTTTGTTGTTTTACTGTGGAGCATCCGTTTTCTCTGAGCTGGGTTTTCAAGCAGATGGGAGCAGGAGGAGAATCTGTGCAGCACTGTATGGAAAACAAATGTTAAAGCTCCATCCTCCCTGTGTCAGCTTTAGAGATAAAGGAACATCTTTACGTGTTGACATCCTTGAGCTCTGCCTGTTCCTCCACACGCCCCTTAGTTACTTGTCATATCTGCAGGTAACAGCTGGGGAAATAAAGCCCATATGCTAATGGTGGGATTACCATCTTATTATGCTCTGCTCTCAGCAACATGAGGTGAAATTACAGCCGTGCTTTTTTGAAGGCTGAAGATGTGCTCAGTTCAACAAGTAAGGGAAAGCTGGAAGCCTCTGGTTAAAAAACTTGCAGGTCCACTGGGAAAAATTACATATTTCATTGATTGGTACTGTTCTTGCCTCAGTCCTGCCAGTCGTACTGCCCACAAAATTTCCTCATCTCTGCAGCAGATAGATACTGTGCTATGGTGCCCAGTACTGATGCTGATACTGCTGAGACTGGAGTCTGGTTTGTATGGTGGCCCCTGGCTGAGCTGTCTGGTTTACCCCAAGATGCATGAATACAGTGGTGAAAGACACTTTGCCCTCCTAGCCCAGCATCTGACATCCATGACTTAACCTTTCCATCCTTTTGCAAAACTTCTCCACATCCAAAGGCATCAAGTGCTGTTCTGGCATCCTTTCTCTCTGTTTGAGTCAGCTTTCACAGAGCAGGCAATCCCTTACAGATGGTTGGAGCCTTGGCTTTGCTGGAGCAGTGGCTGGGCTTCCTAGATACCTGGAGGGGAGGTCACTGGCCAGCATTTGGCACTTCTGAGCCTCCCTGAAGCAAAGGAGAATTGCTCCCTGTTCTGTCCTAAGGCTGTTTCACCACTGTGCAGTCTGAGAGCACAGTGAGGATTGTGCTAATGCAGCAGTTAATGTTCTGGTGTTGAGGCTGTGCAGAGGCACTGGCTTCTCAGTCTGAGCCACACTGTGACTGTGTCGTGTCCTCTGCAGCTGCCTCGAGCCTCTCCATCTGTTCCCTGTCCCCCTTTATTTTTGGCCTTTAACAAAGGAGTGAAAAGCTTGTGGAGACTGAATTAACCTCAGCTGGTGGTGGGGTCAGGTAGCAAACTGGGGCTCTCATCCCTTTCCCCTGGACTTAGTCAAGGCAGAAGAATCACTGTAGTGCCAGGAAACTCTTCTGGAGACTGTTTTTCCCTCCCTTTTCCTGTTGGTGAGCAGATACAAATTGTCCCACCGTGCTCTGTGGGTTTAACTTCATTACAAAAAGTGTCCCTGCTGAAAGGCAATGCCCTTCACAGGTGCTAAGGGAGAAAAATGTGTCTGAAATAGCCCATCTGGTATGTGTGTTTTGATTACTTCCCCCCTTCCATCTCACTGCCCTCGTTACTAAGAAATGCCCAAATGCTGTTAACAGTCCATTCCCCTGCTGCTGCATCCTCGAGTGCAGTCTCCATTAGAGGAGAAAGCCAAGAAGCTTTTTTTTTTCATTCTTGTGATGAGGAAGGAGGAAATCATGTTGGGAAATGGTGTTTGGACCCAGAGGAGGGTAGGGAAGAACAGCCCTAGGGCAGTAGATAGCTGAGCTGCTGCTGTGTCAGTGTGATGGGCCAGCAGGTTGAAAGCAGGCAGTGCAACAATGCTGTGGAAGCTCATACAGGGGTTGGTTGTTCACTGTGCTGCAGCTTGCTGATCAGCACTCAGCTTCCCCTGCTCCTACAGGACTGCAAAACTCTCCTCTTGTTTTGGGAACATGCACGTGATCTCTCAGAAAAACAGTGCTGGACTTAAGGAAAAACACTTCTGGTTGGATCTGGAATAGCTGATGTTTGAATGCCTGTTAGATGGGCCAGTGATTTTGAAACTAGCAGAAGAGATGAGATGACTAAGAGCTAGCTAAATGAGGAAATTCATTGCTTGTGTAGTCCAAAGCCCTGCAAAACATTTGTGATACCAAATCAGATGTGAACTGCTGCTTTCTTTGTATTCCAGACTGCTTTTTTCTGTGTTCCAAAATTTTTGTTTCTTCCTGCTCATTCTTCATGCTCCCAAAATGACTATATCATAGCCCTTTGTCTTGGCAGTTGAAAAAAAAATAACAAATCTAGGTGTGGTGACCTATGATCTGTGGCCTCTGTCTTGAAACAGTGAATTGCACTGTCTGGAAATGTGTTCTGAGCAATAAATTTGTCTCTTGGGTTAAGCAGAACTGTACTGTGGGGGCAAAGAAAGGGAGTGTGTGAATTTGCATTGTGGGGAGATATTGCTGTTTGTCTTCTGATTTACTGCTCTTTACATCTCCTTGCCTGCCTTTCTCATAGTCACTGGGACTACTTAGCCTCTTTTCTCACCCATTTGCAATGCAGCAAGACAAAGTTAGGTGGCTGTTTCACTGACAAGGAGTCACCCTCAGTGTCTAGGTACTGCTTTGGATGCCCAACCATTCTGTGCAATCCACCATCATCTCCAGCTCTGTTGCATTGGGCCTGACAACTCTTCTTCCAAAAGGACTTCAGGAGTTAGCAGTTTCCAGTGGTGTTGCAAGGACTGTTCTGTGACACAGACCCTGCAGGATCAGTGTTTGCTGAACAGTGCTGGGAGAGGAGCAGTGATCCATCTCTGTAAAGCATCCAGCTGAGGACAGAGCCCAGCCCTGGCACAGGCAGTGCCATTCTGTAGGAGACAGCTTGGTTGCTGCTGCCAGAAAATGGTTTGCCTCTCCTTTCAGCCTGTGCTGTGGATTAGAAGCTCTGAGGATTCCTTCAGAAAGGCTTTGGCAGGTCCCAGGGAAGGTGTGTGTTGGTGTGAACAGGGGAGGAGAATGGAGTGGGAGGGGGAGATGCTGTGATACACTTGATAAAAGTCCTGGTGTATTCAGCTCCTTTATCCTTTACAGAATCAGCAGGCTGAAGGTGCGGGGCCAGGGATACCACTGGCAGGTCTCTGGATGCATTCAGGCATGCAGTTGAGGGGATTTCCTGCATTTCTTGCAGATGGGAACCACTTCTGGCATTCTCTTCATGGGTATTGCTGGGCTGAGCCAGATGCACAGATAGCAAAGAGGAAATCTCATATTTCCAAGTGGTGTGATATCATTGCACAGTGGGTAGGTCAGCATGAAAATAATGTCTGTGGACAGCAGCCTAGACGTGCTGGAAAGAAGAGCAGAGCAAATATTTGAGAGATTTGTGCCCTAACACAGCTTCTCAGGGCCAGGGCTGGCACTTACCTTGAGTACAGTGTGCTTCATCCCCAAAGAGCTTTATAAACCTTGCTGAAATCTCTGTTGTTCTCTCTTAATAGTGTTGTGCACTAGTGGCATGATGGAGTGAAGGTTGTTGTACAAAACAAGAATAGACTTTATTTATTACCAGGATAGTATGACCAAGATGACACTAGCTGTGCCATGTGAAAACAGAAAAAAAAAGAACCATTATGTTCTAAAGGATCCTGTACACTTGTTGGACTTGTGCACACACACACATCAGCTTCAAAATATTCTGCTAAAAACCAGTAGAACCACCACTTATCAGGATAGGAAACTATACCTGATTCCTGCTCTGCTTCCCACAACTCCTGCTGGCCTATAGCCAACTGGTGACAAAAGCCAGGTCCTAGCCTGCCTGGTGGGCTGATGTGCCTAGAACCAAACCAGCTCCCTCAGTGAGCATCTGAATCCATGTGGTATGTCTTGGTGGTCACTCCAGGAGCTCCTGGATAGTCTCTGGGAGGTTGGTGGGGTCAGGGGGAAGGAAGACATCAAAAAGAGTTGAGGCAAGGGAGCTCATCTGCTTCTTTCAGCCTGGAGGAGAGGAGGCTCTGAGCTGACTTTATAGCAACCTTCCAATATCTGAAGGGGCTACAAGAAAACTGGGGTAGGACTTTTGACATGGGGGTGAGAGGAAATGGTTTAAAACTTGAAGAGGGGAGATTTAGGTCAGACATTAGGGAAAAATGCTTTCCTGTGAGGGTGGTGAGATGCTGGAACAGGTTGTCCAAGGAAGTTGTGGCTGCCCCCTCCCTGGCAGTGTTCCAGACCAGGTTGGATGGGGCTTGGAGCAACCTGGGCTGGTGGGAGGTGTCCCTGCCCATGCAGGGGAGTTGGAATGAAATGATCTTTAAGAACTTCCTTAAAAACTTCCAGGGATGGGGCTTCCACCACCTCTCTGAGCAACCTGGGCCAGTGTCTCACCACCCTCATGGTGAAGAACTTCTTCCTAATATCTAATCTAAGTCTACCCCCCTTTAGTTTGAATCCATTCCCCCATGTCCTATCACTCCCTGACATCCTAAAAAGTCCTTCCCCAGCTTTCTTGTAGCCCCTTCAGATACTGGAAGGCCACAATAAGGTCTCCTTGGAGCCTTCTCCTCTCCAGACTGAATAACCCCAACTCTCTCAGTTTGTCTCCATAGGAGAGGTGCTCCAGCCCTCTGATCATCCCCATGGCCCTTCTCTGGACACACTCCAACACCTCCATGGCTTTCTTGTGGTAGGGGCTGCAGAACTGGACCCAGTTCCCCAGGTGGGGTCTCACCAGAGCAGAGCAGAGGGGGAGAATCACCTCCTTTGCCCTGCTGGCCACACTTCTCTTGATGCAGCCAAGGACAGGGTTGGCTTTCTGGGCTGCTCCAAGTTACCTCCTAACCAACCACCTCTGAGCTCTGCTCACTACCCTGACCCTCCTCCATCCCCCCCTGCCCTCCCCAAGCACAGCTCAAGGGTTTCCCATGAGGGTGCAGCTCAAAGGGGACTTGGAGCACAGCCTCCCTGTTGGCTGTGTTGTCCCTGTGCCACTGCAGGGGACCAAACATCCTTGTTTGAGCTCTCTGACCTTCAGCAGCCAGATCAGTTCCTGCCATTTCCTACTGTCCCCTCTTCCCTAGCCTGGCAATAACTGTGTGCACATAAAAGCTTAGTGAATGCTAAGCAGGATAAATGTAATGGCATTTCTAGCCCTGTGAACACATGCTTGATGACTACTGTGGGTTTTGGGGGGTTTGGTGTTTTTTGTTTTGTTTAAAAAAAAAAAAAAAAAAAAAAAAAAAGTCCCATAGGGTTTTTGTTAACATAATTGTGTTGAGCAAATTTGAAATATTTGAAAGCTTTTAAGTGCTTGTTATATATACATCCAAGGTTTGTCTTGGAACACGCTAGGTTGCAATAGACATTTTCCAATTAAGTGAAACAGCAGTGAGGATAATGGGTTTATGGAAATGTAAGAGCCACGCTGGAGGGAGATGGAAAGCCAAAAAGCATTAATCTTAATAGGATCCTTTTTATTTTTATTTTTTTTAGCTTTGCTTTTCCTTTAAACTTTTTAAAGATTTCCCTAGGTGTGTCCCTGGTTCTGCAGTGGCAGGTTCTGTATCTAGAGAATCTCTTCCTCTGTTTTTCATTTGCTTCAAATTTCTTGCCTTTTTAAAATTATTATTTTTATTTTCCCCCTCCTTTGTCTCCAAGAAATCACCTACCCTATCCTTATCCTTCCTACAGTGATGGAGGCTCGTGCACACACACAGTCATCTGTCACTTTAACTGAGCATGCAGTGTGGGAAATGGGGAATTCACAGCCTTCTGCTCTGGAAAACAGAGTAATCCTCCAAAGAGCCAAGCCCTCCCTCTGCCTCTGGTAGAGGAAAAACCTCTGGGAGAGGTCTGGGCTCTGGTCCAGTTCTGCAGCCCAGTCACCTTGGGCCAGGCTCCTCCCTTCTGGAGGGTGAGTAACTTACCTTTTCCAGGAGGCTTCCCAGTGAGATGTGGAAGCAGTTCCTGGGCATCTTTTTGTGCTGCTCTCATTTTCATGTTGTGCTTTGCTGGGTCAGTGCTGGGCTGTGATGGCCCCAAAGACTGAAGCAGCTGGGGGGGTTCTGGCCCAGGAAGGTGGTGGTGAAGTGTCTTGGGGGGAGCATGCCCATGCCTTCTTTGGGAGGAGGCTCTTGGAACTGAAGGTGGGATCAGAGGGGGAATTGGATACTTATAGCCAGAAATCAGGACTCTGAGACCTTAGCCAGATTTCCTGGGAGTAATTGGAGCTTGAAGAAAGTAGGGAACTTGTGGATTGCACGTGATGTATTATGGAGAGGGAGCACTGTGTCATCTCCCATGAGAGATGTTGGGCTTAACCCATCACTCTCCTCTGCCTGTCACCTTTTCAGCACTTTCTAACCTGACCTGCAGTGTTCCCACTCCCAACTCCCAGTCCTGCTTCCCCTTGATTATGTGACTACCAGCACTGATTTCTGTGAGATGCTTAACTGGGCTCCACCTCTATAGAACAGATGACCTTGAGTCTGGCATGAATTTTTATCAATTTCTTTCCTCTCCCTGGCTGTGAAAGTGGACTGTGTTTCTTTAAACCCACTCCCTCTACAACTGCTGTTTTGCAGGAGACAGTGCTTAGCTCTTTAATCTGAAAACAAAAAAGCTCAGGCTCCCCAACTGTATTTATCTTTGCCCAAATCAGAAGGGTTGGAGGTTTAGACACCAGGAACCTCTCCCTAGGGGTAAGTGCATTTCAATAGTGGATGAAGGGATCTATATATAACACTCAGGTTAGATAGGCTTTTGCATGGGAAGGGCCCCAAAGGTACTACATAATTCCACTCTACTGAGGTTCCAATACTGCACCTGTCACTGCAGTGTCAGGGTGATATTCGAGTGGGTCACTGGGGAGAGCATATTGATCCCATCTGTATACACTTTACAGCATCCTCTGCATCCTTTATGTCCAATGCATCAGTCCCTGCCCAGTTCCTTCCCCTCACCCCCAACAGCAAAATCTTTCATCCATGAGCCAAAACAAAGCAGCTTCACCAGCTCTGGTGTCCTCAGGAAATGTGTTGGGCTCCTGCCATGAGGACAGAAACTGCTTCCACACCCAGGAGCTTTCAAGCAGTAAGCAGGATTAAGACACACAGCCCTAGGCTGCTCTGTGACCTTTGGGTATTTAAACAGTCTTGGCCTGGCTTCATGAACAGAAGGAGACTTCTACCTGGTTTTCAATCCAGTGCTCTCCCTGCATGGAAATAGTTGAAATAGTGGCTTTGACTGGTTTTAGATGGCTTTCTTGAAAAAGTAAAAAATAGCATTGTAAGTGATAATCATTCCTTATGCCTTTTTTTTTTTCCCCATGATACTGTTTCCCTTTGTTTTCCAGTCCATTCTGCTTCCATCTTATGCTCACTCTCAGTGCATTTTTTCTGAGTTACAAAATCTTGCATTTGTGTTGTGGATGTAATGATTTTGAAGGCTTTCTCCAAGCCATTCTCCCACTAGAGGGTACTCCTGCTACATCAGAAATAGACACCCAGGGCTGGATTTGGTTCCCAATGCGTCCCTTTTCTTTTGGACCAGGCTGTTCATTAACAGCACAACCCAGAATCATTAAGGTTGTAAAAACCTGTAAGACCAAGTCCAGCCTAGATATGTTCAGTTGTGCTGCTTCTCTGCTTCAGTAGCTCTGGACCTACCTGGCTGCTTGTTGTGCAGGGGTCCAGAAATCCTGTAGTGCCATTCTGGGCTCTCCTGTTTCCACCCCATTTGGTACACAACACTCTTCTCCTCTGTCCAACCCACTACTTATCCTGTGGGGGTCTGGGGTTAATTCCAGCTCCAGGGAGCACATGGACACCACAATACTGGGGTTGATTTCAAAATGGCTCCATGGTCCTGTGGAAACTGGGCTGCTGCTGAGCTGAGGGCTACATAGAGGTTGGGTGCCCTTGTTTTGGAGCCATGTTATCAAGGTCAGGAAACAAGAGACAATTTCCTGATCACCCTTTCTGAGACAGGAGATCAGACCATGTGGTCTGTTCTGGCCTTGAACCCTGGGTGTGTTGGCTGTTGATGGATGGGAGGCTCCCTTAAGAGCAGATTTATTTGGCTTTTATGTTGCGAGACTACAAAAGTAGCTTTGGGTAGGGCTGGATCCCCTCCTTTCTCCTCCATGCCTGAATGCCCCCATGTATTTATGGCAGGCAGGCTGCAGCACATGCTGTGGTTTATGCTACTCCAGGGGCTGTTCTTTCATTGCAGCATGGTTTCAGCTTCTGAAATGGCACAGCTAGGAGAGGTGATTTTACTTTTTGAGCTCTCATCCAAGCAAAAGCCCCAAGTCCCTTCCCTGTAGTCCCTCATGTCAGAACTATACCCCAGTGTCTTGCTCCCCTGCCAGCATCTCCCCTTCACACCTCCCTGCTCTGCAGAGCCTCTGGGATTTCCACCACTGCCTGCTGCTTTCTCTTTTGAGTGTGCTCATGCTTCTGTCAGTTCCTGCTGATTAAATGAGTAGGCAGGAGTTACAGTCGACCATCCATCACTGGAGTCTGGGTTCTCTTGACCCAGTCAAGAGGAAAGAGGTCAAAATCTTTCTTTCTCAAGCCATTCCTAGCAGTGAGATGAGTCAGCTATAGTGTTCTGTTAGTGCAAATCCAGAACTCTTCTGGAGCTGGTTCTTCCTAAAAGAAGCCCAAATGGGTTCTGTGACCAGTTAAACAAAGTGTTATCTTTAGTGCAATTGGTTGAAAACTCTTCTACGCTCAGCAGAAGGAAGGTTCTTCTGTTGCAAAAGAGAAGGCCTGTTGATATTTGTTGATATTTGGAGCAATGAATCCCAGATGCAGACCATGAGAAGGAATGCCACTGTCCCATCAAGGGGATCTTAGACCTTTCCAGAGCAGCTTTTTTTTGGTATGTGCTGCCTACAGGTAGGTCTCCTAAGTGTGTGCTCTTAACCATATTTGAGGAAATAATCCAAGACACTAAGTGCTCTACTCGAGCATTTGGTCTTTGCTGGCTGAATCTGCATGCTGTGGGGTCTCACAAGAAGCCTCATGATGGTGGGGATGTAGTTGCTCCTGGAAGCATCAGTAGAGCTGGCTCCTATTCAGGTGTCTGTGGAGCTGCTGGAGTGGGGATAAGGAATGACATCCATGAAGCTGGAGAGTAAGTTACACTCCAAAACCCACCCAGTCCCTCTCTCTCCCTGCAGGCTGACAGCACTGGGGTACACAGGAGGCCATGGTGAGAGCTCTTTGCTCCCCAGGACTGGAAAGACAATAAGGGTGACAATCCAGAAAGGAAAAAATGGAAAACAGAGCCTACCAAGGGGAGTAACTCACCACTGTGACTAACTGTTCCTCTTGGAAAACCTGAAGAAAGTAATCTAGTAGTTCAGAATTACAGTAAATTACAGACCTGGCTTAGTCTGTCTCTTGAGTGCTCTCAGCCTCTATTGATTTCAGAACCAGGCTATGAATTACTGCCAGGCAATGAGCTGGCTGGTGGCTGAACACTTCTGTACTCCTCTGGTCCCGATTCTTCTCTTTGTCCCAGTGCCCCCTGGTGACTGGGGATGCTGTCAGTCACTCCAGATGCTGTCAGTCACTCCAGATGCTGTCAGTCACTCCTGCTGAGTGGTGAATCTACTCTGCTTTACCCCTGAGTAAATCCAGAGGAGTTTCTCAGAGGCTGTAACAGCCCTTTGAATCTTGCATCAGTGTGATGAAGCCCTTTTTCTCTAGGGTACATGCAATTCCTGGTCATTATCCACTAGAGTCCTGAAAGCAGCAGGACATCTTGAAGCTCTGGTGGAAGGAGGAGACTCTATTTCCTTCTGCCACCCCCAGACACACCCACCAAGGACATCCTGCTGAGTTTCTCCATGCGATGTGCCTGCTTTCTTCCCAGATGAGTGTGGATCAGTCTTGGAGGTGGAGAACATCTTCCCCTCCCTGCCCCAGGCACACACAGAACTGCCGAGGCTGCTCTGGAGAGCAAAGCAGCAGCTGTTTGGTTGGTTGTGCAGCCTGTAGCAATCAGCAGATGCTGAATTCTGTAATTTTCAAAGCAGGGCCATGCTGCTCTTGAAGACATCCCCAGCCAGGGGACATGAGTCAGCTCTGGATGGCCTCCTCTGCTGGTGCTGACAGGTCTCTGACAAGCCACTGCTCCTCAGACAAAGAGGGAGTCTATTAAACCAGAGCTCCCTAATGGAGAGGTTGTGAGAGGGAGGATTAGACTTGCTAATCAGGAGGTGCCTGGTGCCCTGTGTTGGGACAGCTTTATTCCTAACGGTGAGTCATGTGTGCTCAGGTTAGCAGCCTTGGGGGTAGGCAGAGTGTAAATAGAGTGAGGACTTCACCTTAATAAGAGCTGCAGCCCTGTAATTGAGGCAGCTCCAGTCCATGAGTTGTTCCCAGCCTCCAGCTGCACTTTGTTCAGCTAAAAATCTGCAGGATTTTTTCTTGTTCTCTGGCTTTTCTTCTCTTAGTCTCCCTTGATCTTTCCCCATCATGCTGTGGCATGTAGCCCTTCCTCTCCCCTGTTTTATGTTCCTTGCTTAATCTATAGTGCCTTTTTTCTACCTTTGGTGAGATGCTCTCTGAGTTGGGAGGTTTGTTGCTAAAAGTTAACGATAAAATGCACAGTGTGGTGCTAGCAGAGAACCATTGTGAAAGAGCTGCTCTTTTGGGTGATTTTTAGTGATGGATTCAGGATGAATTCTCTAGGGCTCTCAGAAGCTCGGAGGCCACCAGTGGGCTTTGCTGGAGGTCTGTATGAACTCTCTTGGAGGTCTGGAGTGGGAACAAGGCTGGTGGTGTGGCTGGGGAGTAGGGAGCAGGGAGCAAGGAGAATCCAAGTGGCTGCTTGATCGAGGGTGGTCAGTGGGGCTTTGGAGGGGTGACATCAGTCTGTGGCTAGGGGAGAAGTAGGGAAGAGCTGTGTTTTGGGGTTCAAATCTAAATCCCAGAGACTGGACCAGCCCGTGAACACATCACATGGGGAAATCCTCAGAACCAGCCTAGAACCTGTGAGGGAAGGGGAGGCAAAACTAATGAAGATGTTGTACCTGGAGGGATGTTTGCTCTTGCTTCCATTAGGTTCTCAGACATGAGAAGAGTGAATAGCCTCAAAGACCTGAAGTAACCTTGGGAGCTTTATCAGGACCTGTGCCTGTGTTCCCCTTCCTATGAGCTGACACAAATGAAGTGACTAATGATTGTTACCCCTGATTACCACCAAATAGCTTGAAAATTGAGCACCTTGAAAAAAATGGAGCTGTGTCAAATCCTTACTCCAGCATATGCTGACTGTTGCTGTGCTGGCTGAGCTGTTTGCTTGTCTGATGAAAGAGGAAAAATAATGTGAACCTGGAGACAAAACTAGGCTGAGAAAAGGTTTGGGTTTTTTCTCGTTGTTCTCCATCTCAGCCTTTCCAGGCAGGTGCCAGTAGGTGCCAGTCTCACCTTGTGGAGCAGGAGAGGATGGAAACTGCTAGCAATTCTTCACAGAAATACAAAAAATACAAGAGGGGATGGGAGGAAAAATGAAAGCCTATAGGAAAGACCTCAGATCTCTGGGATGCACAATTCAGTTCTTTTTCCCCACTCAGCAAAGTTTATCTTGGTCTTGGCAGCACAAACCCATCTCCCTCTCCTGCTCTTTAATCAGTGTGTGGTAAAGGAAGAAGGTGTAGGGGGAAGGAAAGGAAAATGGGATATATTGTGTTTTGGTGCCCCAATGGGTAGAAAAACGCATGGTTTCCAAATATGATAGTTAATGCTTAATCTGACAGACTGTCTCTTATCAACAGGCTGTATGTGACACCCCATTTCGTGATAATGGAATATTTTATGGAGACCACAGGAGGCCCAGTTCCATTCAATTAACTCACAAAACAGCAAACCTCTGAAAGCATCTTTGTCTTCTCTTTTCCTCACCTCTTTCTCTGCTATTTTTTTACCCTGAGAAAATGAGAGAGTGAATATTTCTATTTTGTTTTGCACAGGATTAGTGCCAAATAATAGGATTAATATTGCAAGTTGTGTGGCAAATGGAACATTGTTAATAAGGTGATTATTAGAGAATTATATGGAGGGGCAGAAAAATTAAAGCTGTTGAAAGAAGAGCATCTCTGTGTTGGAGAGTCTGCCATTTCTGTGCAATGTCCCAGCTGCTGGTCTACTCATTCTGGCTCATACTTTGTTTCTCAGGTTTGCTCTGCCTCTGAGATTGACTTCAATATCAGCACAAGGCAGGAAGCAATTTCAGAGGCTGAAAGTGCTGGATGCAAAGAGCTGGCATCTCCCCAGGGCTAGCTATGAAGACCCTAGAAATAAAAGGAAGGTAAAGGATTTGCAAGTACCAGATAGTCAACATTTGACCTGGCATCTGGGAATGCCTTCCAGCCCTCAGTGGACTTGTGCTCATGAAGAATAACTCCTATCTCTCCCTCTTGCTTCCCTCCTTTCTGGTCAGTTTGGCTTTGCCCATGGGCTCAGACTGCAGGCAGGCAGCAGTGAGCATTGTGGTGTGAGGGGCCATGTCCTCTGGGAATGTGTGTTGCTGGGCCACTGGTGGCTCCATGCCATGTGCAGGAGGACTTTAGTCTACATGGGTTTGCAGGACCAAATAAAGCTGGCAAAAACTTTGTAGGAGCTGGTAGCAAGTGTAAGATTGGCAACATCTGAGAGGCAGCTTCTGGAAACCAGCAAATGGAAAAGCCTGGAGCTCTGGTTCCCAGCTAGGAAGGTGCAGAGCTTCATTCTGCTCACAGCTGCATAGTCCTTGAGAAATTACAGTACCCTGATATGTTTCCCAAGCCTTCTCTGGGGTGTATGTCACACTCACCTAAAAGAACCTGTGTGAGTGTGAGGCCCAGGAAGGGCTCTTGGGAGAGAGGTTTCAGCAGCAGCTCAGCATAGCTGATGCATGGAGATTCTTTCTGATACCTGAGAGAGTTTACCCTTGTGCACTGTGTAAGTCCTTCTGTCCCAAGCCACAAACTCAAACTGTCCACAGCAGTGGGTGGTTCGTGCCCTGGGCACTGGCACCAAGGGCTTTCTGCCTGAGAGGTGTTATCCCAAGCTCTGCATTTCCAGGTGTCTGGAAGGCCTGCATCCTTCAGAGGCATCTGCTGTAGGAGGCTGTGTCTGAGCAACTGATAGGGATTTGTTCCTCTGAACTGGAGCCCCATTACACCATGAGTCACTACTATTTATATCAGCTGTCTGTCTCTCCCAATGGCAGCTATTTCTGGCTACCTGCCTTGTATTCAGCAGAGATTTACCCTCCTCCTTCCCCCTTTTTTTTTTTTTAATTGAGCCTCCTTTTAATTCTTTTTCAAACATTTTTTTATCTTACCTTGTTATTCAGCAGCTGAGGAGCTGCCTGGAGTCGAGTTGCCCTTACCTGCTGCTTCTTGTTCTACTGAAAATGGGATATCCAGTGCTACTTTTCAGCAGATTCAGCTTTGTCTAAAGGAGTACTTTGCCACAGACTAAGAGTGTCATGGCATCTAGAAATCAAAGACTACAACAAGAAACAAAGCTCTTGCATCAAACAGGTATTTTAAACACTGTAGAACTGCAATCCAAAGGAGAAAGTTCACTTTGCTTATGGCCCTAGGAACTCTGCAAGCAAACTGTAAATAATCCATTTTTGCAAGTAGATCAAAAAAGCCTGACCCCTTTTATTTAAAAGAGACTTAGAAATGGGTCATGTGAAGGGCTCTGCCCCAGCCATGCTCTGCCCACAAGGCTGGGCCTTCTGCTCTGGTCTGGTTTAACTCCCAGATCATCCTGCACACACTCCGTTTCCAATCTTAATCAGTTAAACAAAACACAGTCATTCTCCACTCTTTTTTCAGGACCTTTTCCTTTTTCTTCCCACATCCTATTCAACCAAGAGATCTCCTGGGCTCTCCTTGTAGCAGAGTAGAGAGCTGGGCTGGAAGAAGTTGTGTAGGAGCTGTGTGCACTTCCAAGAAGAAGGAGGTCCTCTGAGACCTGCTCTGAGGCTGCGACAGCACAGGTGACTTTCTGTGTGGCAGGAGGCAGGGTGACAGTGCCTGTGGCACACCTGGAGACTCAGCAGGAATGGGGAGTTCCCCATTTGACAGCTAGGTCAGGTGAGGGCAGGCACTGGTAAGACAGGAGGGACCTGAGAGGTGCAGATTGTTGGATGGGACACCCTGATCCTCTCCCAAAGAGGTCTGAGGAGCCTCCTCTGCTCGGGTGTGCTGCTCTGGGCCCCACATGAAGGAACAGCAGGACAGTGTTTTACCTTCACCTCTGGGGAAAATAAAAGCCGCGTAATTTAAAGATGAGTTCCCTTATGCCAGGCAGTGAAAAGAGTCTTCAGAACACCCCCAAGGTTTTCCATTTAATTACCAATTGCAGCCGATTTCACAGAGCAATTTCTAAGCCTCCAGCAAGGCCTCGTGGCAGTTCTTTCATCTCTCAGGCTTATTGGGAAAAGCTGTATTAAACGTCTTTTAATCCTGCCTTGGATGCACTACCTTTGATCACCTACAATTTCATACATCTGTGCTCAGGCTCACGTTCCTACCTACGTGCTTCCCCAGCTAAAATGCTTTAAACTCTGGCTGTCGATTAGAAAGTCTCTCCTGACTGCTACAAAGCATCCTGCAAACTTGACTGAAACACCCTGAGAGCTCATGATGATCCAGAGGGGCTGCTTGAGCCAGTGGCAAGTTTGGGCATTGCTAAATTTGGGCATTGCTGGATGGACTGATGGATGTCAGTTCCTCATTTTACTCTGTGTTTTCTTCATAGACATCATGTCCTCAAATGAAAAGAGAGAGCTTCAGATGAATCTGGGATGAGACACTTTTTTGTACCAATAGAACTTCAGTTTCAGTTGAGTGTGGGACACAAGAAGGTGGGATGTTCCCAGGGAGAATGTAGAACCCTGAAGATCCCAGGTTTTTCTAGTTCATTGAGGATAAGATCAGTGAGGGGAGCTGGGATTTGGACTTGAGGATTTTTTGAGGTCCCTTCCAACCCCTAACTTTCTGTGATTCTGTGGAGCTCTTTGTCTCATGTCCAGAGTGCAGGACACTCTGCTCCTTACGATGCTTCCAGTTTAAGAAAAACCTGATGACTTTTTTGGGGAGAATCCTGGTGGTGACATTACGAGATGGCATTGTGATCCAGCTGGACTCCACAGCACTGCAAATGTGCCACAGGAGTTGTGCCACTTGGCAGCAATTGGAAGACTTTCCCTTCTGCACATCTCTGGGAGCACTGGCATTTGGAAGAGTTCCAGTGTCCCTCAGGGAAGAAAAAGAGAAGCAAGGAAAGGGATGCCTGCTGCTCTGGGGTGGATATAAGCAGAATTGCCACCAGGTACAGACAAGCTCTGTACCACAGCTGTGAGAGCAGCAAGAAATCCCCACAAAGCAGTGGTGAAAAAGGCAAACAAGCCATGTCCTGAAGCTGTCTGTGTATCAATGGGGACATCTGCCTCCACCACCAGCTCTGTATGACCACCTGGGCTTAGGCTTGCATCAGTGCTGTTTGAACATATGTTTACTTCAGCCACAACAAGAAAAACGAGTGTGGGGTCATGTTGTGGAGGCCTTGGGCTTGCTTACTGAAGCAGGAACAGTCTTTTTTCCAGAAAGTCATTATCTTGGTACTCAAAGAGAAAATCTCTCACCAGAGAGGTTTGTGATCTAAGCAGCTAATCTGAAAATAGCTCAGCTCTGTAGGAAACACAAGGTCAACTGCCAGATGGGTCAACTCCAGCCCTTTGCTCTGCCAAGACCAGCTTGTTTTGCACTCTGCAGCTTTTACATGGGATCCTCAGGATGTGATGTTATCAGGCCAAGGCCCTTTAGGTGTGTGCCCAGTAGATCCCCAAGTCTCTTTAGAAGCATCATGCTTTTAAAGAATCATGAGACATTTTCTTCTGCTGCATTTTTGGGTATTGGATGCTGCTGTTCTCCCTGGCATTGAAAGTTTGGTTATGTGCATGCAGTTGTGGGGTTTGTACACTGGGAACCTCATGAGAGCCTCCATGAAGTCCTCTTGCCACACAACAGATGAAGCCATGGTTTTGGCTGGGGAAGATGAACTGGGGTAATTTCCTTTCCTTTGCTGTCTCAGCAAAGAGAGTGAATCCTAAAGAAGTCTGATCCAAGAGTTAGATGAGAAGATCCAGCACTGGCACACTTGCCAGGTCTGATAGAACTGTGATCTGATGTGTCAGATACATTTTAGGGTCTCAGCTATGTGACAGCTTGCTAATGACTCTGAGCTTCAGGAAGCTTTGACTGATCCCTCTGGGAGCTGGCAGAAAAAAAGGTAGGAAATTTTTTTTTTTTATAAAACATTTTTGTCAAAACCAAAACAGTGAATGGAAACATGTCTCTTCCAGCAGTGTTTTAAACTGGAATGTGTCAAAACAAATGCTTTTATTTTGATATGAGTGAGACACCATTTTTACTTCATGGAAACAACACATTTACCATATTTTTATTTATGTCTCTGCTTTTTGGATAATTACCAAATTACCAAATGAGGAACTGCATACTTCCAAAGTGAATTTCTGTTCAGAGATTTTCAGTTTCTTGTTCATGATGCAAGGAGGTGTGGATGTTCAGCCAGAACTACCTACAGATGGGAACTCCAGCATTTCAGAGTCTCACCTCTGCCCCTGGTGTGTTTTCTTCAGCTGCAGTCTTATTATGCAGACGTTTGGAGAGTCCAGCTTGCAGTCTGCTTTAGGATGCTCTGGTTATTTCATGGTGGTGCAGTTGAAACCAAAAGCCAAAATTCCCATTATTCTGAGTGGAGAAACATGTAAATGTCTTTTGGACCACCAAATACTAAGCTGAAGGCATATGTGATGATCAAAATAGAAGGCAGAGGAGTAGACTTTTGCCTGCAGAAAGAATCAAGCTACAGCCCTGAGCATCTTAGTGTGACAGATTAATTCTCTGGTTCTACCTTGAGCTTGTCTCTTCCCTTTAGACAGGAGAAAAACTTTTTCCTTCTCTTCTGCCTGCCTGGTTGAAGTTGTCAGTCTGACATGGCTGCAGATAACCTCAACCATCACTGGCTAATGACTTTCCAGCCAAGCAGAGTGGCTGCTTTGAAAATGCTCCTGAAATTCACGTGCAATATGGGACTTTGCTGTGAGATCTTGAACATTGCTGTTCCTTTAGCCACTGGTTTGCTAGGTGAGTCTGGGGGGTGATGCCTGGGCTGTGCCTCAGTTTCCCTTTCTGTCTGGTGGTCTGTCTCTCTCTGTCTAAAAGAGGTTCCTGTCCCTACAGTTTGGGAGTGCAGTGCATCAACCAAAGTAGCTGCAGAAGCCTGGGGTGGGGTAGAATCTACCAGCTGAAGGATCTTCTCCTTAATTTTTGTTTGTGATCAGAAGGATGCTTACCCTGGGGCCAGAGCTGGCCCACTGGCCTCCTCTTTGAAGTAAGCACCAGGACTGTGAACTGGTGCTCAGGGCTGTCTGGATGGATGCATGACAGGGAACTAGGGCAGGTCACTTGGGAAATCTCCCTTCCCAGACTGATTTGACTATTTTTCTGCCTACTTTGAAGTTCCTGCCTGGAGGAAAGAGAGCAGCAAAGGTGAAACGGTGTGAGGGGAACGTAGGAAAGGAAGGAAAAGAAACAAAAATAGGATCTTCCCTCCAATTGCTTAACAACTTTTGGGCAAAGGGGGTGATCAGCAGGCTGCACCCCATGCTGCTTGGGTCTCTGATGATTGAAGCAGTATTGGCTGTGAAGATTGGTTCCTGTTTCTGGGCAGGAGCCACACAGAAGTCCTCTTTGGCTCCTGACAGATAGGGCTGACACGTCTGTCTTCATGAACATCCCTCATGGTAGATGAATCAGGGAGTTGGGGAGATCCAATGAGCCTGGCAGAGGAAGGATGCCCTGCTGCTTGCCTGCTTGTTTCATGCAATCTGTTCTCTGTGTTCCATCGTTTTAGGCCTCAGAATTTCAAAGCTGTGTAAATAAATCATGGTCCTGTCACACACTGAACTGACCTGCCCTCAAAGAGCAGAACCTGACTGAGCTTGATCAGGAAAAGCCACTCCTTGTTTGTGTTCTTGTGCACTGAGCACCTCTGCTTTGGGGGATGCAGACTCAGCCTGGGCTTCGCAGGGCAGGATGCTCTGGGAGCTGTGCTGACCTGCAGGTTGGTGGTGGCATTTCCCCCCCTGTTTGTCTTGCCTGCAGGCACAAAATGACTTGTGGGTTTTCTTTTTCATGCATTTGTCCCGAGGCTATTTATCTGTAATTCTTGTCTTGTCTTAATTGCTTTTTAAAGCGTGCAGAACTCCCTCTCTACCCCAGATAGTACTGAGCTCCCTGATGCACTTATCACTTTCCCAAATACCTTTTTAATTAAGTTGGAGCAGAGAGCTCTGTTTTCTAGAGCTATCAGTCTTGGCAAGGTTCTTCTTTCTGCTGGCCAGGCATTATCCTGGTTTTCACTGGCAAAATTTGGTGAGTTTTCTACAAGCTTTGGGATTTGCAAGGCAATTTTCCTCTGGTAGGCAGACAGCTGTTCACAAAAAGGTTGCTCAGGCTGGCTGCTGTGGGTTAAGGATGTGCTGGAAGAGTTCAAGGAGGGTTTGTTGTCAGGCTTAGCAAGAAAAATGTGGTGTGTGTGATGTAAAAGGATGAGGTTTGACACTGCATTAGGCCTTTTCTGCCCCTGATCTCTGCAAATCTGTGTGGGAAAAGAAAAAATGTTTTGGTTTGTTTTTCTGGGAAAGGTAAGGGCTTGGAATTTTGTTAAAGTGAAAAAATTCACTCAACTCTGTGAATTTGGGGAACAGACAGCTGTTCTGATCCATCACAGGCACCTGTGGTGCTGATAACCTCTTCTGCTCAACGTGAAAAACTTCTCTGCAACCCCTTGGTTTGACAGACCCTTTGGAGCAACTGCAGAGCTCCCTCCCTGCTCTGGGATTCAATGCTCAAACATCTGTCCTCCCCCAGCACACAGCATCCCCTTTAAAAACCCAAACCCAGACCACACCATTGGAGAGATGGAGGTCAGCAGAGTGACCCGTGTAGAAATGACCCTTTCTTCCTCTGAAAGCAATCACCAAGCATCTGAGGCACGTTTGTTTTGCTGAAGGGAAAAAACCCAGAGGTGATTTTCACTATTTTTACCACTATTTTTGCTCTGGGAGAGCACAGCACTCTTTGCTGTGTGAATCAACAGATTTGTGAACTTTCCTGTAAATAAGGGCTGTCAACTTACCCTGAGTGACTTTGTGGCTGTGCCTGGAGCTCCAGCTGTGCAATCCTGCTACAGGGAAGGGGTTGTGGAGGTGTCTGACATGGCCTGAGGAATCTTTTTATGGCTGGTAAAGATAACTGAGCCAAGGAGAAAATTATTTGATCTCCCCAAGAGAGTTCATGGGCATTTTCTGTTGGCAGAGGGGTGTGAGGAGTCATTTTCAGCACATGAAATGAAGAGATTTGTTGCTGACACTGAGAAAATGGAGTTGGTGCCCCACAGCAAAGCTTTGGAAATACAACTTCTAAATCTCCCACACATGTGACAGCTCTGAAATTCTTCTGATGAATTAACTTAATTTGGTAGAGACACTGCACCTGCTAACTTGGCTGGGCACTCCTCACTTTGAATTTCAGTGAGGAGTAAAACTGCCAGCAGGAGAGCAGGTAGGAACCCAGACATTTAAGTGCAGATTACACCAACACCCATGGCAGGGGCTGTAACATCCAATCCTGTGTTGGTGCAGAACAGAGAGCTCAGTGCTCCCCTCCAGCCAGGGGTGCTGGCAAGGTGGCTGTAGTCTTGGCCCCATATATAAAGGCAGGAACCTGGAGTTCCCTCAGTTCAAATGGTGAGGTTGGTGTTAAGAACTGCAGTCTGGAAAAGTCTCTGCGTGGCTCTGAGCATATTGGAAGGTATCTCTGGCCTCTGGGGTTCAGGTTGTTTTCATTTCTCTTTCATGGTTACCTAAGAGGAACTTACATGCTCAAGCCAGATGTGTCATAGCAATGTTCTGGCACTCACCCGTAGACAGATTTTGCATCTTGGAGACATCTCTTTTTGTCAAAGACAATTGGATCAGAGATGTTCAGGTTTGTTGAGTTCTGGTTTTGCTTTTTTTTTTTTCCTTCCTCTTTTTTTGTCACAATGCTTTTGTCTTGAAAAATGTCATTTTGATGAAACAGAAATTGCTGAGGAAATCTTACTCATTTTGACAATTCTGCTTGGAAGGGAGCTGGAGAGGAGTATCTTGAAAATGCTGGAGCTATGACATTTTCTGAATGGAAAGGAGTTCTGATTGATTTCTTTTTCTCTTTTCAAAATGATGTTTCAAAATGTGCTGTTTCATGGGGGGGAAAAAAAAGGGTTGAGTCTGAATCAAATGCCTGAAAAAAAAAAAAAAGAAATCAAATATTTTGACTGATCCAAGGCAGTTCTGCAGCATTTTGTTTTGCAACTTTGTTGGCTTTTCGGACAACACAGGATGATTTAAAAATTGCTGGTTGTTAAGTTCTGCTATCTGTACTCACAGATGTATTTCGAAGTTGAGCCAGTGATGTATGAACCATGCCTCTTTTTGTGGTGATAAATTACCTGGTTTCATAGCTGAAAAAACCTGTTTTAATCCATTAACTATAGAGAACAAAATACCCCAAGTCTCTCGATTCACAGAACCATGCAAGGATCTTCCAGTGTATGAATTATTCAGGAGCAGTGGTGAAAATGAAGTACCCATTACATTTACAAATATTCCACCAAGAGTTCCAGGCTGAGCAGGAATAGATCAGACAGCATTTATTGTAAAGCCTTGCTGAGTATTACTGGAGATGTAATTTCCCGGAGTAATTAACACGGGGTCTGCAACCCAGCTTTGAAAAGGCAATTGAACCTTTCCTTGTGAATTTAGGAATCATCTGCATTGTTACATGCTATAGGTGATGTGGGACATGGAGCCTTTGTCTAAAATTAGCCCTCAGTGTGGGGGATGATTAAAGAAGGATTGGTCCTTCGGGCTACTTGGGATTGATGTTTTCTATTAAGAAATGCATAGCTAAGGATTGGTGAAATACAGAGAGCTGCTCTAGTTGTGTGTGACTTACTATGCAGATGTGCTCAACCTATCAGATAAATGATGAATGGTTTCTGTAAGTTGGAGGGATAGCATGACCCAAGGGTAGGGGATTTTTATTATTTTTCTGCCCCTCTTAAGAATCAGAGAGACCCGTTTGTCAAGACAACCAAGTGAGGTGCCAAAGTTTGGCTGTCAAAGGCTGGTGCTTTCTGGAGTGGGTGAATGAGGAGTTAATAATGCTGCACCTCCTCAGACCTCTTCATTTCTGCTAAATTTCCCTGCCCTTTTCCTTGGTTTTGAGCAATGCTTTCTTCTGACTCCTGACGGTGTGACTGCCTCTGAGTGACTGCCTCTGAGTGCTGCCTGCTGGGAAAGCTGCCAGCAGCTCTGGGAATGAGCAGAACCACTTTTTAATGGTGCTGGAACGACCTTCTCCCTGCCCTGTACCAAAGCTGAGCTGACAACAACCGGGAACCAGGAGACAAAGTAATCCCCTCCACTCCCATTCCTCACTGAGCAGTCACTGCTTTGTTCTTGGCCATCGATCTCGCTGATGTGTGTCCTAAGCACCTCTCCAACCTGAGGAGACAGCCACTTCCCAGGACCTGCTCCAATAAAAGCCTCCTGAAGGCCTGGGGTTTGTCCCACCCTGAGCACAAAGCTTGAAACCTTTCCAGCTGGGAGCACAGGTTGTGTTCTGATCGATGCAAGGTCCTCTCTGAGGGGAGAAGGCAGAGGCATGGGGTGGGTGGAAGGTGGAAAAAGCAAAATCTCATGTTTATGTTGGAGATCTGGGTGGAAGTTCTCTGTGGTTTGCATTTACTTTCTTTCTCCTCAGCTGCAGAAAAAGAGCTGACAGTTCCCTTGAACAGAATGAAGGGTGTTGGGGATGTGTTTGGTTGTGTTAGCTGTATCACTGGATGGTTTGTAAGGTTTTTGGTTCGTTGGTTTTGGGTTTTTTTTGGGTTGGTTTTTTTTTTTTAAATACTAGGAGTTATTGGCCTTGGGCTGGAGAAGAATTATTCTTTTCGGCTGCTTTTTGAGGAATGAGATGCAGAGTTTGTTCTTGATGGAGTTCAAACATCCTTAGCACTGTACAATCCTAAATCAGGATTTAAAAAACCAAGACTTTTTCTAATTATTTCCAGAACATTAATTCAGTGTTGGAAATTGGGAATCTGTTGTGTTAGAAGTCCACACATAGACTATAAGAGTCACTGGCTTGAAGAATTATCTACTTAACAAAATAGAGAAGGGGAAAAGTTATTAGATCTGCTCCAAGCTTTGAAATGTGTGAAATATTTTAAAATAAAAAAATTCAGTGGAAAAAAAGGGTAACTCTTCTGGAAACACAGCTTTTGCATTGCAGTTAGCTCTGACTCCTCTTACTTTGTTGGTGAAGAACTGACAGTAGATAGTGACTTCTCAAGGAATGTAAAATTTCACAATAGAGAAAAATGACAATTCTGCAAAATATGACCCTTTTCTGTAGGAATCTATTCGACTGGGTGCTTTGCTGGACTCCTTCTCTTTTGTGTTGGAAAAATAATAATTAAATGACTCCCCAACAGTTCTACACTTTGAAAATTGCTTTTCTTGTATTTACTTGAAATATCTCAAACCAGTTCAACAAAACAATTTAGCAGAATTTATTCTGTAACAAAACACTTTATAGGAGCTACTTGGGCCTTTCCTTTACCCTCCCTGGCCAGGTCCCTCTGTGGGTTTCCAGTCAGGTTGCATCATAGGTCACCAAAGACAGAATCAGAAGATCCAAGAGACATCTTTGTCATTGAGGCAAAGATCTCACTACCCATCTTACAGCCCCCACCCCAGCTGGGCTGGGATCAAGGCCAGGGCACTTTGATACAGCTGTAAAACTCCTGATTTGTGTTTTTAACCTGGTCCTGGAATTATTGCAGAGTTTGGATTTTGTTTGGCTTTCCTGAGAACATTTTCTTTTTGTAAACATAATGTAAATAGCCCCAGTTATTCTAAGAAGAGGAAGTTTGGGGATTTGAACAAATTGTGGTAGCTTTGGGGAGGAGGAGAGAATCCCCAGTCTGTACAAAGCACCTTTCATCTTCTTGTATTAGTTTTATAGACAGCAATCACTTCACTGTGGACTGAATTGTGTGTGACAGCATCTCTGTGCCCTGCTACCTGCTCCAGCAAGGAGTGCAGCAGGCTTTGTAATTCCTGTGAGCTGCTGTGTGTGCCAGTGGTGTGTTAGGGTGATGGCTGTGTCCAAAGGATAAAACATCTTGGGAGAGGAGTGAGCAACAGGCCCAAAAAAACCCTGCACAAGCTCTGCCCCTGCCCACCCTGGAGCAGCACTGACTGGAGGAGCAATTCTTCCCTCCCTGCTCAGGGGGCTTTGTTTTCCATTCTCCAGGGAGATGAGCTGAGCTTCAGTTCCTAATGCTGAAGGACAAGGGAGGCTCTGCTGCCAGGCTTGATATAAATATCTAATAATTTGGTTTTAATCAGTGTTTACAGTGCTGAGATTACAAAGTCAGATCTATTCATCTCACAGTATTGGGGTAACAAGAGATGGTCAGTGGCATGATGGGTGAGACCTTTCTGACAGAGCACAGAGATAATCTGAGTATAGATGAGAAATGGAAAATCAAAGACAGTGTGTGAAGTGCCTTTGGGAAACTCCCATTCCAACATCTTTGTCAACAGCACAAGTCTAATGGTGCTCACCAGTCCCCGAGGGCTCCGAGCACGGCATTTCATTTGTCTGCAGAGGGAACTTTGGTCCCGTGTGTCTCCAAAGTTTGCTTTCATTAAAAGAAAAAAAGCAACTAATAAAATGAAACCACGTCTTGTTTTCTGAACTCTGGCAGTTACCTATCTGATTGCACAGCGAGCCTCAGCGTTGCTGTTCGTGTCTTAATGGCTTTGACAAGTTTCCAGATCAAACTGGGATGGACAGGAATGCACAAAGACTCCTCCTGCAGTTTCCTTCCTTCCCTGCTTCAGGCTCAGCACTGAGGCATGGGCAGCATTGCTCCTGAGCTCAGGTATCCTGCAGGGTTTCCAGGCCGTGGTGCAAATTCCTTGTTGAGATCTTCATCTTGCCAGGAGCTGGGCAGTTTGGTGCCCATCTGCAGGCTGTGACACCCATTTTGTGTGGTGGTTGCCAATTTATTTGTGGTGGGGCAAGGTGGATGGATGGGTGACCTTGTTGCACATCCACTGCCAGGATCTTCTTCCAGCTGAGACTCCCTGAAACCTGAGTGTCTATAAATGTTGGCATTTATAAACCCTGGCTGAGTGGGGCTGGTTGACCATTTGCTGCTTCCTCCAGAAAGGCCCCTGTGCTGAACAAAGCAGTGCTGGAATGGCAGGAGGACAGAACCTGCAGCTTTTTCTTCCCTTCTCTCCACTATTTGATTATCTCTACAGTTGGAACCAGCAGGGACTTGCAATTCATTGGCCATCACAAGGAAGGCTCTTGCCCAAAGCCATCTGAACCCTGCTACTGAGCATGCAAAGTGGGGGAAGCTCAGGAAAGCCCCTTGGAAGTACCTCAGTCCCCTCCCTTCTTCCTCCAAGGCTGCTCCCTCTGTTCCTTCTCAGCAGAAGTGTCTGATGGCCACATCTCTCCCTGCATGTCCCTCTTCTCTGGTCACACTCAGCAGCTGGGGCTCTGCCTGCACTCTTTAATCAATGGAAGTAAATTAATAGCTTCTCGGGCCAGGGAAGGAGCTTGGGCTCCAAGCAGCTGGCATTTGAAAACCTTTCCTCAAATGCCTTTGTCCATGTAACAAAAGCAAATCAGCTGAGGAGCCCTGGCCTGCAGCCCCTGGTGCTGCTCTGCTCCGGGCAGCAGTGCCCTCCCAGCCCCGTTTCTCTGCAGGTTTTGGGGCTGCAGCAGTTTTCCCTGTGCCACTTCTCCCCCAGGACTTGGCCAGAACCTGGGAATGGATGAAGCAGAGTTACAGTTTTCTCCCTTTGTCTCCTCAGAGCTTGCACCTTCCTTACTTGCTTTAGCAGCCATCTCAGGATCTGCTGCTTTTAAAATGATCACTGCTTTGGGCAAGGGGCCAGAGCTCCGTTCCCTTTCTTTACTTTTCCTTGCATTTTTTGCTACATTGAAAAACTGGCCTGGCTTTTCCTCTTTTGCCCCTGCAGTGGGGAAACTTTTCAGTAGTTTTTGCTCCAGTGTTGGCTGTGCAGGGAGACCAGGCTCTCCTATCTAGGGTTCTCACAGATTAGACTGTAAAAATATCCTTGTTGATGAAATCCTGTCCTTCAGTACTTTTTTTTTTTTTTTTTTTTTTTTTTTTTTTTTTTTTTTTTTTTTTTTTTTAAATAAAGAATAACAATTTCCTTCCTGGGACTTTTCCAAGGGAAAAATTCCTCTTCTTCAGAAATAACCAAAGAGGATTTTTAGGAAGAACTGAGCCCACACCATCTCTTGGGAGTGGGGACACATTGGTGCCAGGGAAGGGCTGACTCCAGCCACCTGGGGCTGCTGCTCCTTTGGACCTCTTGTGATCCAAGCTCTCTGTCTCCTATCCTGGGCTCCTCAGGAACAGGTCTGGGCTCAGCCACTCTGTCCTCCTTCCTTAATAAGTAGCAAGATGTCACAGCAAGGAATCAAAGTCTGTGCTGCGTGTTCAGACTTCAAATCCCTGCCAATAATGCAGAGTTAAAGAAGGGGATTATAATGGTGCCTAACAAATAACAGGAGTTTAAACCATCTTAAGCACGCTGTACTCAGAAAAAGAGGGATTGTTTGGATGGGGAAGCCTACAGGTATGAAGAAAAGCTTTTATTTCATGAACCTGTGCTCTTGCAATAAGAAACTGAGCTGTGTGACATGGGCTGTTGTAATGAACTTATCCTGGATTTGCGTGTTCCTCTTGTTCTAATGCATGTGGAGTGGGATAGCTTTCTGCTTTCTTCAAAGCTTTTCAGTCCTATTCAAGAGCAAAAGTAAGGACAAGCGGTGTCAGGAGCAAAAGGCAACGTAGGAATCTGCTCTTCCTCACTTTCTTCCCATCTTTTTCTCCTTTTTCATCCCCCAAGCAGGACTCCCAGCAGACCTCACCTCTCCTGGTTTGCATCACCCTCAGGTACTGTTTTCCCCTGAGCCCATCCTGCCTTGCTTGAGGTGGAAGATCCCAAATGACCTGGTTGTGGTGAGCTGGCAGGACACAGGAGACCCCTTCATGCAGGGTGGTTTAAATCTCAGTGTAAAACAAGAGCATCATATGGGAGACAGAACTGGAGGTGTCAGAACATGTTAGTGCTGCTTTGAACACCTGCTTATCTCCTAAATCCCTCTTCCCTTTGAAATTCCACACAGACCTTGGTTTGTACAAAGGGAACTGGCAACTGCAAATGCTTGTTTGTTTTATGTTAAACAAAGCTGCTTTTTTTCCCCAGTCTTTCTGAGTAGTTGCCACAGTGGCAGGAGAAGAGGAGGAGGAACCTTGTTTCTGAAATAAGAAAACTTGTCTTAAAAGACCAAAAAAATTAGTAGATCTGGGCATCTAAGAGAAATATTTATTTGAGCCAGTGTGTGGTTTGCTTCATCTGTTCCCTTTTTACAAGCTGAAACATCTGGATTTGTCTCATTTGCCCAATTAGGAGGCAGGCAGCAGAGAGGAAGGTGATTATTTACAGGTATAAGACAAAGAAACCAAACAAACCAGTTCCTATTTATGTGCCATTCCCGAGCCAAAAGCAGCCCTGCTGTAAACACCCATTACTGTGCCACAGACTGATCCCAGCTGCTGGTGTAAATCTTTCCTCACCTGTAGTTTCTGTGCATCCTCTTTGACAGAGTCTCTTTTGCTTGCTGGCTTCAAATAAAAGTGATTTTTGGTTTTTTCTTTTCTTTTTTTGCCTTTCCTAGTAGGAAATTCAACTCCTGCAGGTTGGTCTCTTCCTATTTCTAGGTACATGTACACTGAAGTTTGGGTCAGCTCCTCTGTCATGTCTGGTTGTGCTGGCTTGCTGCAGTGTGGTGGTACCCACCCAGTGGGACACTGGAACCCTGACACTGTCCCAGAGGCACCCAATTAGGGATGAAAGTGGTCCAGCTGCCTGCCTGGATTAGACAGAAGAAAACACGATTTGCCATCCTTGTAGATCTTCTGACACACAGTGTTCACCAAGGGCAGGGTGTCAAAATGTTTTGACTTGGAATAAGAGAAGAAAAAAGCAAGAAAATGGGTCACAATGAAACAGACTGGGGTGGGGAGGGAAAATGCATTAGAGATGCTGCAAAGTTCTGTGCTGCTCTGCTGGTTATTAGCTTGTCGTTGAAATGGAGAAGTTTCTACACACTCTCAAATACTCAGAAGGACAACTTTCTGGTGTGATTCGATCCTTGAAGTATATTTATTTCCATTGAGCATGAAAATAATTTTTTCATGCCTTGCATGGAGTGATCTAGAGAAAAGTTCCCAAGTAGATGTGTAGAGAAGAGCCATTATTGGTAGCAGGACTTAAACACAACACTCCTTCCATCTCCAAGAAGTGCATCACATACAACACAGACAAGGCTTGCACACAGGGCAGCTGAAAAGCAGACAAAGGTGAGAAGAAGATGGCACATTGTATGCTGAAGGTCTTCACTGGAGAAGGAGGCAGAACATGGAATGGCCCTCCTAGGGCCTCCTGGGACTTCCCATGTGGCATGGAAAAAAAGTTCAAGTGCTTGGGAAATGCTGGGCAGTGCCTTAGTGATGTCTCAGGAGCTCAGACACTCATCATAAGACATTTCCAAGAGCTGTCCAGGTTGTGTTGACCACTTAGCCCCAGAGAGGGAGATGCAGGAGGAACTGAATGATCAGTCAGGGGCACACTGAGCAGCCTTGTTCTCCTCTCCCTCAGCTGTTCTCACTGTCTGGAGTGCTGACAGCCTTCTCTAGTTGCTTCCAAATATTAAGATGCCAACTAACCTTGCCCAGACAAGCAGCTGCAGTGGTTGGGTTTGTGTGTTGCTGTTGAGTGGTCTGTGTGCTGGTTTCTAGAAGGCTGTATAGGGGAGAGGAGTGATTCCCTCAGCTGTGTCTCCAGCTTCTTTGCTCCCAGATTTCCTTCCTTTCAGGCTTCTCTTTTTTTTCTTTATTCTTTTTATTTCCCCCCAAAAAACCCTGTACTTTTTCTTGCAGTAAAGCCATTCAGCTGGCAGGAGATCTCTCCAAGCATTTTGAGGGCTGTCATCACTCTTCTGTTCCACCCAGGGAGCTTTTGGCCATTGTTAGCTGGATTCACAGTTCAGCTCATTTTCATCTTCATCCAGAACAGGAAACTAAATAGGGAAGTGCAGCTCCTCTATTAATATCCTCTGTGTTATGGTAGGACCAGGCTGGCAGGTGCTGTTCTTTGTGCCCAGGGAGGCAGAGTATTGTTCCATTGAGTTTGAAGCAAAAGCACAGAGAGAAGGCAGATTACTCGGGAGAGCTGAAAAATCAGCTTTGGTTCCCTGAGCCTCAATCCAATCTTTGATCCAGCAGGCTCTGCTGTCTGGTAGTTTGAAACTGCTCACTTCCATGAGGGCTCAATCTGCCCCCCCTGCAACAAAATGTGAAGCTCTTGATGTGTGCTTCCAAACTTTGGCTGCCTCAGGCCTCTCCTGAGGGTGCTTTCCATTCCGTCAGCCCAGAGCCACTGCTTTTGACTTTTTTGCACACATTTTATACAGTCCAGAAGAACCAACTTGAGTGTCTGCTGTCAGCTTCATGCTGCATGGGCAAATATCCTCATTACTGGTGGGCTTCCTGGAAGGACAGGGCTTCCTGGAAGTTTCTAAATCACAGGTTTATTTGCTGGTTACATCACCAATCCTCTTCCTTCCCTCTGGTGCTTGTATCTAACTGGATTTCAATTGATTTAAATCTGATGCCATCATTCTGTTCCATGGAAAGACAGCTGATAGGTAGCAAGTTCTCACTGGGCATGAATCACACTGGATGTGGGCCCAGTTCACTCGAGTGGTGCTTGGCTACAAATGTCCTGGCTGATCCCTTAAACAATGAACCTCTTGGGGATGCACACCATTCCCAGGATGCCCTCAGCAATCCCTCCTGTCCTGCTCCTCTCCCAGGCTCTGTCTGTGGTGTTCCAGGCTGGATTTTATAGTCCCACCAGGTTTCTGTGCCTCTATGGGGGAGCTCGTGTGCTCAGACAGCATTTGAACTTTGTCTTCTGATATGGCCAATGGATGTTTCAGACTGAACCACCTTCCTCCACTGGCAGGGGCTTGGATCTGTTGACTGCAGCTCACAGAGGTGTCTGAGAGGGATTACAAAAGCTCTCACTTGGTAAACAGGGGCCAAATACAATCCTTTAAAGAAGGGTGAGGGCAGTGTAGCCATCAGAACAGCTCCTGTCTGTCTCCTGTCAACTGCACAGTTTTACTGGCTGAAAAATTGCCCTTTCCCATGACAAGATCAGAAAGAAACAAACAGGAAAACACCCAAGCAATCATAAACCTAAACGCAGTCTGAGAGCACTCAGATTTGAACACGCTGGAGTCATACTAGACTTCTTTTTCTTAATAAGTAATTGCATGTTTTTAATTAGAAATTGCTGTTGCATCCGCATGGACTTGGAGCATACTGCATCTTATTAAAGCTGTAATTGGAATGTGTTATTTCTTTCTTTCTTTTGTTACTGTTCATATTCCTGGCTCCTCAGGTCACTAGAGCTGCAAAAGAAACTTGTTTCAAATGAAATGCAGCACACTCCCAACTGTAAATGTTCCTGTAAGATAGTAATTGTTCTTGTTCTTCTGTGTTCTGGCTTGGTACTTAGAGATGTAGAAGATATTTATGTGGAGTCCTTGCTTGTGGCTGAGTGCCTAAAAAGGCAGAGATTCAGCTGCTCACTGGGTACTTCACCAGTCAGTGGTTACCCCTGGTTCTCTCCCCTGGTGAGCTGGGTGGGCTGTGCTGTGCTGCTGTCAGATTGCCATGCAGACAGAAGCTTCATGATGGATGATGTTTCCAAGATGGAAGAATTTCAAGCACTCCCAGAAGCCATTCTGACAGCAAACCTCCTCATCTGCTGCAGCTGGACATGCTGAATGTGTCTGAGCTCAGCCTAGTCCCCTCTTCCTGATGAGAGATGTTTAGAGTTCACTCGTTCCTACAAACCCAGTGGGAAGATTTTCCCTGTTCTTTCTGGTCCTTCTGCATCTCCTCCTCTTATCCCAGTTCCTGGAGCCAAGCCCAAATGAAGAGCAGAGCCTCAGAGTTAGGGATGCTCTGGTTCATGTCCACTCCAGGCAACCCAGACAGCTCCTGTGCTGGCTGCAGGGAACTGAACAGCCTGGGAAGAATGGCTTGTGTGGCTCCAAGCTACTGCTGAGCTCAGCCCCAAGTATCAGGTAGATACAGCATGACAACACTGCTAAGGAACAAAGCTGGAAACCTCCATAAACTTTGCAGAGTTGTAAAGAAGTAAATCAGCACAAGCACAGCTGGACAGAAGGGAAAGAGAAAACAGAGGCATGGATGCAGCTGAGATGGATGCAGAGGCATGGATGCAGCTTTTTTTCCTAAAAATGCCACAAGTGGTCAGTGCTAGAGCTGGCACTACAGCCACTGCCTCCCAAGGCCTCTTGGCCTTCCTGGCCATCCTGGGGCAGGCTGCAGCTGAGATGTGGGAGAACCTCACACGTCTTCAGCAGCCCAGCTGGAAGTCTTGTTTTCTCTTGTGACCACAGGACAGTGAATCCCAGGTACAAGTCCTTGCTGCTTGTTGCTGAGCAAAGCCAATATGAAAAGCCTTCCCTGGTGAATTCCAGCTGGCAGGGGTTTCCTTTGGCTTCACGTGGAGCAGCAACACAAAGATGGCAAAGCCCGTGGCGTGTCACCATGGATGGCCAAAGTTCATGGGTTTCTTCCTTGTGGTGATTTAGTGCCCAAACCCCACTGTGGTCCTGTATCAGGTGAGGGTGGATGGAACAGCTGGGATGGTGAGAATCCAGAGGAGGGCTCGGAGAAGGTCCCAGTCCTCCAGGGAGTGATGGGCTGGAAACTCCTTTGGGTCAGCCCAGTAAAGACCCGTGGAGGAAGTAACAGACATCACCAGAAAGAACAGGTGCTCTTTTGCCTCCAAACAACATTGCACTTTGCTCCATTTGGTTCATTATCAGCTAAGAGAATTTACTCACAAGTCCTGTGTGTGTAAGAGAGAAAGGAGAGAATTTGAGAACCCTTTGTAGCCTTCTCATCAAAAGTCCACGTGGAAGCTGACACCTACAATCTGCCCTCATTAAGACCCTTGAGAGAAAACCAGTTGCAGGCCCCCCAGTTTTTCCTGGAAATATTCAAGGAGTTGAAATAAACTCTAGAGATGTGAAAAGCCAGCATGTCAAAGCAACAGCAGGACCTTTGGCACACGTTCAAATCATCTCTGGAACTCTAGGATTTGGGTTGATTGGGAGAGAAAAACCAAAGCAATTTTAGGAAGAGCTGGCGGGGGGGAGAAAGAAGTAAATTTAGAGGAGAAAAAGCAATTACAGGCTTAAAAGGAATAATAAGCATCAATTAGCAGCAAGTATCTCTGCCTACAATGAAAGCATTTTCAAGTACATACACGGTGGAATAGAGAAAAAGAAAAGACAGCCCCATCAATGAATTGCAGCAGGGATTCCAAGATAAAGGGGAGCAAGTGCTGCAGAGATATTGAACAATTATGTAGCATCAGCCTTTTAGAAATTGAAAAGGTGGTGGTTGCCCTGAGCTGAGGAGCTTCCCAGAGAGACTAGATAAGACCTCGGGTGTCAGCTGATAATGCCAGGAGGCTGCTTGTCTCCTCAGAGCAATGGCCAAGCCCCAGCTTTCCAGCCACCCTGTACTGGGGGAGCTGGGTTGCAGAGGAGATGGGGAAGGAAGTGCCTGCTCTGCCCTGGTGCTGCGTGGCCACCTGGTGGGGTGGATGCACTTGCCTCCTGTGGAAAGGAGAGGGGGAAAGGTTTGGTTTTCTCCATATGCTTCTTGCTGCTTCTGGTCCTTAGCAAGTGACTGTGCTCCCTGTTCTCCCAGCCAGGATTTTATGCTCGGGTGTGCCTGGTGGGGAGCTGAGTGATGGACAGCTGTGCTGAGGAGCTCAGACTTGGCATCTGCTATGAAAGGAAAGCACTGACAGGATTCAATTGGCTTCACTTCTTCTGAGCTGTGGCCCTGTTCCTAGAACAGGCCACTAATTGGATCACACCAGTTACTCCGTGGAGCATAGCTAATCCTTTTCTGTCTCCCTCCTTCTCTCCCACCCCAAAATAATGGAGACTGGGGTTGGGCCCAGGATTGCAAGGAGTTGTTTTTTCTCTGAGGTATGAAGACTTTGCCCAGCCCCTTTTCCTGAACAGCAGAAACTGGCAGAGATCAAATCCATCTTCCACGTTTGTCCCTTCTCCTCTTAGCAAAGACGTGCTGGGAGCTGTAGCACTGCCCTGGAAACAATCACACCATACAGCAGGATGTGGGGACTACTGCCAACTCATTTAATTTTGGCAGCCCACCTGTAACTGTGCAGTTCTGGCCTTCCTGGGAGAGGTTCAGAGGGGGGTGGCAAAAGTGATGAGAAGTGTGTAACAGCCTCTGGGCAGGGGCTGAGCAGGCAGCTCTGACTCCTGCATCTGAAACAGTGCTGATAGGAAGGGTTGTGTGGGAAAGGTGTGTGGAGTTGTGAGAGTTGGGCAGGGACTGGATCTGTGCTACCACCTCCAGCACAAGCACTGGAAAGCAGCAGGGGAAACGTGCTGGGGGTGGCAGGGTCAGCAAAAACAAAAGGTTGGTGCTTGCAGGGGTAGAGGAACTCCTTTGCTGCAAGGGGGACTCTAGAAAAATCTGCTCAGGGATGCTAAGTACCTGGAAGCACTGTCCAGCTCTGAATATCCCTAAGACACCAAGGCTGGAGTCTGAGAGACTTTTCTGGGGAAAGATTTGCTAGCACTTATTGTGCTATTCCCAGGTTTTTGGTTTTTTTTTTAGCTGCTGACAGAGATAGCTGCACAGGTTTTTGGGCTGACCCAACTGCTCTTTATGCTCCTATGTTTTTCTGTAGCTGTGTTCTAGTGGGAAGAGTCTCTCTGCAGTAGGATTACAGAGCTCTTTTGGAAAGGCAGGATCCATTTCAGTCTGTGTGGCTTGATCTGCTGCTGGGATGACACAGGTACATGACAGACACAAAAAGCCATGTGGCTCCCTCTCCAGAAACACTGCAGTCGTGTCTGTGACCTCAGTGCAAGCATTATCCTGCTAAGAATTAAATGGAGCTGAAAAATATTACTGCTAAACAGGAGCTATTTCCAGAGTGGAAACAAGAGAAGAAACACCACTGATATTTAGAGGGTAGGTGAGCAGTGTGTAACCCTTTGTTCCCTCCTTCCCCAAGGTCCAATGGGTCTCCCCAGCAGTCCAGAATCAGGTCAAACAAGCAATTAGCAAGGTAGATTTTTCCTGCATTTTTCTGTAGCTACCTGGGAAATGTACCAAGTCCTGGCGTGTGCTGCCTCATTCCAATGTGGACAGGCAGGAACTCACTTGGGGTCAGTAGCATTCCCTAGCTCTGTGCCAGTTTGAGTTGTAGCTGCTGGCATCTTGGCTTGCACAGGTTTCCATGAGGTATTTTGAACTCTGCCTTCTGCACACAGGCTCTGCAGCAATGCCTGAGGCTGTGGCAGGAGGTGTGAACCTGGGTCTCTTTAGGATCTTAATAAATGCCAAGTGAGCCATCCCCACAATGATTTTTTTTCCCTCGCTCTGTAAGGCTCTGCCAGGGCTGCATGGGTAGAAACAGGAAGGCTCAGAGCTGCTGGTCAGATTGTTCCTCTGCAAAACCTCAGAGGTTTCTTTGGACTGGGAGGATCAGTTCCTGGCTAATCCTGCAGAGATCAAAGTGCCTTAAAACCACGAAATGCTCTTTTTGGTTGCCTGTTGAAGGGATTGCCAGCACTGCAGCCACCACTTGCTCTGGGACAGGACCTGGGGCAAAGTGGGTTTTGGTTCCTGCCCAAAGTGGGTTTTCTGTGGGAGTGACCACGGTGAGACACTCGTGTGCTGCTCAGACCTGCTTGGAAGTCAATGCAGTCAGTGGTTGCCATCCAGGGGTGAACCTGGATCATCTTTTCCATTCTGCTGCTCACTCTGGTGCTGGCAATGTGCTGAGATGGCAGAAGGGGCCGGCAGAGGATTGCAGTGGGAGGAGTTCTCTGGAGGGAGGGGAAGGTGGGGAAGGAATGCTTCAGTGAACTAATTCAAAGCTGGTTTTTAATTAAAAAAAAAAAAAAAAAGCGAAGAGAAAATGAGATAAAAGTCAAAGACAAGGAAAATCTGCTTAAGGCTGGACAGAGCTATCATGCAAATAAGGATTTTAAGTGGAAAATTTTAAAAAATTAGCAATAAAGAGAAGAAAAGCAAAAAAGTAGCCAGCATAAAAATTAAA
>JAAWXA010000082.1:265066-318758 GCA_038090715.1 Florisuga fusca
GTCCAGCTCTGAATATCCCTAAGACACCAAGGCTGGAGTCTGAGAGACTTTTCTGGGGAAAGATTTGCTAGCACTTATTGTGCTATTCCTGGGTTTTTGTTGTTGTTTTTTTTTTTTTTTTTTTTTCCAGGTAGATCTTTTCCTGTAAATAATAGATGAAATAGGAACTCATAACACAAAAAACCCTGGAGTTTGTAATTTGTAAATGCTGAGCCTGCTTTCCCTCATTAAAACTATTCTACAAATGACATTTATGGGGGAACCCACCTGTCCCAGCAGCTGGCAAGTTCAGGAGCATCTTGTAGCCACCTGTGGCCTGTAGGTTTGCCAAGTTCTCTATGCTTGGGCAAGTTTAGTGATTATGAGGCATACGGGAGAGGGCTGGAAAAAGTAAAGATGAAGTTCTGGTGCCCTTTGGCTGGCAGAGCCAGTGCTGGGTGTATTAAAGCATCATCTCAATGGGGCGGATCCACAGCATCAATCCCAACTAAGCCAGCAAAGGTCTGGTCTCCCAGTTAGAGGCTGAAATCTGAGTTTGGCAACCCACAGCTTGGAGAGCTGTCTGTCTGTGGTGTTTGTCCAGCTCCATGAGGGATCCAGCCTTAGCCATGGCTGTGAGGAGGAACTTTACAGACAGGCACCATGTCCCAGCCCTGGCTCAGCAGAGAGAGCTCAAACCCCCACTGAGTCAAGCAAGACACAAGCTCTGCTCCATTTCCTCAAGGCTGAACTTCTGCCCTGCAGAAGCACCATCTCCCAGGGCTTTTCTTTTCACTCAAGACCACTCTGGCTCCAGGCTGAGGAGCTGAGGCAGGCTTTGGTCATAGGTGACAGGGACAATTGGCCTGAGTGGCACCATGGAACTGCAGGGTGTTGTCAGTCAATCCATAACTTTTTACTTCTGGTGGCAGAGAACAGAAGCTTCTGTGTAGACAGGGAGACAGCTTAGTCTGATTCTACCTTTCATCTTCCTCCTGGAAGTCTCCAGTGTGATCCTGAAAGCTGTCAGCCTTTCACATAACACTGCAGAAGATAAGCAAATCCTCTGAGAAGCTGATCTGGCACAGCATATAGCTACTGAAAAGGTGGGAAAAGCTTTCCAGGTTCCCAGCTTGCTGTGCCAGTAGCAGTGTCACATAACCACCTCACCCCCTGGCCAGTGCTGCCTTTTTCACACTCCTTTTCCTACCAGCATCCCATTTCCAGGTGTGATACCCAAGGTACTGAGGATTGAACTCCATCCTTTAGCACTGAGCAGGATGAAGTATCATTAAATCCTGCTCTGAAGGCATCTAGCAGAGGAACTGTAGCTTAGTCTGTGATTGAGTTTGGTGCCATCTGAAGCCTTGGGGCTGGTTGGCTTGGGAGATTCTCCTCCAGCCTGCCAGATGATGACCCAACACTAGTTATGGGTGTCTTCCTCTCCTTTGGGCTGAGCTGTAGAGAAGTGATGTTTCTGGGCAGGGAGCCCCTCACCACTTAGGAAACTCCAGCTGAAGGATGCTCCAAGGCATCTCCTTAGCAACACAGGCTGCTCAGAGTTCATCAGCTCTGTAGCTTGCTTTCTTCTGCTTCCCAGGCTGACTTCCCATGCAGTTTGGATCAAGTTCAAGTTCATGCCAGTCATGATCTTCTTGCTGTTGTCTTAGATCCCAGCTGGGGTATCTTTCAGGAAGGCCCTGAGGAGTGGCTGTGGTCCTTTGGCACTAGAGGAGTCTGTGTGATAGATGAGCCCTGTCTGTTGTTTATACTGGTTGTACTGGTGGCTCACTGGATGTTGGTGAACACCAACAGCTCCTGAATACCCTCACATTCCTCTCCTGGCTCTGGGAGCTGTGTTATGGTGTCATTTTATGGAGGCTGTCAGGATCCTCAGGGAGAGAATTCTCCAACAATTTCTCCTCTCTCTGGCAGGGTGAGTGGGTTCCTGCTGTAATGAGGTGATTGTTAGAATGCAGTGCCAGTCACGTAGCAGCAAATGTCTATTTCTTGCTGTACAGCAGTTTCAAATGTCCTTTACCTCTTAGTAGCCTTTTCCAGAGGCACTCAGGATGAATTCCTCTGCACATTAAAGGCTAAGGATCAGAGGATCTCATGCAGGGCTGGCCTTGGGGTGAGACTTCTTGTAGCTCATGCCATAAGATGGGATTTATGATCATCTTCCCCATGACCAAAAGACTGATGCAAACTTCACCTTCTGGGCTGAGTGGTGGGACTGTCTCTTGGGTCTTGTCAGATATATCTACCAAAGAAAGAATACATCTCTTTCTTAAAATAAATGCCTGCATCACCCATTTTTCCCACAGGGAAAAGAAGCAGAGACTTAATACCCTTTGTAATGGTGGTCAGCTAGATGGAAGGGGTGTTGGAGTTTAAGGGGATCACACAAACCATGAAGTCCCAACCCTCTATTGTTGAGGATTGTGAACTCTCAGGATGTCCTGAGATTGTCTTTGGTGATGTAGAAGAGATGGAAGCTAGAGCAGCCAGGCTGCCCCAGTCAGCAGCAGGGCTTTATCATGGCCCTGGATGTACAACTCTGAAAAGAAATTAGTACCCTTCCAGACTTTTCCCTCTAATGTAAACCACCATTTAAAAAATTTTAAATGGGGGAAAAAATAAGCTCCAGAATATTACATTTTAACCATTGGTGGGAGAGAAATCTGGGTGCAAAACAATCCCTTGAGTTGAGGCATGATCTGTATGGCTGAAGCAGGCCACGTGGGCCTGTTTGTTATCCCAGGGTGTCCTGTTTGTGTCCAGATACCTGCCTTGGTTTGCTGCCCTGGTTCCCAGTATATGCCAGTGGCCTTTCATCCAGACTGTTAAGTGGGCAGAGGATGATCTGGTGGGAGCAGTCTGTAAGTGTATTGCATTTCCACTGCCCATCAACCTGCTGAACTCCATCTCCACTGAGCCTTGGCTTCAACATGGAAAAAACTGTGATATCCAATCTGTAACAAGTGGCTAGTTCTAAACTGGGATAATCATTTCATTAATAAACACGCATTAAATGTTAGATTAAACTATGATTTCTTCCCTTGCTGGTCTGTCACTGTTTCTTATTTAGTAGCTGCATTCAAGAATATTCACACATGATTGCTTATGATGTTTTAATTGTCTTTGAAATGTTGTTTCACAGCTTTGGCTGAAACCTGGGTAAGTGCTGTGCATGGTGATCCTGAAAAGAAACACATCTAATTGGTATCTGCTTGCTTTACAGTGATGCAGGGCTATCTATTCTTCCTCTGGACCATCTAATTGCTGGTAATAGTCAGACTTAGTTTTCTGCTTGCTGAGACTGGAGTCCTACATCTTGTTAGGAGCAATGAGAAATCACCAGGAAAAAGCCCTGCTGTTAATATCTAAGGAATATGGCTAACCAGCTGCTATTAATCTCACTGCAAACCAGACATTCAGACTTAAATCTTATCATCCTTGATGGAGTGATGCACTTAGAGCACGCATCAAGTGGCCCCAGGGCAAAGATGTTTCTGTTTCATTGAGCTTTTTTTTTTTGATCTGGTAAGGGACAAGTCCTTGGTTTGATCATTTGGAGTCCTGGGGAAAGGGACTGGAGGAGTGGGTGGGTTCCAGGTGGGTTCTGTGACCCCGGGGGAAGGAGAGGGGTGGACTTTGCACAAAGCTTCCCAGAGCACCTGAGGATCACCCAAAATGCTGGATCAGGATTTCTCCTCCCTCACACCCTTGCCCAGCCCAGGGGCTGTTCCAGTGGCAGCAGAAGTGATGGTTTCACGTGGTTCCTCGTGGGTGCTGTCATACAGGGCACTTTCTAACCTTGATGTTTTGATGAAGGGACTTGGCATTCAATATTTTTGCTTGGAACAGCTTGTCTGGTGTTCCTAGTGCAAACAGGGGCCCTTCTCCCTGCAGGAGGGTAATAACTAACTAGAGAAACAAGGGATATCCCTCTGAGCAGGGCTGACTGCACTGGAGAAGGCAAATCAATCTGTGAAAATCCCAGCTGAAGCATGGAAGAGAGAGAGGATCTAAATTTAGCTGCAGCCTGCCTGGGGCTGCTGAGGTTTGTGGCTGCTGGGGCAGTTGCATTCTGGAGCTCAGAAGTTGAATCTACATCCAAAGGCTGCAGGCAAGACAGGAGAGACACACTTGCTCTGTTGTATTTCCAGGTATCTTTCTTAAGTCTGTGGGACTCACAGATTCACATGGGGCATCTGTTGGTTATTTAAAAAAAAAAAAAAAAAAAAAAAAAAGAAAAGAAAACAAAAAAAGTGTGTTTTCTCCATATTTAGGAAGAGCAGGAGGTTGTGCCCCCCAGGGCTTGAAGTCTCTGCACAGGGAAGTCAAACAAGGGCCTGGATGAACAAAGCTCTTCTTATCCTCACTTCACAGCTGGGGAACTGGAGTTTGGAGAGATGAAGTGATTTGCCTGTGGTCGTGTGGGAAGTGAGGAGCCAGGTATGGAGCTGGCTCTCAGGGAATCCGAGTTCAAACCCAGTTTCTTTCTGTAGCTCCAGACAAAGCAGGTGATTTTTCAGTGCCCTGTTGTTCTGCCCTTGGCATTCCCAAGCATCTCCACTGAAAACAGATTCAGTGCAGCCACTGCTTGTGACTAAGAAATATTGGGTATTTTTAAGAAAAAAAAAATAAAAATAAAAAATCCACACTTCATCTAGACACTGCCTGTTACCTTTTCTCAACAGACAATTTGCAGATGCCACATTTGGGCCTGGAAGCAAGCTGGAAGTTATCATATGGCTCACAACTGCAAATTAAAGGAGAGTATGCTTACTGTGGCTGATAAAAGCTTACTTGTACTCACAGTTTTGAAAGGCAGCAGCACTGAAAATTGTATTCCTGGAGAAGAGAAACTGGGTAGTTGGGACCAGGGGAAATTGCTGCTGCTTGCTGAAGATGGAATGGCTTCTGCTGTGAAAGCACAACCCTAGATTTGGTGGGCTCAGTGCCAAAACCAGCACTTTGCTCCCAGAACTAGGACCAAACTCCTGCATATTTTGTTCAGTGAGTGCAGCAGTTGCATGATGCAAAAAGCAATCAGGTCTTTAATGTTCAGAGAGTGGTGGAAAGGACTGCTAAAGGAATGAGAGGTAGAAATGAAAAGTACTTTGAGTGAGCTACTTACCTATTACAGGTTCCCTGGAAGGGGTCATTGTTAATGTTCCTGCTTCCCATCCAAACAGAAACATGCAGCTTCCTTGACAGGGAATTTAGCAGAAGCTGAAGGGATTAGTGGGTGTTACAATATCTCACTTTGGAAAAGTTAATGCATTAGGAACCTGTGAGTCTAGACATGTATTGCAAGACTGATTTAGGATCTTAAAGAGGATTCTGCCTTTCATTCTGGCTTCTATTAAAAGCTTTGTAGTACATCTTTAAAAAGCCACTAAAGCCACACTGAAAACATAAAGGAGAAAAGAATAAAAGCAGAAAGGTTTTTAAATGGATTTCTTCCCTCATTTTCTCTCTTGTCCCTGCCCAACGTTTAAGGTTATTTGCATAAAAACATGATGTTAATTTTTTTACCTCATAAAAATACAACTACTCTCCCTCTTTACTTCCTTCCTCTGAAAGCTGCAGAGCAGTGTGTAAGACTCAGGTCAGGCTGTGGAGGAGCAGAATGCCTCAGTTCATCCAAACTTCATCCAACTGCAGGCTGGTTGGGCTGGGCTGCAGGAATGATTGCAGTGCTGGTGGCACTGGGTAACTGGTCCTCAGCGGGAGCTGGAGTAGCTTCAAAAATGTTGGGCAAGAGATGATGGGCAAGGGAGCTGTGTGGAGTTAGGGAGGATGTGGATTTTTTGGTGTGCACGTGCCTGTATGAACATCCTGCTTTCTGTAAAACCTTGGGCTATATACAGTTTGTTTTTATGGCAGATCCTGCCAAATTCCTGCTGTGTTTCACCTTTAATTTTGGAAAAAATGGTGGCCAGTGCCATTGCTTATGGGATACTTGAAGTCTTGGTCTGCAGGGGACTGTTCTGAGCTGATTGCTTGATGGAGGAACATCTGCTGTTCACTTTTTTCTCTGTTTTTTCTCCCAGTCTTTAACTTCTTAGGTCCTTTCAACTCTCAGGCACCCAAAACACTGTGAGTAAGGCTGCCTGCCTTCAGGTCAGGGGGGAACAGCAGGGACAGATGGATTGCTCCCCACCAGAGGCTGCTCTCCATGCAAACACAGCCTGATGACAAGGGACAAAGTGGCAAACACTGCTGACAAAAGGTGTGGGAGTTGGTGTCTGAAAGTTTCCCTTGGTTCTGGTGGTTCTGCACCAGGTGGCAGCCAAATGGAGCTGCTTTCTAATCAGAAGGGATTATTATTTTTTTTTTTAAATACAACCCAAGTCACTGAACAAAGCAGAGAGAAGTTCCTAACAGCTTCTAGTGGAATGCAAATGGGCTGCTTTTATCATGAACATTATAGCCAACTCACCTGCCCTCAAAGAGGAGGAAGAAGGCACCATCATTTGCATATAGATAAGGTCAGATTGTGTTCCTCTGTAGGCATTAAGGTGGGTTTATTATCCTGTTTGTTCTTCCAAAAGCTGTTCACTGCATCACCCAGCTCTGACCAGCTCCTGACAAGCCAGTTTGTCCTTGACTGGCAAAAAATTCTGCCAGAAGGCCTAACGTGTGGTAACCTGCCCAGCATCCTGCCAGGCCTCTTCACTTTGGCTCTCAGGAGAAAAGGAGAATGAGGTCCTAGAGCCTGTGGTCCAGCTCTGGACCTCAGCCCCACCAGGGAGCTGTAGTGATGCTTAACAAGTGGGGTTAGTGAGCTGTGGTTTGCTGAGAGGGAAACTGAGGCAGAGCGTGATGGGAAAAGTGGGTAGGTGGGAAGAGTGGCAACAGGACTGACCCCCATGTTTGGATGTGGAGAAGCTGATCCTTACTTTCACTGTGGAAAACTTGCTTTACTCCACCCCAGCTGGAGGCTGTGCAGAGGCAGAGTCTGAATCAAACATCTCCTTTCTTCACTGATGCCTCAGTAGATCTGTAGCAGCTCTGATGCCTTTGAAATGTCTCCAACTTCACATCAGGCAGACTCAGCCCTGGCGTGTGGATAAAATACACAGGGGAGGTTTGATCTTGTTTGACCCTCTGAAGGGGGTCTAGGAGCCAGCTGGATCAGGTGGGAACAGATCTGCTAAAAGCTACTTAAAAGACTTGGAGTGGTTTTCTGTCTGGTTTCCCTTTGGAAGGCTCCCTGAGCCATATCCCAATTCCCTGCCACAGCACTGCAGAGCATTCAGTGTTCAGCAGCTCCAGGTGCCTGTGCTGTGCCCTAAAAAATGCTGTAGAAGTGTCTGACCTCCCCCTCCAAATTATTTCTAATGAAAGGTAGTTTGAAGCCAAGCCTCAAAGTTCCCAGATTTGTTTTGATTTGTACAAAATGCTTCCAATCAGCACAACTTCTCTTAAAACGTGGTATTTTTATCAAAATCAAGTTGGTTTGTTTTGATGGAACAGTGCTTGCTGTCGGGAGAGGAGGTGTAGGGCAATTTCACTGCAGCTAACACAACAGCAGCACTCCCAGACACAGCAGGATGGGAACAAAAGTGAATGGAATGACAGCAAATGTATTCAGGTCCACTCACTAATGGTTGCTTTTGAGGGGACTTTGTGGCCCTCTTAATTCACACCCTTTAAGTCCTTTACCTGCAGCAAACTCCACCCCAGCCCAGCAGCTCCGGGTCCTGCCAGCTCCAGGGAGCCTGAAAGTGAAATCAAACTGGGCCTGCAAAGTGTCTGCTCCTTTTCATGGACCACAGGCTTCCATTTCTGCAAGTGATCTCAGCACAAAGTGCTAAATGCTGTAAACAGTTTTCAGCCAGACCTTTCTGGTGCTGCCAACTTGACTGCTTGGGTAGCTGCAAATAAAGCACAAATGGAAAAGTGGCAGCTGCCTCCCTGAGCTCGGGGAAGTTCTGCTTTCCCTGGAGTCTTCTGCTCAAATCCCCCTGGCTGAGCAGAGGCAGTTGGGTGACTGGCAACCTCAGTTCATCATCTGTCAGTGAGTTATCAGCCATCTTCTGCAAGTTCAGTCCTGGGCTTGGGGTCTTTCTGCTCAGCCTGCTTTGACAGCAGTCTGCACTTCAGTGTCTTCCTTCTGTTTGGTGTGGGATAATGTGAGTTCATTCTCTGCTTGCCATGGACAAGGAGCATTTCTGGAGATGATTACTGTGGCTTGGATAATGCAGGGTCACCAACTGGCTAAGTTTCCATGGCTTGTACCTCAGTGTGTTTCATTTTCTGCACCTTTAAATGGAAGAGATGGATTTCTGCTCCTTCTTGGAAAACCATAATGCTGAGCACTGACTTCTTTCTTTTCTCTGACTGAAACAGTCTGTAACGTAGGGGGAAAACCAGAGCCTGACCTAGGACTGGATGTTCTGGCTGCAGCAGGTATCTGCTATTCAGCTCCAGTGATGTACAACTGTACAACTGGGGCTGTTGATAAGAAGCAATGACCACTGTTGCTCTTAATTGCATTGGATGGTTGGTTTTCCAAAGTGTCAGTCCTTAAATGTTCACGTCAAATGGGTGACTGAAAGGCAGCAGGCTGTTCAGAAGAGAAGCAGCCAGATTTTCCCAAGTTCTCAGCAGAAAATTTGTGGTTGTTTTTGCTCATGGCTCCTCTTACTGGGGCAGGGTAAGTGCTCAGGATCTTGTACCTTTTATTTATGTGCTGGGAATGGGAAGCTCAGAAGGGCAACAGAGGTTATGATCGTGGTCATATGAACAGGTTCACTTGTGGCAAGTCAAGATATCTTGAATTTTAAAAAAGCAATAGCTGAAATATGTAGTCCAGCTACTCTAACCAAGAGAAACCCCCAACAGTTGCATTGCATTTCCAGCTGGTTAAATGGAAGAGCAGAGCTCTGGTTAAATGCAGAACACTGTTTCAAACACAGGGTGATGCTGCTTAAGAACAATTTTGTTCCAGGTTTATGCCTTAAATTTGCTTCCTGCCCTGTTACACTACACCTGGCTGAAGAGGTGAACACAGGAGAACTGCCAGGGCCTCTGTGGTACAGACACAAATGTTCTGCTGAGAGCTGTTCCTGTGCAGACTGCTTCCAGTCTCCTGGCCTGATCTCCTGGGTCGGGCTGGCCACAAACAGGAGATGCCAGCTGGGCAGGGACTGGGCTCAGCAGGTTTTTAGGGGCTTTCTTGCAAGTAGGTGCAAAGCAGAGCAGAGCAGGGGTTTGGAGACAGTGGTTCTCTGGGTGGCAGGAGCTCTGGGGCTTGCTGATGCTTTTCTTGACTGCTGTTTGTTGTGCTTCTCACTTAATCCCACCGTTACCTCCCTGTTCTCTCCCTCTCTTTGGTATATCTGCCAGCCTATTCCATTCAGGTGTGAACTGGAACAGAGACAGGGGTTGTCCTGTTGGACTTGGAATGCAGAGGAACCTTCAGATACACTTGGCAAGAGGCAGTGGCAGGTTCAGACCAAGCAAAAGGAGATACTTCTGAGGCAACATGTCATTGAAGCTGAGGTGCTCCTTGCCATCAGGACTTTGTGGTACAAAAAGGATTTGTGGATTTGAGTTGGGGCTGAATACAGTCAACAGATAAAGATCTCTTGGCTATTAAAGACAGACACAAATCTCTCACATGGAAAGTTCCTGTGTGGCAGATCACAGGGAGCAGGAGGATACCCTGGGGAAGAGCTGCTGTGTGTTCATCCTGTTCTAATGCTGCTTCTTGGGTATCTGTGCCTAGGTATTAGGCCTGACCTGTGGTCCAGCCACTTGTGTCACTCCAGTGCTGTCAGCTGTCCAGACTGCTGTCTCTCCAGCAATCAGAATTCAGTAACTTCTCCATTCTTTGCTTCTCTCTGCTCGTTGCCTCTGGATCCTTTCCAAACATCCCCCTCAGGAGAACGTGAGGTGATGGGGGTCATTCTTCAGGTCCTTTGGAAGGGCCAAGGCTGAGAGGGCAGTAAGGGCACAGCCAGGGAGTGGTTAAACAGCAGTGGGTTCTGGCAGGCAGTGGGTAAAACGTGGCTGATTCTCACCCTAGAGTTAAAGTGCTAAAACTACCCACAAATACTTCAATAAATAGCAGGCTCATAAATAACTCACAGCATTGCACTTCATAATATACCAGTGACAAATGCTACATCTTTCTGCAAGGTGGATTAATGGTAATGGGGGTGGGATGAAGGAGTGATGTCTGTGAGGTAGTATTAAAAATCACTTATATTTCACAGGTTCCCATAAAAGGGAGGCTTGTGCAAAATACTTAATCATGTATTATAAATGCAGGTTTATTAAAGACAAGCAAAAGCATAACTACAGCCAAGCCCTAAAGCATTTGTTCTGTGCAATGGTTAGAAAGTGTTTGGAAATCTGAGCCAACACTTGGGATCCAGTTTAGCTCTGTTGTTGGTGCTGGGAGGCAAACTGGGATGCAAAGGTGGCTTTGCTGCCTTATTTTTGTATTTCCTACAGTCTGACGTGACTACAGGAGATATCCACAGGTTTTCCTATGCCTTTCAGTACTTGAGGCCAAGGAACAGCCCATCTGGATCCTTACAAGGACCTGACCTGGAGGTGACCTCTGCAGGGCACTGTTCTGGAGCTCTCTGTGCTGGCTGGAGATTCCCCCAGGCAGAGAAGACTGAAACCTTTGCCAAAGCCTGTTCAGAAGAACCCCCAGAGTTTCCCACCAAAGCTGCAGAGTGTTAAGAGGAAGAGAAGGAGCTGGTTTCTCTAAATTCTCCTCTCACAGACCTGTCACAGCTGTTTCCCCATTGCATTGGAAAGATGAGTTTGTTGATGAAAGTTGTGGTGCTGTTCTGCTCTCAAATCCTGGAGCTGAGAACTGGAAACTTTGGGGGTCCTTTTTATTCCCCCCTGGGTTAGATCTGCTCTTTCAAGTTAAGTCAAAGCTTTGAAAGAGGGAAGGTGGCAGAACCAGGACATGATGCAAGAAGAATATTAAAGGGAAGGGGGATTTTATGGCAGCACAGTAAGAGAGATGATTTATTTTCTCCTTCAAACACTTTCTCTTGAAGGCTGCTAAAGTCCATTAAAACTTCTGTCTCAAGCTATGGTGAGGTTCAGTCCCTGGAAAGGACAGAGGTTTTACCATGGGGAGCCAGAAGTGGTGATGGCTCTCATTTCATTAGCAGAGCAGTTATCTGAGCTAAAAGGGTTTCTGCTAAATTAGCAGGGGCCCTTGTTGCAATTAAAGTGCTTCTGTTTTGTAACCAAAGTCACTGTCGTTCCTTCGATTTTTGAGGGTGAGCCAGAAGACCATCCCCAGAGTCACAGAGCTGTCAAACAGCAGGGACCAAAGGGGCTGCAGGACAGCTTCATTTTCACAAACCCTCCCCAGCTCCCCCTGTGTTAGTCCTTCTCTTGGACTTCTCTCACGTTCAGCACCCCAAGGTTCAATCCCAAGGCTCAGCACCAGCCACTGCCAACCTGCAGGGTAGGACACAGTGTCCTGGGAAGACCACCCGTGCATGTACAGAGCAGGGTGTGTTTTCTTGCTTGGGCACTGCAGCATTTCTTGATGTGTGAGTCAGGAATCAGTCACTGTGCTTTGCTCTGCTCTCTGACTTGCTGCCTCAAAATCACTCCTCATGGCAGTGAGCTCTCATGATCCAGGGCTGGATGGAGACATACACAATGGAATAACCACTGAGTCTTGCAAGAAGCCCCTTTGTCAGCATGGTGTCATCTCAGTAAATACTGTACATTGGAGAAGAACAAATCCTGGAATTGAAATCCTCCCATTCTGCTCAGATCCATCCTTTTGTTTGCCAGGTCATGGTTTGTCCAGCCTCAGAGCCTGTGGCTCCAGTTCTTCTCTGGAGATGAGCCAAGGATGCTGCTGTCCCCATTGCTACGTTCCTGTATCTGCTGACTGCTCTGGGAGCCTCCCAGGACCAATTTGACACAGCAGCTGTCCTGAGCTGTCACACAGACTATTAAATATTTAACTCATCTAGGACTTGAGGACCAGCCATGATCAAAGGACAAAATAGCTGCTGTTCAGTAATGTTTGTTAATCAAAGGCGTTCTGATGAGCAAGATGATGAGCTCTGGCAAGATCTTGAGAGTATTTTTTTGTGAATTTCCATTGAGGTGCTTAGCTCTGTCACCCTTGAAGGGGCATGCCTGTCAGCTCAGAGCATCCTCCACTTTCTGAGAGTGCCTAAAGACCAGATCTCATCTAACCTAGCAGTGAGGATGCCACATACATCATGCCTTTAGTCTGGCTACTGGAACTGGAGGTAAGCTTTGAAAAATTGGTCATGTCTGAATGCTTCTGGTGAAGAGGAATTGCCAAGAAATTCCTGCACCGCCCAGACCTCAACTTGATGGTTCTCCCTTTCATTTGGGGGCAGCCCGTGATCTGGAATGAAAGCACAACTCATGCTCTTTGCTGTCAGCTAACCTTCAAGTAAAATGAATTTTCAGCAACTTGTGAAATTGGATGTTAGTTCTGTCCTTCTCACTAAGGAGAAGGAACTGCTCTCTTCCATGTAGCTGATCTGTGCCCTTGGCTCTGCAGTCAGATCTCAGCCATCCCATGTCTTTCTGCAGACTGAATTCTCCGTTCGTACTGGACTAACTCCAAATGTCACCACTGCCTGAAGAGTCCCCAGACTCCATCGTCAAATCCAGCTCTAATTGCTTTTTTCTGGTTTTCATCACCCTGGAATGACAGAGGTCTGAGATGCCTTCCTGCCCATCTGTTTGCTCCAGCCCCTGGCTGAAGCTCTCTTCTTTGTCACTGCAAGGTTTGACATGTGTGAGGCTACGAGCACCTGGATGGAATACAAGTCACTGAAGTTACAGCATCAGAGACACAGGAGAAGAGCAGGACTGGTGCAGAAATCCCTCCTTCTCAAGCTCTCTGGGTGGTGAGAGCTCTTAAAGCTGTCACCTCTTTTATTTCTTGTCCTAAATGATGTCTGGGCTTCTCTTGCCTGTCAAGTTGCTTTGCTGACATTGTAAATACTTTCCATTAGCCATTCAGACACCAGACAGCCAGCTGTTTCTTGTGTATCTGTTACTTATAAATCCTTCTCTGATTCAGGTATTTATTTAGGACAATTAATTCTACAGCTCAGAACATGATTCTTAGGTCAGCCTGAGTTAGGAGTGCTTTTCATTCTCTCTCCCCTTGCTTTTTGCACTCCCTCTCCATGCTGTCTTGCCCAGTTTTCTCTATGGCCTATTTTACTGCTGCTGAATTCAGAATCCTCTTTTTTCTTACCCCCTCAATTTCTCATGGAAATGCTCCCTCTGCTTCCCAGTACACCTGAACCCTGGATGTGAGCTCACCTGTTTGCTGCAGGGCAATCTGCCCCCCCAGAACCAGAGTCTGATCACCCCAAACCATCCCCTCTTCCCTGCTGGATGTGTCCCCAGACCTCCCCACTGCTTCCTCTTCTGCATCCTTTGTGAGCACCTTGTGTGTGTCAGTTCTAACAAGCTTTATGCCCACGATGAGTGGAGGCTCCCAGTCTGACTGGTATCCTTTATACCTCTGGATCTTTTCCAGTTCCTGGAACACCATTTTGTTGGCTCCTAATTAAAGTCTTCAAAGCAGCAGAGAGGGCATGTGGGGAGCTGAGAACAGGCGAGTGAGCTTTGGACACCTATTCCCTGACACCTTTTTTGTCCTTAGCTCCTGTGGGCTGGGGTGTTTGCTGGATGGTTGATTCTGATCACAGGAAAAAAAACCCAAAACATTTTATACAACCACTGCTATTAGCGATAATGAGAATAAATGATACAGTAATGAAATCTTATTATAGACTTTTCAATGAGGGCCTTTCATCTGAAAGATTTCCTGGTGCTTTACAGGCTACTGAACACAGAAAGCATTTTACTCACCAGGGAAATTCAGCCAGTGCAGAAATGGTACGTGGGGAACAGTTGGAAAACATACATTAAGCACATGGGACAGTTCAGTAGGGGGAACAAACACAGTAGATTCAAACAAAATTGCTGTCTGACTTTAGGGGAAGAAGCAGGCTGGAATGCCTTTCACTGGGAGCATTAAACAGCTGCCCCTTGACTAATACCTGTTGTTGGAGAGAGAGAGAGAGAGAGGAGATTTTTTGGATCAAGGCTGGTACTTTTTAAAAGGACCTCAAAAGATACTTGACTGGCAGGTAGTTCTGGTTCCTGACTGCCTTTGGTTCCTCTGGAGATGCCAACACTCCCCCATTTCCCATCCCACAGGGGGAAGGAACTTTCTGCAGCTGTGTACCCCTGTCTGCAGTGGGGGTTCAGGGGTGGCTCCCAGAGAAGAATATTCCTGACTAAAAAGCCAAATTATAAGTATTTCTCTTCCTCCTTTACTGTGGACTTGATTTCCCTTGAGATATCCCATCCAAGTACTGACCAGTCTTTCACCCTCCTTGGTTTATGAGCAATCAACAAGATGAAAATCCATAGCAGAAAATTTCCTGTGCATATTTATCTTTTGTAAAGGGGAAAAAAGAAATCAACACAAACCCCTCACCTTTAAAGACATCAGCTGCCTCCTGCTTATTAAATGCTCCTTGTTCCTGTTGATAGAAGTAGATTGCATAGGGCTGGCCCTGCTGCTCCTTGCAAACCAGAGCTCTGTGCCTTCCCCAGTGATAGATGAGGTTCATAATATTCACAGTACAAGCATTATGCAAAGCAGGACATCTCTTCTGCTTGTTGGCAACCAAGGAGCAGGAGCTAAAGGTGACAAGGCCATCAATCTCCAGGCTCTCCACACTCCCTGACTGCCTGGGCTGACACTGGCCCTGCTGAACACAGAGTGGGGCTGAGCACCAGCAGCCCAGCTGTCTCCCTGGGCTCTGTGTTTGTGCTGAATGGTGGATTTGGTGCTGGGAACCCAGTATCTTGAGCTCTTCAGGTTGCATCCAGGTGGTGTTGCTGGACAGGTGAGCCTGTATGAGCCTTTGGCAAAACCTATTGGATAGAGGGGCTTGATGAGAGGTCTTTGGAAGGAGGAGGGAAGGAAATTCCCTGCCTTGGCTCCTTTGACAGTCTGAAGAGGAACTGAATGGTCTCTCCAGGCCTTTATAAAACATCCTGAAATCTGGAGAGAACCAAAAGCAGGTATTTGGGGCCCATGGAGGACACTGTTGGGCCGTGAGAGCTCATAGCCTGGAGGAGATCACAGAGGGAGCAGCTTCTGCAGGCCACTTAAATATGACTTTTCCAGGCACACCAGAGGATTGAAAAACTCATCAGGGATTGACTCATTCTGCAGTAAAACACCATTAGTCTGATGGGACTCTGGCAGCAGGTGACAAATATGAATGACAGGAAGAGAGATCCTAAGGGCAGTGTGGCAGCTCTGTCACCAGAGGTATTTAAGAACGATTTGGACAGCCCTGACAAATGTGCCAGGTGTTAGACCTCTGCCTTGGAGCAAGTGGAATGGACAAGATGACTCTCCAGTCCTTCCCACAGGAGTGGGCACTTACACCCTGAGCTCCTTACTCATCCTGCTGGAGATGGAAGATCCATCCAGGGCAATAAATTATTCAGGACAATTTGTCTGCCTGGAGAGAGTGGAGCTCAGTTCTGTGTCCTGCTGGCTGCCTGAGGGTGATCCCACACCCTCATGTAGGATATTCCGAGTTGGTAGGTGAGCTATTTGGAGCTGCCAGCTGCTTTCAGAGCCAACTTGGAGCCCGTGATTCAGAGCAGGGACTGATGACACCCAGAGCTCCCCCCTCCCTCCCTCCCTTCCTCCTTCCCTCCTCTCCCCAGAGGCTGTGATGGGCAGAGCTGCAATGGCTGTTGGGGAGAAGTGTTGGATTCTTTGGGAAGTATTTGAGCCAGGGATGACTCTGAGGAGTTCCTGCCTTGAAAGAGCCAAGAGCAGGAGGGAAAAGAAGCCATGAGAAACCAGGATGAAAATGATGTCTTGACCAAAATTCATCTGGGATCAGTGCTGGGTTATCTGAGGGAGCAGTTATTTGGGTGAGGAGCCAGGAGAGTTGTAAATGAGCAAAGATGAGTTTAAGCAGCCCGGAGGCATCCAGTCTGGAGTTTCTGGCAGCTGTTCTAGGAGCAAGGATCATCAGCAACCCATTTCCTCCAGACTTGGAGCACTGCAGCATTCCCAAGCCCCTGATTCCTGTGGTGAATCTCAGAGAAATCGGCCGAGAGCTTCAATAGTTATTAGCAGCAAATGAGTAATGCAGAGCTGCAACAGGCCTTGGTTTTGTTTGGTTTGCTTTAATTTTTATTTTCTTAGGAAATCTAGGCCAAAAGAAAGCTTAAACAAATGCGTGTTGTATTTCCTGTAAGCTGTTCACCCACCTCAGCTTTAAACTAGTTGAATCACTTGCTTGTGCTTAAAATAAATGTTTATTTTAACCTGAGCAAATTGTAGAAAGCCTCAGCCCCCCTGTGCTGCTATCAGCTAAATATATTTTCTCAGAGTATATACAAGGCTCTAATTAAGGATTTGTCAGACATTCCATTATATGTCTCTCATCTCCTTCTCTTCATATTTATCACCCATTTTCACATCACTCCAGCCCTGCTCTGGGCAATCACTCAGACCTGGCACAGTATTTCCCCTTGAAATGGATTTAATCCACTAATGATGGTTTCAAACCTTCAGAGCATGAGTAAAGGTTGTTTTCTGTTGGCTTTAAAACAGCTCTTCAGCCTTCACCCGTTCCTGCCACATGGAGTTTGCTCTGGGCTGGGCTGGTTTCCCAGCATGGACCTTCTCATTGAGCTCTGGCCCCCCCTGGACCAGAGGGAGCTCTTCCCATCCCACCTCAGCCCTGGAGCCCCCCATCTTGGGATGGAGCCTTTGCTGATAGAGGTTGCCTGTCACCTCCTGGCCCCAGTGCTGGCCACAAGTGTCTGCCCCTTGCTGCCACAGTTGGGTCCATCTCAACTGGAGCTGCTTTCCATCACAGAACAGCAATGTTTCCATGATAGCATTCGTGGCAGGTGCTGGCTTGGGTTTCCTGGCATAAACCTGGCTTCCCATAACTCTCCTGTTATGGCCCAAGGTTTTGAATCTCCCTCCAGGCTGGTGTCAGGACTGCAGCTTCTCTGTGGCTGGTGCAAGGGCTCCCTGGGAGCTCTGTGAGTGACTGCTCCACAAATGCTCCACAAAAGGACAGTCACCCTTCTCTGGGCTGTCTTGGACCTTTGTGTCATAGTACCAAGCAAGTGGCTCATCCCTGTACCTCCAGTCTTGACAAGCAGGGTGCCAGTGAGACAACTCTGTGCTCTGAAAGGCTGCAGTGGGACCCAGAAATGCCACTTCCAGTTCTGCTGCTCACCTGCCAGCTCCCTTCCTCAAGGGGGAAATGGTGAGTAGCATCTCTCAGGGCCTGTATTTTCATACCAGCTTTCTAGTTCATACTCCCCAGGGCTTCTAGGTGCTCAGATGCCAGCAGGGAGACCCCAGTGTCCTGGGGACTGGTGGCAGCAAGGACCCTTCAGTCTAGCTGGGGCTGGTTTGCTGTCCCTGGGAGCAGCAGACAGAGGGCAGGAGGCTTCAGAGAGTGGGGTAATCTGTGGGCATTGCTGTGCTGACTGTGCTAATTCAGCTGGGCTGAATGAGAAGCATTTATTGTGTGTCAGGGGGAGTCTGACAAATGGAAAGTCAGGTTTGCCCCTGTATTATTTCAGCTCTCTGCTCTGTAGGTGATTTATTCAGTAGTGTTTAGAGTGTTACCAGTCTAAAACCAAAGGGGAAATTTATTAAACCCTTTCCTGCCTTTTTTTTTTTTTTCCCTTTTCTCTTTCATTGCATTTCCTTTTTTTTCTTTCTCTCTCTTTTCTGTTTTAAAGTCTTCCTTGCTTTTGAGGTAGATGGATTACATTCCTGCACCAAGCACTTGGTTTCCTGCTGCTCAGCTTTCCCACAGCAGGGCAGCTTTTCCAGGGACTTCATCTGCCCAGCTTGGGTGATGGGCTCTTTCATGAAGTCCCATGTGTGCTTTTCTGGAAGGCTGCCCCAGAGGTGAGTGGCTGAGCTTTTAAAAATCAAACCATAACACTCGAGGTTTTGCCATATCAAATCTTACTGTGAAGCAGATGGGACAGTTTGGGGTGATTGTTTTGCCTTTGTGTTTTTATTGATAGGGAAAAAATCCCCCACTTCTCAGCATCTTAAAATAAAAATGTCTGTGTTTAACCACAGACCTCTGCATGGGGAGAAGGAGAAAGCTCAGGAGATTTTACATCTTTCTTTTTTTTAGATCTTTTCCCCCTTGCTCTCCAGAGATCACTGCACATTGCAGAACCTGCTTGGGTGTTCAAGCTGGTTTGAAGCAGCATGCAAATCAGTGCAGGTCCTCCAATTTCACCCCAAAATAACCTATACCTATAGGGCAGCAAACCACCCTGGCATGCTTCCTGCCCCCTGAACACGCCCACTGATCAAACCCTGGGGTGAGGCAGCACCCATTTACTGCCCTGGGATCAAGGGCAACCCTTTCTGTCCTTAGCATCCCTTCATGCATCCCCTCCTGCCTTGCAGCTTGTGAATTGTTCACCATCTGTTGCTGTGACTGCCCCGGGTTGAGTGGGGCTGCCCAAGAGACAGCAGAGGAGGATCAGCCCCTGTTCTGGGAGCAGTAACCAAACCCAAGCTTGGGGGTGGCAGTGACAGTCACACAGGGACACGATTCTTTTCCTTTCCAGTCGGAGCACACAGGAACTTGTTGAAGGAAGTTTGCTGCTGGTAATGGGCTGGTTTGAAGTGGCACATAAACCTGCTGCCTCTTTATGGAGGCTGTCGGGCAATAAGGACATGGGGAGTTATGACAGGGGAGGCACAGTGCTTTGCAGATGATGTCTCACAGGGGATGTGCTATTTATTTATCTAAAGGAGCAGGTTGGCAGGGCTTTTTCAGAAGAACAGCTTCCAGGGCAGGATGTCTCAGTGCCTGCATCCACTTCTTCAGATTAGCTTTGACAGGCTCTAAATCTGGGGCAAAGAGGGGTTGGAGGGGCAAGGGAGGGGAGAGCTCAGGATGATGTTGGGAGGAGTGGTTCCTCGCTGTGGTATTTAGCAAAGAAATCTGCTCTGCTTGTGCTGAGAGCTGCAGTTTTCTGTCTCTATTGTTGTTTACAAACCAAGCCATACATTTAGGAGTGAAACGTTTAATTGCAATTGGCTTTCCTCGGTCTCCTCAGTCTTGTAGCAGCCAAGGAAAGAGGGGGGAGGAAGAGAGGCTGTAAAAAAAAAAAAAAAAGAGAAAAATTAGTTTCTGCCTGGCTTTAACAATTGGAATGGACTTTTACTGCTGCTGCAGCAGGAGATGGTTTTCTCTCCTCACGTCTGTCCTGAGCTAGGATGTGGTGTGGCTCTGCCTTGCTGAGCAGCTGCAAGGTCCCCTTTGGAGAGTGCTGAGTGCCAGCAGCAGCCAGCAGGTCCCTGGGGCCAAGGCGACAGGACAGAGGTGGATGTGAGGGTGGTGCTGGCCCTGCCTTGGTGCTGTCCTGCAAGGCTGGCATGGGTGGCCAGCAGCCAAAACCTCACCTGTGTTAGGGGACTTGCCTTAAATTGTATTTGTCACCCCCCTGTGGTGCTTGGAAAGAAAAATCTCTCCTCCCAGGTGGTGTGTCTGCTTTCATAACTCTTCTGTCTTGGAAAAAATCATCTTTTTTGTGCTCCTGAGTGGGAGCTGGTGAAACCTGTCCAATCTGCCATGCAGTGTGGGGCTGCAGAAGAGCTCTGCCCTGCTACATGGTGTGCTCCTTCCGTGGGAGGCAGGGCTGCAGCTGGGTGGCACATAAAGAGAAGGGGTGTTTATACCACTTCCCATAGGTGTGTGACATCCCAGGCTAGCAGGAGAGGGATTTCTTCTGACAATGATGCAGAGCTCCTAAATTCAGGTTCTGCTGATCAGTCTGGTGGATTAAAAGGAGCCTGGAGCAAAAACCCAGAGACACTCTGAGAGGTATGGAGGAGACAGAAGGCTCTTAAATCCCTCCTTAGCATTTCTCCTACCTTCAAAGGAGCAGGCAAATGTCCTCATTACAGGACTGCTGACTATGCTGGAGCCACATCTTTCCTGCAGAATAAACAGGAGGATGAAATGAAGCTGTGAGGGACTGGCATATTTTGTAAATAATAATTTAGAGACAAATCCTTTGTGCGAGGCATTTTTAATTCTCTCCTTTCCATGCACAGCTGGGTTATCTCACTGCTGACAGGGATGTGTGTGTGTGTGCTGTGGGGGTTCCTGGCACCCTGCAGGGCATCTCCCCTGGAGGAGAGAGGACATGTGTCCTGTCCTGAGCCACCATCCTGGAGAAGGTGAGGAGGAGGTGAGGAGAGCTGTGACATGGGCAGCTTTGGGTGGGCTGGGGCTTGGTGGGCTTCAGTCACCCTGCAGGGAGTTCCCAGGCCCAGCAAGTGAATGGGTGCTCCTGGTGTTGCTTCTGTAGGGTGGGGAAGACCCAGCCTAAAGCCCTCCAGAGAAGTCTCCCAGGTGCCAAGCAGAGTCAGATGTCTTCTCCCAAGTTCTTGTGAGACCACCAAAGAGACCACTGGCAGTGTCTGAGCTCCTTGCAAGGGGTGAAAGACAAATACACTCACCACCTCCCTCATCAGTTCCATCCTGTCTATAATTTATGATATATCATGTTACATTTTTATTACTACACCATTTCTCAGGCTCTTGGCTGGCATGATTCCCAGAAGGCAATGCAGGAAGGCTTTTGTATTGAGACCTTAAACAGGAGAAGCCATTCCCCCTCAGCCTTTGTATCTATATGTGGATTTAACACAAAGTTCCTAAAATAAGCTTTAATAAAATGTGATTTTGTGTGTTAATAATTTCTAAAACCTTTTTATTTTATATTTTTTTAAAAATGAATTGATACCAGAAAAAAAGGCTCAGAAGAAATCAGAGAGGAAATGAGAGTCACTCAGGTCATCTGCATTTAATCACTTCCAGTATAGATTGCAATTTTGTTTGAATTATAGTGCAATTAGTCTGTCAGACTAATACAAGACCCCTGGAATTTCCTTGGAAGCTCTCAGTACATCTCAGCCTTGAAAATCTAGAGAGTTTTTAATATGAAAAGATGTGGTACAGGGCTGTGCTAATGCTGTGTGTTGATTTACTACCTGTAGCAGATGTTACAGGGAAGCTGATAAATTGGTGACATCTTAATCCTGAGACCCCTGACATACCTTCTGGAGTCAGCCCTGTGCAGGGACAGCAATGGGCCTCAGGAGCAGCAGGTCCCCTCCCAGTAGAACATGGTGCATCCATGTGGATGCAGGAAATTTCTTGCTTTGGAGGCTGGAATCTGGGCCCAGTGCTCCCCTGGGTGTGGTAGGCATCACACTAGAATCCCTAAATTAACAAAATCTGGGAAGTTTTGGTGGTGGAAAGATCTATTTAATGCCTGGCCTCATTCTGGCAGGAATGATCACAGAAGTGCCAAGGCAGGTTAAAAATAGGCAACATCTCCAGTAAAATTCAGGAGACCTGGAGCTGCAGGATGGAAGATCCAGCACAGAAACAGACACTGAGGGCAGGGACTGAATTTATTTCTTCTCAAAACGATGGTATTTTGCATCTTCTAACACCTGTGTCTCAAACAGGGTCACCTAATGAGTTAATAGCAATTGATAAGTTTCTTCTTAAAGGCTTCTCTTCCTGGCAATGAACTTCCTTAAATCCCACCTGGGCTTGTGAGTAACCCTGGGAGCATGGCTGGAGTGGTCTGTGGCACCTGCCCCAGTTCTGGTGGTTTCCTGGTGCCTGTCCCCCTGTCTCATCTGATTTGATTGCCAACTCTTTGGAGCAGAGCTTGTCTTTTGTGCAGCTCTGAGCACAGTGGAAGTGCCTTCACCTCAGCCTGCTTATTCCTGAGGCACTTCTGTAAGACACACACCCTATTTGCTTCTGGAACTCCTCCTCCTTGACCTTTGTTTAATGTCCCACTCCCAGCAGGAAGATTTCACACCTGGCTCTGAGTGCTTCACAAGGGCTGTGGGAGGCTCATTCATTCCCTCCAGCCTCAGCAGAGGTGCTGGGTGGTTTCATGTGAGCCAACATAAATAAGCAGTTCTCCTTGTCTGCCTCTCTCCTTGGCTGCTCTTGCCAAGAGGCCTCCCAAAAGCAAGGCAGTGAGGAGCATGTTCTGAGCTCTCAGGCAATAATCACACTGGCAGAGGGATGAAAAGTTCAGCATCCAGCCTGGAAGCTCAAGGAAATCCTGCCCCATCTGCTGGCAGGGCCCCAGAGGTTTTTCTCTGCCTGCCCCAAGATGGGACAGGAGGGATCTTAGGAAGAATCCTGTTGCTGCTCTCTATTCATTTTCTGCTCTAGGATTCACAAGGTCCTTGGCTCTACCCAACATGAAGAGCTTTAGAGATAAGGGTAGGGGGGAGGGAGAAATTATACTGGAGCCTTTAAACCTTCCCAGTGATGCTGAAATATCTCTTGGTTCCTCTGCCTCTTTTGGCATTTCTCAGAAGGATGTTTCCAACCTTGACTCCAAGGGAGGGAGATGCAGACTCTGAAAAAATCCAATTTAATGTGAGAGACATAAATGTTGGGTAGATAAAGTGCTGTGGTTGTTCCTTGTTTTCCTCTTTCTGCCTGGAATTGAAGCAGCTCCCTCTGTGCTGTGAACCAGTCTGAGCTTTCACATTGCTGCTGTATGGATGGATCCCCTGTTTCTTTGCTCAGAATTTCATCTAAGGAACTGCCTTCCCAAATTTGCCTGACCTGCAGGCAGTGGATCTAAAGAATGTGTGCACTGTGAGCTATACTTCACGTCTTGCTCCTCATCAAACTGAACACAAAGCAAAGCAAAATCAAGGGCTGCTGGGGAGCCAGGGTGAATCTGCATGGATTTGTAGCATCCCCTGGTTTCCTGGTCAGGTACCAGTGTGCACCTCACTCTGCAGCAGGTATCACACACATGAAGCTGTGTGTTTAGTTTGACTCATGGTGTTTTCCTAAATCTATTTCTCCCTCCTGTCCTGACACCAAATACACTTTGCACTCCTCTCCCCACCTGGCTCCCAAACTCTCATCCTATTTCATGGCAAGCACAAAGAAAACACCCTTCTCCACAACCTGGTGCTCTGCTTTCAATGTCATTCCATTCCAGATTGTGAATGAAAAATCTTATTGCATTTGAGTGTGTGCTTGTAGCTGGTAATTAACACCCACCTCCCTGCCAATGCATCTCATCCTTGCTTTACAGACATCTAGAGCTGGAACAGAAGCCACCCAGGAAAACAAAGTCTGCCAGTCGAGTTAAACCTTAAGTAAAATCCCCAGCCAAATGTCTGCAGAGTAAATCTGGTACAGAGTTGGCTCCTGCACTGAGCTCAGGAGGTGTTTTCCAGTTCCAGGGCCCAGGAGATAAGGAACATTGAGCAGTAATGGGACTCAGGCAGATCCAGCTCTCCATTTATGGGGAGTGAGCTCTTCCAGACTTGCAGTGGGAGTGCTGACAGAGCCCAAGTTTAAGCACTGCTAATGGAAGCCTCTGCTTTCCAGGTGAACCTGGGGACTGGGGTTACACACAGCATACACAGAGGGAGTAAGGCTTGTACTAACAAATGAAGTTTTCAGTTTTCAAGTGAAGAACTGAGCTGGACTTTAAATATTCCTGCTGGCCGTGTGGCCTGGCTCCAGCACTCTGGATTGCCCTCACCCCCAGGCTTTTCCCCTCTCTGTCCTCCTTTAACAGGAGCTGAACAGAAAAGCTGACTCCCTTCCCCAAAGTCTTCCCTTGCAAACACACCTAAACCTCAGCCAAAGCCCCTCCCGGGGTGTACATGTAAAATGTAGATTTTCCCTGCCCTGAACTCCCTGTGCTTTCTGGTGTGTATGGAGCTGGGGGAGAGGAATTCCACAGAGTTGATATGGTGGAGGGCAGCCTTGTCCCCAGTGGCCAGATGGCCCTGGACTCCTCTGATGTGACACCACTTCCACCAAGGATGTGAACTCCAAACGTGGGGGATTTTCTGGCAGCTCAAAACCAAATGCCTGTCTGCAAGGGAATTGAGCAGCTACTGCTTTAACCCCCCGTGGCAGCCAACATCCCTGCAGCTGCTGCCTGTGGTTGTTTCTCCTGGGGCAGGGCTGAAGAAGTTACCACCTGATTTCCCTCCCCTCCTGCTTTTCTGTACTCCCCAGAAGTGTCTGCTGGCCCAGAGCACTCCGTAACCCTTCTAGATAGGCAACAACCTCCAGGGCCACTAGCATGGCTCTGCCCAGCTCCTGACCACTGCCAGGAAGAAACAGGCAAGGTCTCATGTGGTCTCAGCCTCAGACCCACAGTTTTGTAGCCCACATGCAATGCTGCACCTGCAGGAAGAGTCTGCAAGGTGGCCACGGGCCTCAGGTGTCCTGGGAGAGAAGTTTTAGGTTTAGATCTTTGTAGTTTGTTGGTTACTTGTGCCAGAGCATAAGATAGCAATGTGTGCATGCATGCACAGACCCTTATATTCATACAGACAGTTATAGTAAGAGACAATTTGCTGCCTCAGAGAGTCCAAGGACCAGATCTGGAGAGGCACTGTGGTGCTCGAGGCTGCACTGAAATGGGACAAGACCCAAGTGAGTTCGGCACATAATTGCTTAGAATGATTTAAAATACTTCTGGACACACAGATGCATCCTCAGGGGCCTCTGCTGTCTCAGAAAGCCTGGTCCTAAAGCAGAAAGCAGCAGGGAAAGCTGCAGGACTGCAGAGTTCATTTGCCACTTGGGAATTGTGGCAAAGGGAGTGACTCTGCCAAAGGTATTTGAGAAGGTGATGGCAGAGCATCCTCTTTATTCCATGGCAGCTCTCCCAGGTGCCAGCCCTTCCCTCTCCCCTTAGCACCAGGGCTGAAAGAACAGGAGACTCACTCCTGCAGCTCCCCAGCTCTCTCCTTCCTGTTCTTTCTTCTATGTCTGCCTGTAGCCACCGTGGGAGAACTCCAAAGAAGTTTCTCAGGAATTCTTGAGCTCCCAGAAGGGGCAGCTACAGTTGCAGGCTGGGAGTTTGCTCGCGTTCTCCACCTTGGCCCCCTCCACCCCTCCTTCCATCCCCCCCCTCTTTGTTTGTCTGCTATTTTCTTTTGATTTGCAGCTTTACTGAGCACGGAGTTTGCAGCAGCATGTGATTACCCTGTATGGAGCCTTTCCCACTGACAGCATGATGAGCAGAGAGAGTGTTCGGTGCATATACAATTTAAGCCAAGCAGGAGGCAGGTCCAGCACCTCACTTGCCAATTAACTGAGTCGATATTGTGCACAGGATAATGTTTGTTGTTTGCCTCTGTTGCTGAAACACTTCCAGAGTGTTTAGAGCCATACAGCAATACCCTCACTCCCCCCATAAGGATGAGCTCTTCAGCTAAACCAGGGTGGCATTGCTGGGGGAGGAACAGCCAGGGATGGAAAGAGGGATCTGGGGAGCTCCCTGGCTCTGTGGTCCCTCGGGGGTTTGGGTGAACAGAGCAGCAGCTGCTGCAGATGTCTTTGGGGGGGAAGATGAGAGTCTCTTCCATGGATCAGCTGTAAAGTGTGTAGATGCAAGGAACTGAAAAGGACAGTGCATCTGTGTGAAGAAAAAGGCCTTCAGGAAGATGGGAGGCAGTGGACAACCCATCTGCAAAGCAGTCACATAAAAAACCTGCAGGCAAATGTAGTTCCCACCACTATCTCTTACTTTATATGTCAGAGCAAACCATGCCTTGCTCTCTGATTTACAAAGAGTGGTGTCTGGGCTGCTTCCTCTGACAGCTCAAGGCAAGGGGAATCCAGCAGGGAGAAACTCCAAGTGGATGCAGGCTGCTCCCTGCAACAGGCACCTGCCTGGGGAGCACACGGGGGGTGTGGGTGGTGTGGGAGCAGTGCTGCTGCCCTGGGAGGCAGATGGGCTTTTCAGAGGAGCTGGGGCTCTGAGCAAACAGCAGCTCCTGCCAGGGACACTTGTTGGCTTACTTTACATTCTGTGAGGGTGAGTTCCTACTACTTCTTTTTGGGGCCAGGTGGGATTTGGAGGCACCAGGTTGTGATCCCTGCCCAGAGCCCAGGTTGCATATCAGTGGGAGTCATTCCTGCTGGCAGGGGAAGCAGAGCCATGTTCCTGGGGAGGCTGACGTGTCTGCTGGAGGACTTGGTGAGAGATGCTCCAGGCAAAATGCTGTTGGTTCTTTCCGGGCAAGTTTCTGCCTCAGGTTTCTTTATTTTCCCAAAGAACACAGACAACATTTTCCTGCCTCTCTGCAGTGACACGATGATGTATGTCCATGAGGCACTTCCATCCCCAGGCAAAGGTGGATGCAGAAGCCACACGGGGCCATCAGCGTGCAGCCTGGGGGAGGCTCTGTCCCTCCTGATGTGGTGGCAGCACAAGACAGGAGAAAGGGCCACACACCATCTTGCTTCTCTGCTTACACTCCTCGTCTGTCATTATCAGGATTATACAATATTAGTGTCCACAGGGGCCTTGCCTGAGCTCAGAAGGGGCTTCATGATGGTTATGGACAGAAAAAAATCCCTGTCAAGCTGCAGCCTCATCACTGCACTCCTCTAACAGCTCCCAGGCCTGTGCTCCCAGGTTGGTCTCTCACCATCCCTTACCATGTGCCACGTTCACTGAAAGCACCTGGTGACCACAAGCAGGTGATCTTCTCTTCTCTTCTCTTCTCTTCTCTTCTCTTCTCTTCTCTTCTCTTCTCTTCTCTTCTCTTCTCTTCTCTTCTCTTCTCTTCCTCTTTCCTGGGCTTCACCAGGAAGCATTTATTAAGTGTCAAAGTGATAAATGAAAAGTCATATTTTATTGTGAATTATTCCAGCCCTGCAGTGGAGCCCAGATCTATCACCTCAGAGAGTTATTAACTGCTTTCCACAGAGAGCTATAAAATCCTCATCATTTTCTCCAGTCTCTGACCTGTCAGGGTGAAGGAAGGAGAGCTGGAATATCACAGAAGATAACTGGGAATCTATTTCCAATGTTCATCGTTGATTGGAGCCTGGTCTTGGCTGAAATGATTTCATCAGAGCAAGATGGGTCTTCTGAGAAAGACCTTTGCTTGGGGTTGATTCTTCCCAGCTCACTCTTCTCCTTTTCAGGTGGGACCACTCACACTCAGGGTACCCTGAATCTTCTCCAGAGTTTGTTTGCTACTGGTGGGTTGTCAGGAAGTAGACCAAACCTTTCTTAAGACAATTAATGTAATAAAGGCTGGATTGTCTTCCATGCCTTCATATATGGGGGACTTTCTTCTACTGCCATATTAATTTCTATTTGAATTCATGACCTGTGGAAGTCCATGCACTGAGTGTGCAGTGGGCTTGCTTGGAAAAGGGAAGGATCCTCCTATGGGAAGAGTTGAAAGGCAGTGGATTCAATCTGTTGGCCTAAGATTTGTTGGTGTTCTGTAAGATCTGTTGGGTGTAGTGATGGGCTAAATTCATGGTTGGAGCTTTACTTCTTAGCTGGAGATAACGACATCTGAGGCAAGATCATCAGCATCATCTTGGTCATCCTCAGTGCATTTTCTGTGCTCCCACAGAGCAGCAGCAGAGGGGAGTGAGGAGGAATCATCCCTTGCAGCTCATTGGACTCTTGGGCCGCTTGACACGTTGCTGCCTCCATTAAATGAAACTCCACTTCTAATTATATCCCATAATTACAGCCTTCAGCCAACGTGATTTGTAAAGAGAGGGGTCAGAGGGACTGAGATCACTGCGAGATTGACTGTGCAGTGGGGATCAGTAAACATCCCTGACAGAGCTGTGAGGGACTAATGCAATGAGGCAGAGCAGGCAGCTGGATTGATGGGAGCAGTGGTGTGGCCTCTGGCCCCTGAAGATATTACGTGACAAAGCAGTGAAAGTTGCAAACATGAGGGCAACCCATCTATTCAGCCTGACAGTACCAGGCAGAGGTTAAGAATCTTGTGGACTGCTCTCACCATCGATGAATGATCTGCAGCAGGGATCTGCATTAACACCTTGAGTGCCAGGCTCCCTGCTCTGCACAGCAGCACTGCCAGAGACAGAGCCCATCACCCCGAGATGGGCCAGCAGCAGGGCCTCTGTGGCCCTGGCAATGGGCTGCCCAGCTGGGGTGGCAGCTTGGGGAAGCTGAGTGGGGTGGGATTCAGTTGCAGATGATCTCTTGAAAAACGTGGGATGATAAAGAGTTTTCTTTTGTTACCTGGAAACCCCTGTGGTCAGATGGGATGCGTTGCAGTTTTGGCTTGAAATCTTAGTCATGGGCCTTGTGCTTGTCTGCTCTGTAGTCCTCTAATGGCATTCAAGAGAGGTTAAGTTTCATCTCCCAGGGTTCATACTAGTGCAACAGAGACACTCTGTAAGTAAGAATCAGTCCTGTAGGTTATTGGGTCAGAAAGAACCCATCGAGCTCAGAAAATCCCAGTGACTGACTTCAGCATGGAGGCTACTGAGTTCTGGGTTCCTCCTGTGCTCTTCTGCTTGGAGGTAAGGGGTGGAGAACTGGCACAGCTCTTTGGTTACCTCTTCCAGGAGTAGTTCCTCTCCCTGCTCATGTTCATGTTTCAGATGCCATTTAAATATTTCAGTCTCAGCTGACAGCTGCTGGGTCCTCAGTGTATTAAGACAGCAAAGGTGATGGGGGCTGAATGAAAATCAAAACCAGATTGTCTCCTCATTTGCCTGGTGATATAATTCCCCTTGGACTTAAACTGCATGGGAAAGGAGAGAAGATTGTTAAGAGGACAAACTGATGTGCTGAGGGAGTTGGGGGAGTTGGTTTGGCTTTCCTCCAGCCAGTGTGATTTGGAGTTTGTTTTCCCTGGGAACAGGTTGTGCAGCTGTATGTCCTTTGACTCAACACCTTCTGCACATCTCAGCCAGTTTCAGCCCCGTTTGATGGAGGGGTCATGGTCTAAAGGAGGGATGATGCTCATGCAGGTTTCACAGAAGTTGAGGTGAGGATTTTGTAAGGCTCAAAGGCCCCAGCTCCAACTTCATTGTGTGTCTCATGGGCAAAAGAGATCCAGAATGTTTCCCCAGCTGAAAAAGCTTCAGTAAGTGCTCACAGGCAGTTAACACTGAAACACAAAATCTCTCAGCAATTTGATTTCACTGTCTTGGTGTTCAAGAATTTCATCTTTATTTACCTGCACAGTAGTAAGGCATTCACTTGGCTAGGAAGTGTGCAGACATAGAATGAGACCACCTCTGACCCCAGCCTCCCACAGCCTGAGTGGATGAGGTGGCCAGAAGCCATTTTACAGATGGGGAGCTGCAACAAAGAGAGATTGAATTGTGTTCTCCAAGTCCCACAGAGTATCTGGTTGACAGTCAGCCAGTTCTGTCTTCCTTTCTTGTCTCTAATTCAATTCTTTGATCAGAGGGTTTGGCTTTTGTTTCTATAACTCATCCAACCTCCTTCTTGTTTTCCAGCAGTGTTGTTACAGGTTGGAGCAGGCACTGCTGTGCTGGCACCATCGTTGTTCTTCTCTGCAGGATGAGATGTGTGTCTGAGTCATTCTTTGCAGGAGTTGTCTTTCTCTCTGAGACATTTCTCTGGTTTCTGTGATGCAGAATAAATTGCACTACACAGCTTATTAGAAAAGCAACAAAAATCCCCCAAACAAAGCTTCAAAATCAAGGTGGTTCGAGGAAGCAAGCGGTGAAGCCCAACACAAACAAGCTGTAGGAATACAATTTGCAGGTAGTTTCCAGGCTAGACTTAGCAACAGCCTTTGCCCTCGAGAGCATCAAATGCCAAAGTCTGGGTTTACACAAATATTTTCACCCTCTGAACTGAATAGCAAAGAACATCCTGAATCTGGGGAGGAATGCTCAGCTCGTGAGGTGTTTCTCCCACTGGTACCCGTGGTTAGATCCTGGCCAGCTGCCTTCCTCTTCAGGAGAGGAAACCAGTGTACAAATGTTTCTCTAAGAGACCAGCACATCCCCTGAAGCTTACTGCTGACAGGGCTGGTGTGCAGGGGCCTCAGCTGCATTAATGCAGCCAACAGGAGCCATTTGGAAAGCAGGACCTGGGCCCTGCACCAGTGTCAGAGCCTCCTGGCTTGAGCTGCAGCCATGAGTGAGAAAGTTCAGAGCTGCTTTTAGAGACATTCAGGCAAGCTCAGAGGTATGTTCTGGAAGGATTCCCCTGCTTCTGGTATTTTGAGCTGTGTGCTGCTTCCTCAGAACACCTTGGGGGGTTGACAACCTGTGGGAAGATATTCCAGCCCAGCAGACTTCTCATCTCTCAGCACCTGAAGCAGAAAGCACTTCATTCCATGCCGAGCTCTTTTTTCATTGTGGGGATAAAGCAGCTTCCCCTCCCTGCATTGTACAGCTAAAACCTGTCCCAGTTAAAAATCAGATTCACCAAGAATGACTTTATTGATTTACAGGGTTCACCTTTATGAAGAACTCCAGTATTTCTCTTGGGACAAAATGAAGCAATATTACACATGGTAATGATAAATCCAGAGAACCTTCTTCTCTCCAGGGTGTAAGGTTATCCAAATGTATGCTCTTGTATTTATCATTTACCAACAGAGCTATTTAAACTACAATATTTGACAGGAGTGGTTGTGTCAGGTGTGATGGAGTGTGTGTTATAAAAGGACAGTAAGAGAGACTTTGAATTTGTCCTTCAAACAGAAAGTCGATTTTTGCATGATTGGTAGTTCAGAGATCATCTGCAGCACCAGACTAACTGGGGACAGTGTTCAGGGGGGGGCTGAGCCCCAGGGGCTTTTGCAGTGTCCCTGAGGACTGGCAACTTCTGCAGTAAAGGTGCTTAAGATGAGTGAGTCCACCTCTGCTGTACTGCCAACCTCCAGAGGTGATGTTTTCAGGGGAGTTCCTGTTCCTCCCAGATTTGGAGTCGAGGGCAGGAAGTTTTAACTCCCCCAGGCAATCCATGCCTTGAATCCATTCTGCAGGAGTCAGCAGCATCTGTAAACAGCCCCACATCTGACTAGTTTGAATTCTGTTAATCTAAGAGCTCCTCTGGTGTGCACACAAGTCTGCTTTGGTCTTGGAGCCCTTCAGGGCATCCCCCTGAACACCCCAGGTCCTGTGTCCCCCCCACAGGGTGTGGGTCAGGAACTGAGCCCTGCAGAGAATCTGACTGAGGAGGATTCCCTGGGTGCAGGGAAACTGGAGGGGAACCATGGGCTGGGTGTCAGGTACAAGGTGTCAGACAGGCCCAGATCACCAGGCTGTGGTGCATGGAGGTGTAACTGCTGGCTGAGTGCAGGGCTCCTGGAAAATACTCTCTGGATACTGAGATGTGGATACAGAGAATAAGGAAATGGTGTGATCCTGGCTCCTGGCAGGGCAATGAAAAATGTTTCCTGTAAAGGCTTTTGCTGGAAACTTTCATTTGTATTTCATTTGAAGCCATGAGGAAAAATGTAGCCCTTGGATTAACTGTTGTGTGCTTACACATCCTGGGGCCACAACCTGCCCTGGATTTTGCAGTTCTGGCTCTTTTCCTGGGAGAGAGACTGTCTGGGCAGGGAAGTGGCTGCTGGGCTGGCAGGTGAGGTGCAGGGGGCCAGGGACTGTCACTGCCACCTCCTGACACTGCTCTACCCCCAGCACTGCTGTACAGAGAACCAGAGTGGCCCAGTGTGGACACAGGAAAGGGCATTTCTCCAGTCTGGCAAGGTAGGGGGTGGCAGAGGCAGGAACAGACATGGGCTTCTCTCTTCTCCTCCTGCACTTCCCACTCTGCTCTGCTGAATGAAGAAGGGGCAGTTCCAGGCTGGAGGTAGGGTGGAGGGACAGAAATCTTTAAATTTGAGACTGGGCAAACAGGAGCAGTGCACTCAGGTGTCTCTTTAGTCTCAGTGCAAAGGTAACTCAGAGCTAAAGTGTCTGGGTCACAGTAGGAAGAAGGCATTAGTTTTTTAAGCTTGGGTTTGCAAAAATGTGAGCCTCTCTGTGTGCTCAGCTGTTGAGCCAGCATCTAAAATGATTCTCATAATATATTTACCAGTGGTGTGAAGTTCACTCTTTTATACTAGATTATGGTAATAATGGGATCGTGCAGCAGATTAAATTAGTTTTTCTACACAGTTTTGTTTCATCTCAGCAGCTAGATGTGTGAAATAAAGGGTGCAATTGGCAGTATTGTCATGGGTAAGCCACTTTCCTGCCAGACCCACCCTACAAAACACGGATTCTTCTTCATATCCTGGGGACAAACTGCCTGCCAAGCAATGCTTGAAAGGACTGGGAGAAGTGAGGGCTTTTTAAAGATTTCTATTTTGCTGTTAGGATAATTTCAGGGATTTGTGCTGGCATCTGGCATGGGCTGCAGCAGCCCCAGGGGACACTTCCACACAACTCCCCACCTAGATACAAAGACACCTACAGAGCACAGGAGACTCCACTGTGCCTCTGCAGCCTTTTAAAGTCCATTCAGGGTGGTCCCAACAAGCTCTTTACTTTGAACTCAACTGGGGGCAGCACTCCTGAAACCTCACCTGGACACAAGTTTGATAGATAGGGAGAGCAGCAGGTTGTGCAGAATGGCACCCACCCAGCACTGGCTGAGCACCCGTGGGTCAGGCTGCAGCCAGAAACAACCTGACATGTGGGTGAGGAGCATCACCAGGACACTCTCAAAGCATCTTGGGCTTTGCTTTCTCAACAGTTGTGTCATGTGGAATGTTTAATGGACTCACTTGCTGAGTTCTCAACCCTTCCTCCTGCAGAAAGAATATGCAGGGATGCTCTTATAAGAACACTGACCTCTTTCCCCATCCCTTTTGGGACCTGGGGTTTGCTGTGAAAATATGTCAAAAACCATCAGCAGGGAGGATGCCCCTCAGCAGATGTTCACATCTTAATTCCAAAAATCAGCTGCAAAAGCCCCAGCCAAGTGTTCATAATTTTGTTTGATCATATTGAGGCAATGCAGCAGAGAAAATTAAAACTGCCATGCAAACTTTACCTCCTGTCATGCTTTTTGGTAACTTCTCTTTAAGAGTTACTGGAGTGGGTAAAAATCTAGGCTAGGGCTTCTTATCACACATCCCAGATTTGCCTGGCTGAACATCCAAGCTAGGAGTCAGCTGAGAAATTTCCCAAGAAGATTTTGTTGGTTTTATGTAACTTTATCACTTTATCTTACATTTTGCATGGAGTGGTCCAGGCCCAGCTTCCTACCTCCAGCAGGGATAGCTGCAGTCACCAGTGTCCCAGGAATGAGACCAAGGGAGAGCAAAATCTTTTCTTAGCTTCAGCAGAAAGTTCTTTAGTTTTAATCTGAAGCAGATTTACAGCAGGGAACTGAGAGAGAGAGGGGAGGAAGTGCTGCTGCTCCTTCCAGTGCAGGTGAGAAAGCAGAGGGACAGAAAAGTGTATTGTTATCATCAATTTATAGCCTAGCATGTGCCCAAGTAAAAAAGCAAGGCTTTGCTGTTCCAGCTTCCACTTGGGAACACAGAACAGCAAAATGCCTTCAGAACTCTTCAGAAGTGAGTCCAGCCTGAGCTGAAATGCAGCCACCTCAAGGGCTGAACACTGAGGTGCTTCAACCACCAGTGCCCAAGAGGTGGCTGTAACCTTAGAAACCAGAGGCTGGGAAGAAGCAAGGATCTTACACACACAATAGCCTTAAAACCCCCTTCCACCACCCCTGAGCAGAGTGTTTTTGGGTTTCTCCAGGTCTGCCTTGCCTGCCCAGCAGCTCATTAGCTGTCTGCTGGGTTAATGAGGGCTCCTGCTTCTCTCACCAGCCCTTGCCTTGATACTACCCACAGCACTGAGCCTTTTAGGAGTGTTTTAGGAGTGGTTTAGGAGCCTTTTAGGCTTCATCATGAAAAAGTGAAGCCAAGACTTAGCAGGGGGATCTCACCTGATGGGTGCTGGTCTGGTACCCAGGATGGAGGAGGTCAAGCTGTTCTCTCCCCAGCTGGGCATCCCTGCTCCTCTTGCCCCTCCTGCTCTGCTCTTCTACAAAAACAGGTTTTTTTCTGTTGCTGCTGAGAAGTAACACCTGCAACAACACATCCTGCCCTAACAGCACCCAGGGGAGCTGCTTCACCACAGCCTGGCAGGGGAGGTGACACCCAGCCCAGAGCTGGAGTAACCACGTTCAGCTTGTGAGAGGTGACAAGATTATTGCTCTGTGGGCACAGTGGGGAAGGAGCCAGCTGCAGTGTGACAAAGAGCTCTGACAAGCACAGCCCAGCATGTGTGAAGAGGGTGGAGGTGCATGAGCCCAGCCCAGGGGATGAACAGGGGACACTCAGTCTGAACCCATTTCCACCTGGATTCAGAGCTTTCAGACCTTCCTTGGTGTTCCAAGGGGATGGCTGTGGGTGCCTGTACATCTCTTTTTTCTTCAGTCTCATTTTTGGCAATAATCATGTGTAATTTTCATGCACTGCCTTACCTCTCAGCTCCATTCATCACATGGCCACTGTGATGGCCAATTAGTCATCTCTCATTGTTAAGCAGTGCTAACAGCTACTTGAAATGCAAGCAGAGCTTTGATGTGGTTCTAACTCAGATGGACAGTGATACTTGTGATTAAGACATCAAACAGAAGAGAAATGTGATACGTGTGTAGCTGAGGGAACCTTTGCATTGAACTATTTCAGCAATAATTATGTATTATCTTTATTAACATGGCTCGAGTTAGTAAATAATGGGTCATGCTTTTGCATTTGGGCTGTTAAATCTATATATATAGTTTAGATTCAGGCTAAATTCCAGATTTCAGGGCTCTCTGCTTTGCTGTGAGATGGTGCCTTGCCAGAGCATCCCTCAGGGGTGCAGGTTTAGCAGGAGGAGGGTGGAAGGGCTTCCCCACAGCCCACCCTGGGTGGGTAGGGATGATAGGGAACACCATGGAGTTCCACCACCACTCCAGTCCTTTCTGGGCCATCTTCCCAGTGCATCTGGGTCTGCTCAGGCCAGAGGGAGTCTGAATGCTGCCTGCCAGCCTACCTGCTGGTACACCTGGTACCCTTTGCAGATGGCAAGCAAGAAGTGCAGCCCCCCCTTTCCTCTTGGGGCTTTCCTCTTTCTGCCCCTGAGGTACAGCTTCAGGAGCAAATCCAAACTACAGCCCCCTCTGCTCTTCCATTGCCCAACAACACACATGAGTGAGGCTAAAAGTCTGCCTGGCATGGCCTCTCCTCCTGCTTTGGGCTGGGTTTGCTGGCACTGCTCCCTCACTGTGCCACACTGAGAGCTCCTCAGGTCCTGAGGTGCAGCTCCCTGCAGTCACACCACTGCCACTCCTGGTGATACTGTCCTTGCAATGGGGAGTGAAGCTGGATTAAGTTATCCCAGGCAGAAGAGCAAATAATGATAGTAAGTATTAATATCCTTTCTTACTATTTATACTACTGACTTAATTACTATAAGCAGTAATAGAGAGTGAGGAAGCCACTGTGACAACCATACATTGATACCCATCACATATATGCCTCCTCCAACACACTTTCCAAGTAGTGTGTGTGACAGAAATCAGAGAAACACCCACCAGGTTTTGATGACAAAATTCAAACAGAATGTTTCTCTCACTGAAGGAGCTGAGAACCTGCTTGCACCCTTATTTTGAGAGTAATAAAAAAAAGGAGGGGGAGGGGATATTGGGAAACAGAGAGGAGTTGTTTTGAAAGGAGAAACTTTCTATTTAAAACAAACAGGAAAAGGGAAAAAGATCAGTGTCAAAATTCATTGGGGGAAAGAAAAAAAAACAGAAATGAGTTTAAACAAAATGTATTTCTTTCTCTGGAGAGGGTTCTGTTTTTCTGTAGCCTTATTAATCAGCTTGTTCCTCATTCTCCTTTTAAAAGAGACAAGGGAGAACAGAGAGCTGGTGAGTGAGAGTGAGGCTGGAGCAGCACTTCGCACATATCTTTGTAACATTAGTATTGCAGTTCTTTGATTCCAGCTTTAATCGACCTTCTTTTCTCCTAATGAGCCACTCTGAGAGATGTTTGCCTTTTGCAGTGAAGTGTTCCACTCTCCTCTTTCTTCCACTGGAAACCCACATTTAGGACCTCTTTAAAAAAACCCCTTACCCCCTCAGTTCTCACACCTGGGCTGACATCCCCAGGAGTCTCTTTGCTGACCGTGGCTGGAAGAGCCTTGCTTGTGCTGGGGATAAGAACTCTTGGAGGACTGCAATTGATTCCATGCAATGGGCTCTCTGAGGGCCCTGAAATCTCTGGCCACAGGGCCACCACTCCATTCTTGAGGCCGGATCAGAAACCCCAGGCTAATGGTACCAAATTCCCTGATGCTCTTTCATCCATCTTCTCTTTGGTGTTTGATGTCTCTTCAGGTCACCTCACTCTCCATGTGGAAATCCTTCAGTGGTGCAGGTAAAGCATTGATAATGCCTTCAGTGGGGTGCTCTCTGGTGGAAGGCCCTGAGGAACCATCAGGCAGAAGGCCTACCTGATGTTCATTAAAGCCAGGAAGTGCCCTGCAGCCCAGGAACATAAAAGTGGACAGAAGGGAGGTTATCCACGGGCTGAGCTCTGCCTGGGTCCAGAAGCATTGACAAATCAAGGGTGGAATCTGGGCTGGAGGAAGCTTCTAAACTCTGGGTTTTCCAATGGCCTCTGCAAACCCTGAACTCGAGTCCTCTAAAGGAGATGATGGAGGATTTTTTTCAGGGCCAGTCACTTTTGTGGAAAGATAAAAGAGTTGATCTAAGGATCAGTTTAGATTGCCATCTTAGGCCAACTCCCAGGTAGAGCTCCATGGTTTCACTCAAGTCTGATCTGTCAGCTGAGGGCTTGGGATGGGGCTGTGTCATGCAGCAGCATTTCTGTGACATCTGAAGCCTTCTCCTACACCATTCAGTCATTCCCTCAGGCTCTCTCCATGATGGATTAAGAACCATGCTGAATCCATGACCATCTGGGGCCAAGATCCATGCAAGTTGCTCTCAGGTGTAAATCAGTGCTCCAGTGGAGCAAGGCCAGTTTCTCCTGGTTGGCAACTCAGCTGTAGAAGTTCTGCTTGCATGAGTGATGTGGAAGGCACTTACTTAGATGTGGCTGAAGTGTCTTATCATGCCCCGTGCCCACTGTGTATGCACTGAACACAACCATTGCCACTCTTCCTAAAACACAGGAGGAAGCAAAAAGCATCCAATAAATTATGATGGGACTTTTACAGGGATATTTCCTTGATGTACATAAAGTGCTGCCGGATTTTATTGCATTTTGGCGACCAACTGGACAAAGGCAGTTCTGCTGTGAGACAGAACTTTCAAGGACTAAGTGCTCTTAGAGCCTAAGTGCATCATCTTCACTTAAAGGAAAAAAAAAAAAAAAAAAGGAATGGGAAGACAGAGGTGACAGAGAGGGCAGAATTTCAAACAAGTGTTTGCTGGGCTTCAGAGCCACCAGTGATAAAACCAGAGCCAGATTTTCAGCTTCCCATGTAAACAATTCAGTCAGAGCAATGTTCTGGTGTTCTCAGCAGCCCCTTGGGGGATGGTTGAAGCTCAGCCACTGCAGAGATCCCTGTTGGGTGGGTCAGATGGGTCCAGCACATGGATCTGTGAGCTGTAGAGACCATTACTCCACCAGAGGCTGCCCATGAGGCTGGAGGTTGTTACCAGTGTCTGTACAGCACTGCACTGGAAAGGAGCACCTCAACTACTGGCTCTGCCCATCCCTGTCCTGAGCAGCCTCTCAGACAAGGCTGCATCATGGAAAAGTGAAGCCAGGACTGAGCAGGGGGATCTCACCCGATGGGTGCTGCTCTGGTACCCAGGATGGAGGAGGTCAAGCTGCTCTCTCCCCAGCTGGGCATCCCTGCTCCTCCTGCCCCTCCTGCTCTGCTCTTCTACAAACACAGATCTGCTCTCCTGGGCTCTTAAGACAATTATCTTGTCTGTGAAGAAGAAACCTTCTCCCTTCTGTTCAGCACAGCAGAACTGCCCATTTTGGATTATTTGGGTTCTGTCATTCATCCTGATCTCATTTCATTTGCTTTACTTTTTCAGGAAAGAATATCACATTTATCTTTGTCTCCTCTTTTACTCATTATTTCTTCTTCTGTACCTTCTTTTATTCTGTTCCTCATTTCTCTTTCTGTTTACCAGCCCCTCCCCACCTTCTTTTCTATGTGTCTTATGAGGCTTTTTTTTTTATCATGGCTTTGCAGTTTAGTGGATTAACTTTATTAGTTTCTTTTGTATGTGTCTAATTGACATGCAGTGTCAAAATCTATTTCATTTCAGCAGAACTGACCTTTCTTCCCTTGCAGGCAGAATTATTTATTTTCTCCAGCTAATACCTGTGGTACATTGATGAAAAACAGAGAGAGGTGCAGCACTGTTTTACTTAGAGGGTGCAGGGAGTTTGGGGCAGCAGCAGGAATCACTCAGCAATTGGGCTGAAGAACAGATCTGAGATTTCTACCCCACGTCACCATAAAAGAGCAAGCTTAAGGGGTTTTATTTCTCTTCCCACTTTTATTTCTAACAAAATCTCTTTCCTCCTCTCAGAATGTCATTGCTGCAGAAGGAACAAAGGGATGCATGGGAACACCTGAGCCTGGGCCTGGAGGTACAAGCTGTCTCTGACAGCAGGATGAGCAATCTGCTTCAAAGAAAAGTGCAAAACCTTCCTAAGTGAGGCTTTGGGGGTATACTTCATGCTTCCAGTTCCCTGGCTCCCAGGGCCTGTGTTTGTTCTCCAGCACAAAACTTTCTCCCTTCCAGAAACCCCCAGGGTGCTGTAGTTCCAGTGCCCATCACCAGGGCCTCAAGGTCCCAGCTGTGCCAGGACTTTGCAGGGGAGAAGTCCAAGCAAGAATTGCCCACTTGCATGCAGGGCTCCTCTTTTCCCTTACCTCTTTTAAAAAAACATGAAATAGGCTTTTTGATGGAAAAATTTCAGTCAGCCCCCAGAGCTCTTTAGCTTCCCCCCCAATGGGCTCCTCTTCCAGAGCACCTGGCAGGCAGGTCCTGCTTTCCCAGCTGCTCTCCTTGCTTCCTCTCTCCTTATTTCCTCACCCAGCAGAGCTGAAATGGCAGTTGACAGCTTTTTTTTGGAAGATGTTTTCATTGTGATTTTAATGGGCTAATTTCTTTCCCTGAATTGCCATAATTCAGATTTAATGAAACATGTCTTATAAAATTAAAGAAAAAAAAAAAAACCCCAACCCACCAATAATAAAGTGGAATGCCCCATTAAGCTGAAGAACAAGGAAATAACATATGTAGAGACCTGATCACTCTGACCCTGCCATCTCAGCAATGCCAGCAGCCATCATGCACGTGCTTTACATCAGATGATTGTGCTCCCCACCAGGAGAAAATATCAAACAAAATAATAATAAATAAATCAAACTGGAAGAGGAACTGCTGCCTCCTCCCTTTGCACCCCTGCCCAAGAGCACTGCTCGGTCATGAGTTGCTGCTAGATAGCAGCACCATATAATGGTCTTTTCTGTCTGTCTGACCTGATTCCTGGCTGAGATCTCATGTTTTTGGTCTCCTGACCACCAGGGATCTCCAGCACAAGCTGTGCCAAGGGGTCTCTCATCCCACTCTTTGACACCTGCTAAGACTGATCTGGTGTCTTTGGGCTCCTTGAGACCTGTACCTGTAGAGAGGTGGGGTTAAGGCAGCTTTTAAGTGGTTGATGATTTATTCTGAATCCCATGGTGGGATGGGTGAGGAAGGCTGGGATGTCCATGGGATGATGGCTCCAGGCTGCCTGGGGCTGCACTAAGGGAGAGCTGCAGCTTCCAGCCCAGAGCCAGGAGTCAAGAGAGACCTGGCTGGGTCCAGACCCAAGCTTCTCAGCTGAGAATTGAGAAGATTCCACCAAAATCAACCCAAACCCTCACACTACCAGGCAGGACATGGGTTTGGGCAGCAGTACCTTAGTGTTCCAGTACCAGTCCTGTCTTTTTTTGGGAGAATTCCTCCCTGAAAAATACTGACATGCAGCCAAAAGCAAAAGCAGTCAAGGGATAAAATTTATTGTGATGCTGAGGCAACGGGTGAGATTAATGCTTCCCCTTCATCTCGTGACCCTTCATCTCTGTGCTTCACATCAGGTACTGTATAAAACACATCCCCCAGCATGCTACCTGTGGAAAAAAGCATCAGAGAAAATAACCTGTTTGTAAGTGAAGGGCTGAGCATCAGTGTGCATGGGTTGTCCCTAGAGTTACACCCCAGAGCCCCATGGTGTAGGGAGGGGGATATGTCTCAGGTGATGGAGGTACAGCTCTGCTCCTGACCTTCTGCTCTCTGGTAAGGACAAGGGGAGTCCTTTGCTACAGAAGAAGCTAGAACATGCAGTTGGGAAAGATACACTGAGAGAGAGGAAGCACATTTCAGGTTTCTGACCTGCTCACCAGATCAGCCTCTCAGGGAGCAGGCAGCAAGCAGAAACCAACCTCCTTTCTTTACAGTTCCTCTCTTCCATCTGAATTCAGCTGATTCAGGAGGCCTGGTGGCTGTGAGTCCCTCCAGCAGGTGTTACAGACACAGATTTGGGCTTGCAGGCTTTCTCCTCAACCACTAGAAAGCTTCTCTTGTCCCGTGAGTAAATTGGTGTCTGTTGGGCATGGAGGGAGAGCTGCTGTTCTCTGTAACCACTTCCATACAGCTGATGCTGGAAAGCAACATGCTTTGACCTTAGGGATTTCTGAGACACAGTGATGAGCAAAATGGAAATAGATGAATTAGAAATGTCTTTTAAAATAAAGCCAAAGAAGGGAGAAGGGATCTTTATTCAAGCTTTAACGAGGTAGTTAGCGCTGAGTAATTACCTATGAGCAACTTACAGGAGGGGAAGGTTGCTTAAGTTCAGTTTACTTGTTTTGGTTAATTAGGTCCCATTCCTTTGAGAGGAGTTAATTGGACAGTGGCATTCAGTGGGATAATGAAATAAATGTCATGTCATATAAAGAGTTAATTATTGGCAAGGAGGTGTTCACCCTTCTGGAGGCAGGGAGCTGGGGCTGATGCAATGGTTTGGATGCAGTGCTTTTCTGTGGAGAAAGACTGCTTGGCATAAGTGTGACTTGGCATAAATATTTGTGGGAACACATCTATTTGGGTGGAAATTTTGCTGTTAAGATTTATGAGGTCACAGAAAGAGAAAGAGGAATGCAGGCTCCTAGCTGGACTGTAGGATGCTGCTTTCTGGTTTAGGAGGTGGCAGCACTCCCATGGAAATGAAGACCTTGAATAGTAAAAGTGTTTTTGCCCCAAGTCTCTGCTGGTTCCTGTGTCTTTTGCAGAGAAGATGGGTGCTGTGATGTAAACATCATTACTTGGTGTCCAGGAGCAGATAGGTTGGCCATGCAAGGTCAGCAGTATGGTCACTGTTGACATTTCTGTTTTTCTTTATGATTGCCATACAAAACTTGCAGGAAACTGCTCAGATGGCCCATGGAGAAGAATATAATTTCTGGACAGATGCAGTGCCACAAAAACTTGCAAATCCACTGAGAAATGGATGGTATGACTTGAATTTCATTGAGAGAAGGTTGCTTATGTACAGACCTTACTCTGGGAATTGTAGAAAAGAAATCCATCATTGGAAAGCCTCTTGTCCATCTGCTTATTGTCTTGAGGGACACATGGATTCTGGAAAGCCCAGCAGTGGTGCTGGAGGTGCTCAGTGCTCAGCTGGGAGACACGGAGTCCATCTGGGCACAAGCTGGGCTTGGGGAGGGGGAGAATGGGACATGCACCTTCTGTAGATGTGCCCAGAGGGCAAACCTTGCTGAGCACATCTGCTAGCAAAGACTTTATGGGCAAGAGCTCTGGCTTTACACCCTTGAAATGTAGCTCAGTCTCTCCTGGTTTGTATTTCCTCAGCCTGATGGTGTCAGCCACTGCTGCTGCTGGGCTCTCCTGGAGGTGGTTTCTGCATGGGGCTTGGTGCTCACTGATCAGCTACTGAGGTTATTTTAATGGGCATATTACTGTATTTCTGGCACCATCTGCTCCTCTCTCTGATTACTGATGCAAGGAGGGATTAAGGGAAAGTCTTTTCCCTCTTTCAGCAGGAAGGGAGTTATTAGTGCTTTAAGCACACGTATCCAGTCTGGTTTGAGTGCCCAGCAGCATCTGGCTTGTCCTCTCCATCTTTCCCCAGACAAATCGGGGGAGGAAATCTAATTGGTGAGTGGAGATCTCTGGCTGAGAGCTGTGCTGGGAGCTGCTGTTTGCCTTTGTTTTTTCCCCAGGAGATGCTGTGCGTCACAGATCCAAGGCTGTGTCTGAGCCTGTGATCCATGGGGTGGGACCCACAGCCCTGGAGGCAGAGCAGAGAAGGGAGGCAGAGGGGACCTCTTTCCAAGAGCCAGAACCTGCAGGTCTGGAGAATACCATTAGGTGTCCTGGGCTGGATGTGACTTTATGCTGAGGATACATCCTGTTGGAATGAATCACACATGGAAGGATTGTCTAAACCTCTCAAAGTGCAAGGGCTGGGAAAAGACATTCTGTAAAATCCCCCTCCCTGTGATGCTCTGGAGTCCCTGTTGTCCCCTGCTGCTTACCCTGATGCTGTGAGATGACGGTGGGAAAACACAAGGAAGATTTGAGGCAGCCCCTGAAAAGTTTTGCAGGAAAGAGAGGGGAGTCCTGGGCCTTCTGGCAAGTGTTGGACAAGAACCTGATGTTGAGTGATGTTGGACAATATGGATGGGATCTCCCAGGGGTTTTATGTTCTGCACCATTCACAGTGGGCCTGGTGGCAGTCATGACAGGAGTCAGTTTGGAAAGTCACTGTGTCAGGGTTGGACAACCCCCTGAAGTCCAACTTGGAAGAAAAGTCTGAGGCATGGCAGGTCATTGCAATGCAGGGCTGAGCTCATGATGCAGTCTGAAGGACTTTGGGGTAATAGAAAATGCAGGGCTGGCTGTGACTTGCTTAATATTCGAGAGGCTGGCTGCTATTTACTAGAACACATCTTGTCTGAAAGGTCAGTACACAATCTTAGAGTTTCTCTGCACGTTTTTCTTTGGGCCTGGAATGAGCACTTGTGCTCACTCACCCATGGCAAGCACAGAAACCATTTATCAGCAGCAAGTAGTTAAAACAAATATGCTGAGCTGGTTGGAGGCCTAAAGCCAGGCAGTAGAGGTGAGATCAAAGGAGCTGCTCATTTTGTACCTGGCTTGAAGTTGGCTTTTCCCTTGAGAGCTCAGCAGACAATGGACTAAAGATAACCTACCTCCTAGCACTGCCAGGGAATGCCTCTAGGAGGGCTTAGTCAGGGAAAAGAGGAACAAAGAAGAGAAGAAAGGAGAGGGAGAGACCTGAGAGAGGTAAAGAACAGGGAGAAAAAACACAGATAGGTGACTTTACTGTGCCTTGCTCTGCATTTCTTGTGTGTAACTTCTTCACTCTCTAATCCTTCCTCTTGTCCACCATTTCCTTCTTTGCTGACCCGGGCGTGTAAGAGCAATTTTTGTTAGACTTCCGGGCTATGTGGGACTCGTAGACACAGCTGGATCAGCCCTTGTGGTACTTTATTTGACCTGGGCAGGGAGGATCTCTGTGTCTAGAGGCTTTGGGCTCCTTTTCCAGAGCCAGCACTGGGCACTGGGTGTGCCCTCCCTACCCCAGGTGTGAGGAGCTTTTTGTCTGGACCCTTGCAGTGTCAGCAACCTCCCAGTTTTGAAATTTTATCAAAACACTGAAAGTTGAGAAAAAGCACATCAGATGAGGACATTAGTAAAATGCTTGAATCTGGGCTGAATCCCTCAAATTATTCTGTTCAGAGCGAGGTGGAAATGAAACATCAGAAAAAAACAAACAAAACAAATTGATATTTGTGAAGTGAAACATTTCCACTCCTCAGTTTGGAACCCTGATATTTAAAGGCCTGCCAAATTTCCCATTTAAAAATAACCCCACCCACAGATCTGAAAATGTATCATCGAAAAACAATCACCACTTTATTCTGGGCCAAAGGAACGTTTGAGGAAGAGAACTGAAGAGGGGAAGTGGTTTCATTGTATTAGAGGAAAAATCCTTGTCCAGCTGAAAAAGCCTGCCTCGAAAAGCACTTTTCTCCCAGATTTTTGGCCCCACTGAGGCAGCCTCAGTTCCTGCTCTGCCTCCAGGCAGCTGCCAGTGAGGTGACAGCTCCGGAGAAGAACGACAGTGAGCTGCAACTGCCAGCCTCAGCTACAGAAATAGTTTCAAATCAATTGTTCTGCTATTCAACTAATTCTTGATTGCAGCCTTCCATGGATAAGAAAAGCCCAAAATAAATGTTAAGCTTTGCTGCCTGTTCCAGGCTCTCCATCCCTGTAATCACATTGCAGATGGCCACACCTCACCTAAGATCAAACAATCAGACTGGACACGGAATATCATCCCCCACTGAGTGCCAGGAGTGCTCTGGTTGCTGAGCCCCAAATGCCTCTGGGGTGGGCAAACAGGCATCACCTGCCCCTGGGGCTGGGCCCTGGGTAGGCTTTGAGCAGGGCTGTTGAAGCAAATACCCATTTCAAAGGGGTATCAGAAGCTGGGAAGCAGCCAAGAGACTTCTTCTAACTGTGATTGTGCTTGACACCCCTAATGAAACAACATTCAGATCACGGCGATAAATTCCCAAACTGCAAGGCTTCCAAAAAAAAAAAAAAAAAAGCTTAGCATTTCTCACAACGCCCTCCAAATTCAATCTGCATAAGCTCCAAAATAAGTGTATTTTCTACCTTAAATTAATACTTGGCAGCAACTTTCAGTTGGCTCATTTAATTAAGTTGGTGTGCAGATCCCATTTTAATGTGTTTAACGCCGCTAAAATGACAGGCATACTGATCAAGGGGATTGTGTTTTATTATTTCTATTTATTTATTTTTTAATTTAGACTCAGATTTCTTTCCCTCCTTGCAGTACTTGCTGCTGCAGGAACGTGCCTCCAGTGGGTGACACAGCAGAGCACCCCAAGCCAAGCTGGGGGATAAAAGGGAGCAGAGCACGAAATGAAGGAATTAAGTTAATGCAAGTTAATTAGGGCATTTCATACCACAAGGATCTTCAGGATCAAGAAATAGCAACACACAATGACACCTACTTAATGAATCTTCTCTGCTGCCCAGCATGAAATAAGATTTGGTGGCTTCTTGCATGGGTTTGAGAGCATTGGCCTAAAAGTGAGACAGCTCCCCAAGGCCCCCCAAGGCTCCCCAAGGCTGAGAACGGTTTTGTCCTGGCTGTAAGTTTTGCCCAAACGTAAGGAGGGCTTAAAATGAACTTTGTGTGCTGCACATCTGCTTGGTGCACCCCATTTATAAACATTTCCAGAACCTGTTGGTTTTCAAACATATCGGAAAGAGAGCCAAAGAGCTTAGAGGAGAGGAATTCCTTCATGTTTGGTGAAAATGGGGAGAAGAGAAAGACCTAAATCAGTGTCCTGTTGGAGAAAAGGCAGGTTTTGGGGCTGAACCACAGTGTTAGATGTTGGAAAACATGCACACAGTGAGCCACATGTGAGCAGATTCAATGCTTTCTCCTTCTCCTCAAGCCTGTGTTGCTTTTCCTGAGGCTTCTTCATCCCTTCCCACTGCACTGAGCAGCCCCACCATGGTGTGGTTGGGCACTGCTGTATCAAAATGTTAGAAGAACCAGGCAGGAGGCAGCAATCTAGAGGCAGGAAGGCAAAAAGAGGCCAAGCTGGGCAGTTTTACAGCCCAGGCACTGCTCAAAGCCTCATCACTTGGACCATTTGGATAAATGGCCTCTTGAAACCACAGCCTCTGGCTCTGGAGCCTCTGGACTCCCTCCCCAGGCAGGGATTTGTTGTGTGGTCCTGAGTAGGTGTTGCAAATGGTTGAGATGAATCCTGTGGTAACACATCCCACAGAGTGTTGCACTGGAAATGGTTCAGAGTGGGTTGGTGTAAGTAACTGCAGCTGCAATTGTCCAACTGTCCCAACAATTGTCCCACTGATCATTTAATGGCAGCTTCTGGCTTCAGCTCTGGGGCTCTGGTGTCGAAGCAGAGGCAGCTTCTCATGGCTCCAGGTAACCTGGTGTGATCTTGCAAATACAGAGATATTTTTAGAAAAATTGGTCCTATCTGAGGGGAGAAACAGGTGACTGTTGTGTCACCAATTCCTTTTCTCATACTCACTTGGTGTCAGAGCATCTTTTGATTTGACCACGATTACTTGGAACGATTTGGGGTTATTTTCAGCTACCTGTGGTCCATTCACTTCAATGCTCTGTCCTTAGAGACATGATTTTTTTTTCCCCATTCCTTGCTTTAAGCCTTGAAGTTAATTCCTCCCTCCCTCTCTCTCTCTCTCTGAGGATTTTCATCCTGAAGCTTTTGTGCCCGTGATTATTTCATCTTTGCCAAACACCACTTTGACATCATCTGAACCACAAAACTATCAGCTGCCTCACCATTCCTCCTCTCCTCTCAAATCCTCAGGAAGGTGCTGAATTATCTGTAGCCCAGCAGTGCTGCAAAGACTTAGTTTTTGGCTCAAATCATGTCTCTCCTTGGCTAATACTTCCCTAAAGCCCCAGAAGGTGTGATGCTTGTGGCTGGCAGGAGGAGGAGGGTCTCATGGTTTATATTATGCTTTCATTTGCAAGTGGCTTATAAAAGATTAATAAGTGATTAATAGGCATTATAGACATGAGTGGCATAATTTAGCAGGTGATTATAAGCATGTCAGGAGAAGGTATTACAGAATATTAGAAGCAACCTATTGACTGTTTGGGCTTTGTAGTAATCTGTAAGCATTGATTAGTCATTCATTAAAACATCTATTAATCATTTTCACACCTCCTATCACCAGTTGTGAATAGTTGTCAGAAAACACAACCAGAAATAGTACCCTTCTAGAGTCAGTCTTAAGAGATTTCAGAGCCAGAAGTGCCAAAATGCAGCCCTGATTCTGACCAGACCTCACGTTTCTGCAGGATGGAGTAGGTTACACCAGGGAGAATCAGGATCACCTGAGAAATGCTGGTGCTGCACATGGGACAGAGGAGAGTGGGAGCTGACAGCCAGGTTGCTGTGCACTTTTCAGAGAATTTTATATTGAAAATTAGCAGGTGAGAAAGAAAGATTTTTTTTTTCCTTAGGCTCATGATTATAATCTAAGCCAGACCTTCTGCTGTAATCTGAGCCTCTGTTACCTGTGGGCCCATGGAGGAAGATGAAGCCACTCTCCAGAGTGCAGCTTCCTCATCTCTGTCCCTTCTTATTCTAAAGTTTGTCCACTGAGGTGAGTTGGGAGCAGTCAGGAGCTGCTTTTACTGAACTGCCTCTGATTCACATGTGGTCCTTTTAATCATGCTTTTTAAAAAACTGAACTTGGCCATTTCAGATGCTTTTTTCCTCTTGGGGTCTGAGTTTTCATTGCTTTTCTAAACAGAAAGAAATACAAAAAGAGGGACAAGTGTTTTCTTTTCCAAGGGGAAGAAATCAGGAATTTCTTGGTGAGAGAGAAACGTGGAATTTGAGTGACAATCTCTATCTGATGCTTTCAGAGACCTTGTGTGCTGTTTCCCTCTGGACCTACCTTTGTCCTGGCCACCATTCTGCATTCTGTTTGTGGCAGTGTCCCTGCCTTGTCTGCTGCATTCCCTTGCCTCTCTTTGGGGATGTGAACCTTTCTCCAGTACCACATTTTGAACATAAAAACAGTTTTGATCCCAAAAAGATTAGTTTGAGATGACGGGCAAGTCAACACACAGAACATTTATTTGGACCTGCCCAGGGGAAGGGTGAGAGGCAGGATCTGATTACTGGGACAGCTTTGGTCCTGCAGCACCAGCTCCTTAGGCACTCCCAGTGTTCTTTAGGCATTGCACTAGCAGTGATTTTTAAGGAGGGATGTGAAGGGAGATAAGGAGGCTTCAGAGGTTTCTACAGAGGATTAGCATAGGAGAAACTTTCCTCTCCATGGTCTCTCCTGGCCTCTGCCTGAAGGAAACCTGACAGCCATGTGCTTACCTTCCAGCATGCATTCTGAGTGCTTTTCCCTGTTGGGCCGTGCGTGGGCCAATTACCAGTTCCATCCCCATGAAATGCTGCCCCTTTACGTTTCTCACTTAATCGATTTGGATGAAATCTCCCTGAAAATCCTGTTTCTTTTCTTGCTAGTTTTTTTCCCTCTAATGCAGCCTGCTCTAATGCCTCAACAATCCTCCTTCAGATCCCTACGTAGCCCATTAGTGTGTTTGTACTCTAAGATTTGCTTCCCTTCCTATAATGCAGGAGGGATAATTTCATGGTGTTTTTCCATCTCTGAATATTGACAGAGATGCTGCTGGAAGTGCTGCTCCCTGTTCCTGCGAGTACCTGTTCACACTTGAGCTCACACTCTGGTTATTTAGCACTTAGCAGCTCCCCCCTTCCTTGCATGAGTGCTAATTGGCTAAAATTAAACAGAAGAGCTGAAATATCCTTCACACCTTATACTCATGCCCCCTTCTCAGCCTTTTAGCCTGCTGGTGCTTCAATTAATCCTGTTGGACATGCCAGATGACTCCACATCACTACTCCTCACCCTGGCTGCAGTGGTCCAGGCTCTCACAGAGGTGCTGTGACCCCCACTGTCCTTTTTGTCTATTTAATATTTGCTAAATGCTGCAACTTCTTGCTGCTCTTGGGGTGAAGTGATTTGATCCCTGCTCCTGTTCAGGGCTGGGTGAGATGCTCTATTTGGAGCAGAACCCAGACCTTGCTGCCAGGCAAGGACATTCCCTGGCACCAGACCTGGGCTGAGGCACAATCCACATCTGAAACTTCTCCTGGGATTCCCTGGCTGATTTCACCAGGTCCCCAGGGGACATACCCAGGGACTTGTGTGTGACTCTCCTCTGGGATGTGTTTGCAGGTGAACTCTTGCTGTCTGAGCTCTGCATTTGTATTTCTTCCTCTCTTGCAGGAGGACTGTGAGCAAATAATCTGTGTGCAAAATGTGATCAGGGGGGAATGCGGAGGCAGCTGCACTGAAGGGTTTGGACAGTAAAGAGCCATAACCAAAGATGATTTCTTGCCCTGACCCAGATTCCTCTGGGAAACATGTGCACATCTCAGAGTTTTCCAGTTCCAAACATTAAACAGGCAGGAGAGCAGTGAGGAAATGCTCACTGCAGCCTCAGCCACTCGGAGACCACGGTGATTCCCAAGTGCTATGTGCTTATCAGACCTGTGCTGGAGAGTCAGATGGAAGAGAAACACCACCCTGCATCCTACATGGGCTGAAACCAACCATGTCCACGCTCCTCCAGGAGACAGGACTCTCCTGAGGGATGGGGAGTCTTTCCCTGATGCCCAAATGGAACCTGAACCTTAGGTGGGGGTGTGCCCCAAGGCTCTGCACAGCACAGCTGCCTTCAGGCTTAGCTGAAAGCAGCTCTCATCTTTTTTTGGTATGTATTAGGAGTGGTAGGCAGGACCATTCCTCACAGAGATGATGGGACTGTCAGATATGCCACAGATTGCTCCCTGTCTCATATTTCACTCCTCTTGTTTGGCTGCCTTGCATCAGGAAGAGTTGCTCTCGAAGCTGTGCTGCTGGGAAGCCTTTTTTTGCCTCTGTTGAGCAGTCAATAATCTACAAAAATGAAAACTATCCATTTGCCTTCTTCCTATCAATATAACTCTCTGCTTTTATTGAATCTCTCTGTCGAGCTTGCTGGTGATTTGATCTTTGTTGCTGTAGCATCTGACTGTCGTGCAAATATATATGGAGGACATGGTCTCCTTGGCTTGAGAGATTTATTGGTCTCTGCTGGGCTGGTCAGTAAAGAAAGGGGAAAAAAAAAAAAAAGAAGGCATAAAGGAAAGAGACAGATGGTATGAGAGAAACTGAAAAGGCAGAACAAAGATTGATGGGGGAAGAAAGGAGGAGGAAAGGACCGAGCAAGGGAAGCAGCTGCAGAGAAAGCTGCTCTTGGGACTGGTGGCATGGCAGTGACCTGGTGTCCTGGTCAGGGCTAGGTCTGGTAGAGCTGGACACTGGGAGGCTGAAAGGCGGGCCCTGCCCTACCCTGAAGAGCTCTTTTAGAGGAAGAAGGAAAAGAGGAACTGAAGGTGCTTTCAGATGGAGTCTGAGGGGACCATTAATGAGTTCACATGGGGTCAGAAAGAGTGTGAAAGGTTTAAGGCAGCAGCTTCTTCCCAGGCAGCTTTTTAATAAAAAATATTTTATCTTTTCAGGAGTCAATGAAGCAAAGTTAAAATAGGCACCCTATTATGTAAATCCCTTCAGAGCCTGCTGGGAGGAGAGAGGCCTAAGGAAAGCCAGGCCAGGGGCTGCTGTTGTGCTGGCTGAGAAGCAGAAGAAGCCTCAGTCATCACCCCATTGCCCACTGCAGCAAGGGCAAAAAGCCCCTCACAGCTCTCAGATCAGCACGAATCCTTCTCCTTGCAGCCCCTTGGCCAGCAGGCAGTGAATTGCCCTCGTGTCTCCCTCCAAGCCAGCCTTACATGACTGAGAAGGTTTTGGGAGTCCCTGGGAGAAGGATGTCCTCCCACCTTCTGGAGTGAGTGAGTGAGTGAGTGAGAGGTTCTGCTAAGCCATCTCCTTCCTTCTGAGGTGGGTTTGTCCTACAGTAATATCAGCATCCTGAGTCTACAGGCAGGGAACTGTTTGTGCCACAGGTTGAACTCCGAGGTTTAAATCCCACATGAGAAGCTCTGGATTATTCCTACTCTCTCATCAGCATCTTTTGCTTCTGCCATGACCTCATGCCTCTTTTCTTCCTTGATTTGGGGGAAATCCTCAGAAATAGGCTTCCTTTCCCCTTCCAAATAACTGAAGACTTGTTAGGTAATTGTGGTTCAGGTTTTCATTGTTGGTTTTTTGTTTGTTTTGGGTTTTTTTCATTTTAAACTTTTTTTAGTCTCTCCCTATCCCAGCCCTGCCATCCTATGGAAAGGCAGCATGCATGCAATTAGCAGGCACATCTCAGCCTTTGTCACCTGCTTTGAGTCCTCTTGCTTGGCTGAGCTGCTGAGATAAAGTGTTGTCAGCTCAGGTGGTGAGATTCAGCCTCTGAGAAATCTCAACACAGCATCCACAGCAGGGCTGAGAGGTGGCATCATCAGCAGGATGTAAGTGACAGGGAAACCCAGCCAGCTCCAGTTCCACTGCTTTTTATCCAATTCTAGACTCCAAAACTGTTCTAACAGCAGAATTTCCAGACCACTCCTAATCTTTTCACAGCTTCTCTCTGCTCTTAGCAAGAGGGGGCTCCAGCCCTGGTGGCTCTTGTCAAGCCAAAGGGGGTTGTGGGTGCACATCACAAATTTCTCAGCAGATGCCAACAGGTTCCTGCTAGGAACTCACAGCCACATCTCACTCAGTGGAAATCTCTCTTACCCTCTCAGTCCAAACAGAGGTTTCACATCAGGTTTGATGTTTCTTGGCCCAAAGTTGCTCTTGTGTAGAGCAAGGGGGTGGATTTTGCCCTATGACAGCAAGAAAAAGGTTAACCCCAGCAGCAGTTACTGAGCAGCTGGGGAGGATCAAGGAAAAGCTGTTTCATAGAGGGAAGTCTGAGAGACAGCAGAGCTGATGAGCCTGTTTTTCAAAGGATAAAGCTTTGGAAAGTCTAGGAAATTAGGCAAGACAGGTTTCCAGAAAGAAATTCTCAGCAGGGAGCAAACTGAACTAGTTTCTTAGGCAATGCCAATGTAATAGTGTACAGAGGAGCTAAACTTGCATACAAAATCTCGGTGTGCCTTTCATCTCCTATCCATGTATATCCCTTTTTCTGCCAATTGGGTTCTGAGTTAATAATTTGATCTGTATGATGAGTTGTAGGAGGGAGGTAGCAAGGCACTGAGCTGGCAGAAAAAATCTCCATCATCTTCAGCAGAGCCTTGGAGGACTTCTGAGCCAGAAGTTCATCAGAAGGGATCTGGGGATTGTGGAAGGGAAAAGATCAGACATGCAGTGGCTGGAGAGACAGAGTGATGGCACTGTGTGCAGAGAGGCCAGGGTCATCCTCCCTTTCTCTGTGAGACAGCTGTAACCTTGCATTCACTCTGCACACCTCATTATGAGATGGATATTGACAAAGTTAGGAAGTTCAAGAAAGAGCAACAAAATGATTTGGAGTAGGGGGAGTTCAAAGGGTTTGATTAACAAGGAAAATTTTTTTAAAAAATGAATTATATGCAGCTTGGCAAAGCGACAGCTAGGAGGGACAAGAGAAGTGTTGGGATATTGAAACAAAATAAATACTACAGATGGGTAATAGTAATGTTCAGTGACTCAAGGGAAAATCTTAATAAGAGGAGAAATCTCTGTGGTTGTCAGGAAAATATTCTTACATCTGTTGCATCAGGCAGTAGGGTAGTTTACTGTGGGTAGAGGTGAAATCAGCTGGGAATGGTAGGTCTGGCAAAGCTGCAGCAGCATAAAATATAATGAGGGAAACCATCCTGCAGTGGCCTGCTGGAGAACAAGGTGATGGGTATGTTCCCCTCCATCACTGTGGCAGTGTGATTCTTTTGCTATTTAGGTTCAATTTCAGTAACACAGCCTGTGTGACAGGGGAGTTGGCTTCATGTCAGATTTCCACTGGATGTCAGACAATTCCATAGATTTATGCCAGTCAAGTATCTGTTCCTGTTCCTCCAACTTTTCTCCCTTGTATCCCCGAGTGGATCCTTCATTAAAATCATCCGAGTGTATTCTGTGCTCTGGCAAGCTGGGAGGTTCAATGAAGGTCCAGAATTTAACATCATAAAACAGCTTAATGAAATAAAAAGTGCTAGAAATAGCCTTCTACAAAGGTCCAGGCTCTCAGGGTAGGGAAGAGCTTTCAAAGGGGACGTGCATCAGACTTGTCCCCAGTCAGACCCAATTGCAGGCAAGCTGGGACTGGCAGGAACGTGGTCCCTGTGCCATGGAGCTGTCAGGATGCTGGATCCTGGGAACCTCTGATCTCCATCTCTGTTCTTCCCTTCCAGGTTGCTATTTGAGACCCTCCTGCAGCACTTTGTTCCCCTGAAGCCAGAATAGAAGCCAAGATGGTACCTGTTGCACTTAGAAAAGGGAAAGCATAGTGGGGCAAGCCTAGTGTGGCTTTTCAGCTCCCTTAAAGCAGGGATGGTGGCTGGGGATGTAGAAGGAAAACCCTGGAGCTGGGATGGAGGGCTGTGAACTGCAGGCTTTTGTTCCAGCTTGCCTGGGAGCAGTGAATTTGGATTTCAAGCCCTCAACCACAGCATGAAGAGTCTATAACACGTATTAAAACTAACAGGGGGAGGGGGGGGGATCAAATCAAGGCTGGATGAGCATGAAAGAACTTGGAATACAAAGTTAAAGACTAAGGGGCTGATTCTAATTCATCAAATATGCCCACTGCTCACAGTCCCTAATGAAAACATGTGTAACAAGCCTGCAGGGTTAATTTTACAGGGGAAAAAAACTCCAATAAAGCTCCATGAGATTTTCACGTTAAATTAATGTAACGGATGCTTAAAAGCCTTTCTAATTAGGCATTGTTATTAACAGGAATGTCAGGTGAATGAAATCAACCCCTGAGCTGACATTTCACTCGTGTGAACTTGGAAGTTGGTGTTTAATCTGCAGCAAATTGCAGCTGCATTAGAATAGCATCACGGGCTCGGTGACAGAGCTGCAAAGTGTGGTTGGTTCTGAGAGACTTGAGTGGTTTGTGAGTCTTTTGCCCGTTCCCCCCACCCCACCCTGAAGTATTTGCTGCTCTGTCAACCTGTTGGGGAAGAACAATGTTAACAAAGCCAAGCACAAAAAA
>JAAWXA010000082.1:318935-386073 GCA_038090715.1 Florisuga fusca
GGGGGGGGGGGGGGGGGGGAAGCGTAGGGGAGGAAGTGGTGGCTTTGGGAGCTGAGCTGAGCAGTTGATTGATTCTTTTTCTGGAGATGTGTCCTCAAGGACTGCCAGAAAACATCAGCTCTGCAGCATTGTGGTGGGTGGAATCAGCCTGGCTTCAGCTAGACGTGTCTTCCTGAGCTACACCTGAATCAACACAAGGTGGGCTGTCTCTTGGAAAGCACTCACCCACTTGGGTGTTACAGGGAAGCAGGGACACAGTCACTGCCCTCCAGTGCTGTGGCAGCAGGTGGAACAATAAATGGGGTGGCCCCAAATCTTCCTGGTGTAGTGAGCCCTGATTGCTTCACTTAGGGGTTTAGAGAAGTCCTGGCATTCTGCAGGTACCTACTAAGAGACAATGTTTGGTATGAAAGAGAATGAATAGGATGAAAGGTAGGAGGTCAGCACTTTTCTTTTATAGGAAAGAAAAATAGGGGGAACAACTTACCCAAGTCCTTCCTTCTCCCTGGCATCTGTAGGAGAACCAGAAGCCTGCTCAGGATGTGCCAAGCCCTGAGCCCTTGCCTTAATCACAAGGTTGGTTATCCTCTGAGGGCTTTCTGGCTGGGTAATCATGGGGTAGCACTGCCCAGAGATGTCTTCAGATCCATGGGACATCTGCTCCACACCTGCACAAAGCAGACACTGGCTCCCTACAGCCAATTTGATAAGCAGGTGAGAATTCATAACCAGAGATTTTTCTGCTTTCTCCTGAGCTCTGGACACACAGAGCTGTGTGACTGATCTCAGCAGGTTGCTATTCCTCTGTTTCAGCTGTAAACACACTGTGTTTGTTCCCTTCCTCCCACAGAGGAGCTGAATACCAGGACATGCTTTGCTCAACTCTCTTTTTTCTTGGGAATCTCCTGCCCTGGCCACAGAAACCTTTGGGATTTCACTGCATTTTCTGTATTCACATTTTTGTTAGCTGCCCACACACTGGTTGGCTTCTCACCTCTCTTCATTACTGTTTCACCACCGCCAGACTCATACCTACATTATTTTTGTTTCAGCTAGCTTGTGGCCCTTATCCTCTCATGATGTTTCTTCATCTCCTGTTTACAGCTCACACCTTACATCCACAAGCTTCCCTCCCCCAAGCCCCAGCAGTTCTTTGAAGTTAAACATTCTCTGAAGAAGAAAAACAACAGTTATTTTTGCTCAGTGTTTGGGCCTTAATTTCTTTCCTCATCAGACTTCTTTTAATTAATGCCTGCAGGAATTTGATCTGTCTACCTTGTTGATACCTCTGGCCATCAGCTGCTGAAAGAAATGTTCAGAATCTTATCAGCTCAAAAACATGCATCTGGCTTTATTTTGGCTGGATTTCACTTCTGTATTTTCTTAATGGCTTCTTTTAAGATTTTAGGCCTTATTTCTTATCTCTTTCTGTAGCCAGTTGATTGGTAAATTAAACAATGTTGGAGCAGGCCATTTCCATTTCCTTTAGCTTCAGTTATAAATAAATTACTCAAGCTGACTTGAGAGAGCATGCCCTGCTCCTGCAGCCTCTTCCCTCTTGTTCCCAGGGCAGCATTTATGCTGCTCTCCCATGGGTCAGATCTCACACCAAGAGAGTTTCTGCTATTTGTCTGCAAATTCCTCAAGGAATATCTGCAGACTCCTGGGATGCTGCTCCCCATCATCTCCTTGCAGAAGCCTGAGCCAGAGAGCAGAGCTGGGGTGGGAGGATGCTGTGATGCTTCACAGGGGTTGGGAGAGGAGGGTGCCTGGGCATGAATTACTGTTTCCATCCTGGACAAAGCTGGAGCACGTTGCCAGGGAGAAGAAGGAGGCAAAAATGCTTAATGAATTTTCTAGAGAAAAAAAGCACATAAATCTGCTTTCAAGGAAGAGTCTGATGTGAAAACTTTGTATCATTTGTTTAGCTTTCATTTTTCTCTCCCAATTCATCTATCTTTCCCCCCTCTCCCCCTCACTGCCCCTCACCTCAGGGTCCCTTTCACCTTCTCTCAGTCCCTTCTAGCCCACTGACCCCATCACACCACTTGCTTTTCCCTCTGCCAGTCTCAATTCACCTTTTCTCCAAGGAACTGCTGAACCCAAGAGAGGAGCATGGAAGTCCCAGTGCTAGATGGTTTGGTGTTGGGAGGGATTTTTAACCAGCAGCAATACAGCACTGGGTGGTTTCTGAACGAGAAGCTTTGAATAACACCCCTGTCCTCTCCTAGCAGAGAGCCAGCTAGGGGCCAGGGACTCCTGAGATAGTTGTGGCTTAACCCACTGCTGGGGGAAGGTGGGCTCCCTGCTCAGGTGGGCTGGATGCTGAGGGACAGAGGCTGCTGCTGCTCCTGCAGTGTCTCCAGGTACAAACTCATTTACATCAGCTGATGCTGTGGCCTTTGTCATCCACATCTTCACCGAGTCATTAGCAGTGGAAAAGGCCTATTAATTTGGATATACTCCCCTTGGGGCACAAGGGCAGGAGAATTCCCTGCCTAGTCCTGTCTACTTATTTTCTCATTTCATTTTTTGATGAGGTTTGCATGAGGAAATGGCTTGCAGAGCCGGGCAGCTTGTTGCTATGCACGAGGTATCGTGGTGCTCAGAATCCGATTGCTTTTCTTATTGAAGGTGTCTGTGAGGCTGTCAGCACACACCTAATAAAGTTCATTGCCATTCTTAAATACAGCTTTTGAATAAGATACTGCTCTGTGCTGGGTCCAAAGGAAATTCAAGGCAAACATTTCACAGATCATCAACACTGAAAATCTCCCCTGACTAAGAAGTAGCGTTAGGACCCCAAGTGGCCTCCTGCTTATTACTAACCATAGGTGGATTGTTAAATTTCTTTCTGCCCAAGTTTTCCAGCTTCAAAGATGGGAAAATTTCTCCTCCCACCTTTACAGGGACACAAGAAATGTGATGCACTCAGCTGCTTCCAGCAAGGAGCACAGTTTGGGCTCTACTACCACTAGTGATGCTCTGCTGATGTGCACATGAGGAAACTCACAGAGGAGGAAATGGCTTCTATTAGATCAGCCAGCTGGTCCAAACAGAACAGATAAGTGGTTGAGAACTATGTGTTTCTGCAGAGTTTGGAGTCAGCAGAGTCTGTCCCAGCCAGGCCTCTCCTTTTTACCTGTGTGCTCATCAACTGGGCAGCACAGCAAGGGGCTCTTGGCATTTGTAGAGCTGAGGATGTTGCAAGCAAGGGGACAGAGAGGAAGTGCCCTCAGCCTTCATTCACTTGGAGTCTGGTGCTCCTCTTCCTAACCCCATCACTCGTGTTCTCCAGAGCAGATCTAATACAAGACTCCCTCTCCTTTTCTTTACCCACATCCACTGAGGCTCTCAGGGACATCTGTCCTGCCTTGAACAGGGATCAGCAGAAGAACCAGCAGATGAGACCAGCAGGTAACCCACTCAGCAGATTCTGACACTTCAGGTGTTTGTTTGAGCAGCTGTTTCTTACCTCTTTGGTCTAGTTTTGGAGTCTTTGCTTTTGCTTGCAGTGCTCACAGGTTTTGGTACTTGGGCCAGGCTGGAGAGGGATGTTGCAATTCCATGCAAGGACTTCTGTGTGGTCTGAGGTTTTCATGCAGAGAGAGCAACCTGAGCAGCAGTCCTGCAATCACAGCAGCAAGTTTTCATGTGTTCAGTACATTGTTTGCACATCTGCATGCTTTGAAGAGGCAGCTTGGGTCTCAGCTTGTGGAAATGCCCCTCACAGGGGCCACGTTTTTCTTTGAGGTGTTGCAGAGCAAGGTGAGACAGGCACAGATCCAAGAAGGGCAATGTTCAGCCTGGCAGGGTTCAGGCTGAAATTCAGGGCTCTCACTACACACTGTGTTTTCTGAGGGACCTTGGCAATCTCTCTCTTTCTCTCAAAATGATTTGACAAGTTGGATAAATGGTTTGGAAGAAATAGGATGCAATTTAATAGATAAGTACTGAATTCTACATCCAGACAGGAATAATGAACTGCTCACATGCAGGATGCAGAAACAGAGCTGACTTGGCAGCAATCCTGCAGAGAAGACTGGGGCTCATTTTTGATCACTGTGTGAATGAGTCAGAGATGTCAAGCTGCTGTGAAAAATGACAAACAGGAGTGTCTAGGCAGAAGTATCACCAGCAAGAGACAGAAAATAGTGTCAGAAGAGTCCGGTTTTAGGCACAGCTCATTCAGAAAGTTGCAAAGCCAGAGAAGAGAGTCCAGAGCAAGGAGGATAGACTGAGGACTGGCAGACATGATCTGCTTAGAAAGATCAAGTAAATTAGGATGGTTTAGTCCAAAGAAGAAGAACTCAGGCAAGACAGGATTAGTCTTTAAATAGGAAAAAGGCTGATGGAGACAGAATGGGAATAATCACTTTTCCATGTCCACAGGGAGCAGAGGAGATAGTATTGGGCAACTGCAGCTCCAATTAACACTCAGAGCAGCCTTCCCAAGTGTAAAGAAAGCAAAATGTTAGCCACAACCTGTCCCAGGAGGGGCAGAGCCATCAAGAGTGGCTTGGAAAGACAGAACATAAAAATGATGTAGTTGCATCAGTTCAGTATGGAGACAGCTGGCTGGGCCAGGTGACTCCTTGAGATCCTTTCCAGCCTGGGACTCCAGGACCCTCAAAGTGTCTCCACATCAATTGGTGACTTTGTGCTTACTCAGCATCTGAGTTTTGCAGCTCATGGAGCTGCCTTGCAAAGCCAACACTGTCAGTTTGCAGCACTGCTGCTCTTCACCTCCCTCCCCCATCTGTGAGCCCAGGAGAACAGTTTTCCTCAGTGTCCACAGAACATCCAGTACCAAGAAAACCCTCCCCAAAAATAGCAACAGCTCTTTTTGGCTTTATTACACCATGGCTGGTGGTGTCAGCCATGCTTCCAGCTCGCCAGGTTAGAAATTTCTGTAGACAGCACCAGCAGCTGAGGTTTCCCTCCTGGTACTCAGTGCCCATCAGCTCCTGCTTTGCAACAAGTGAGGATGCTTTGCTTGGGCAAAGTGGAATGTGTTCCTGCAAGGCCTTGCAGCAGTGGCTGGAATGTCAATGCTCCTTTCCCTGGTTCTATCAGCTGCAACTGAATAACCCAACACAACCCTTGAAGGAAGTGCTGCAAACACAGAACATCACTGCAGCTGCTCCAAGAACAACCTGCTCTGCATCTTCCCCTCAAATGCCTGCTTTCCCCTGTTTAACAGAACGAGTAATTAACAATGTTAATTTTAATCTCATTTGCTAATGAAGGCAGCCTAATTGCACAATAATTGGCAGCAGCTATAGCAGAAAACAGAAAATAAACCCTGCATATGTAATTTGCTCTAACTTCATTCTAATTGCCTCTCCAATGGCTCTCCATCATCAATGGTGTCTTCAGGGGATTTTTGTAATGCAGAGGAGCATGGGACACAGAAGATATTGCCACTAAAAGGAAGGAACTGGCATGTCAGGCCTTTGCTTGCCTTTCCCCAGCTGCCTAGCTTTGGAGTTGATGAATTTCAAGGTCTGCCAGAGAGAGAGCCAAGGTATGGCTGGATGCAGCCACCATAGCTCCCATGGGCTGTGGGGACCATGGTTTGCCCAGAAACTCACCTCAAGGATCTCTTGGACTCCTTCTCCCAGCTGTCTGGTCTTCTGCACCCTTTCCCAAAAACGACTTTGCCAGGAGGTCTGTTCTTCTGGAGTCCCTTTTGTCTCCACATCTCGGGATGTTTCTGAGTCCATCACTGATCATTCACACAAACAGAAACAGAGTTTGATTTTTACAAGAAGGGCAACTCAGGCCCAAAAATGGAACTCCAACTTGTGCTGGAGTTCTCAAGGCACCTGGCTGGTGGGTGACACATCTTGCTTCCCTGCAAGAGTTAAGAGGTGGCTTACAAGCTGTTTGCTCACCTACATCCTTGCTTTCCCCTTCCTGTCTGTGGGGCTCTGCTGGCTGCCACATGTCACTAAGCCAGCCCATCACTCTCATCATCAGCCACCACGTGGTCCCATGTGGACCATCTCCAGGTATTTCCTACTCCTTTCAATGCTGGTTTTCCATTTCCTTCTATACCTTCCACCACCTCCTTTCCCAGTTCCACCTCAGTTCATTTGCTTCCGTTCTTCTGATTAGCTCCTTCTCTGAGTTGTGTTTTTTTCATCTGTGCAATTGAATAACAGTTGAAGCAAACATATGAAGAGGGAACAAGAGAAGGAGGCTCATTTGACTGGAAACAGCTGTCATGTCATCCCTCAGAGGGGGCTGCTGGAGAACAGGGCAGAGGCATCCGTCTGGCAAGTTGGAGATCTTGGCCAAGGTCCATTCTGGGGAGAGAGGTGGGAGAGGAGACAATTGGTAAAGGACTTACTGGTGGGCAGCTGGAATCCCAGCAGATGCCTCACAAAAGTTCCCCTGATTCTCATCTCTTTTAGCATGCTGGCCTTTGAATTAAAACAATCTAATTAGTGGAACTCATTATAATCAGTGTGATCAGTGTGCTGATGAAGATCTGAAATGGAGGCTGAGCTTCTTCCCTGGATTTGAATTCAGGTGGTGTTAGTGGGGTTTCCAGAGATCTTTGAAGACTCTGGATGCTTTGTTGTCATCATGGTGCCACCCTGGTTGGATAGTGTCCCTCAGGAAGGATGCCATTGACTCAGCCTGGCTGTGAAATAAAGGATTCAGGGGGAAGCTCCTTGGCTTTGAGACAGCAGAAGGATCAGTTGTCCACTCATCACAGCTCCTCCACCCGAGGGAGCAGGGCCCTTGGACTAAGCCAGGGGGGGAGCCTGGCTTTGGCTTCTGTTAATTTAGAGGAAAGATACAGATTGTGCATCCCCTGCTCAGAAGGCACATGATGGCTTCTCCTTCCTGAACCTCTTGGAAAAGATTGCTGTATCCCACATCTTCTCCCACTGCTCCCTGCAGGGTCTGCCCAAGCATCTCCCCATTGCTCCAGAAAGCCAAACCTCCAAAGAACATGGGCATGGCACCACTGCCTCCACCAGCAGGTTTCCCTGACAGACAGGGATTCCTGCCAGCCTCCTAAGCACCAGAAAACTCAAGACTTGCCCTGCTGAGCTGATCCCAACCCACCCTGCAGGACCAACACCCTCCCACAGGAAGGGCTTGGGAGATCCATCCCTGACAGCTCCTGTGCTCAGCTTTGGGGTCTTCAGCTCAAGCCAGAAGCAGCATCCACCCCTCCATCACCACCCATGGGGGCCCAGGATGAGCAGAGCTCCAAAGGGGGGAGCACAGGGGCTCCAGCTGTGGGTTATGGGGGTAACAGGGGCTCCAGCTCTGGGTGATGGGGGCAGCAGGGTGACCATCTTCACCTCAGCCATCAGCTCCCTCATCACTGACCAAAAGCACTGATGGCAGTGCAGCTTCCAAGCCCTTCTCCCAGCAGCAGGATCTGTTCTCCTTCTGACAGGCCTGGAACATTTGTGGACTGACATGTGAGAAGGGAAGCCAGGCAGCAGGCAGCAGAGGCAGATGCAAACTGGGAATGCCCTCAGGCTTGGTTGGTTTGTTTTTTTTTCCCTTCTCAAGGGATTTTTCAGCATGCCAGCTTGCAGGCAGGACAGGAGGTGAGGACACAGGCAGGGACTGTTTGTCATTATCAGGAAGGGTCACTGCTGACAGATGTCCTCAGAGCTTTTAGAGCCTGCAAAGCTGCTAAACACTAATTTTTTAAATGAAGTTGTCAACTGATCTGTGATTTGATTGTGCAATTGCAGCGTTTGGGATAAATCATGCAGAAAATCATCTAATTAAACTAATAAGGAGTCCAAGGCAGGAGATGTTCTCCGATTGTTGCCTTGGTCACAGGAGGAGGAGGAAAGGCCCTTTTGGACAACTCTTTTTTCAAGCCAGGGATGGAAATGAGACTACAGTAAAATTTCACCTGGGCTTTTCTGCAGTGTGGGACCCTCTGGTGCACGTAGTTCCTTGCAGTAGTGCAGTTCATGCTGAAACATTGGGGTGATGTGGTTCCCCATCTCTCCTCACTGGGTATCTCCCATAGTGAGGCCAGAGCAGGGAATGGTAAACCTCCAGGGAGGTTCAGATTGGATATTAGGAAAAGTTTCTTTACTGAAAGTGTGGTCAGGCATTGGAACAGGCTGCCCAGGGCAGTGGTGGAGTCACCATCCCTGGAGGTGTTCTAAAACCAGGCAGACAGGGCACTTAGGACATGGTTCAGTTGGTGTGGTGGTGTTGGGTTGACACTTGGACTTGATGATCTTGGAGCTCTTTTCCAACCTTAATGATTCTGTGGTATTTTAACCTGCATGGCTGGCCTACTGTGATTGAAGAAATCTCATCCTCTGCATCCTCTGCATCTGTCTTGGCTTTTTTCCCCCAGTGTTTTCCTTGCCAGGAATGTCTGGGTAGCAAGATGGGAGGTTACCTGCAGTCAGCCTCCTCTGCTCCCCTCCTTAGAGGATGGTGGGGCTCATACACACTGATGTACAAGGCTCTGAAGCAAGTTTGAGGCAGCAGCTCATTACCCCAAGCCAGAATTTGGGCAGGATGACAAATTTAACACTGAGACTCCTGTAAAAATGCAGCTTTACAGACAGCAGCTGCTGGGGACTTTGTTTTTATGGCACAGAGGAAAAGGAGCCACCTGGGGGCCCCACGCCCCTTCTGCCCCCTGTATCCAAATTCATGGCAAAAAACCTCCTTGTTTTCCCCAGCAGCCAAGTGCCCATCCCCAGGAGTGGGGGGGTTCAGCAGTTCCCAGTGCTGACCAGCAGCTCCTGAATGACCTCCAGTCCCCCAGCACAGCACCAGCTGTAAACCTTCTGAGCTGCCCCTGGGCACCCCAGACATGCAGGAGGGGTTCGTGGCACCTGAGAGCTGTTGCATTCTCAGCCTCCCCTCTGGAGGCCGTGCCTCTCCAGGACTGCTCCAAAATCCACATCCGGAGGGCACCTCAAAACCTCTGGAAGTTCACTGGTCTTCCCAGGAGGTTTCATCTCTCTTGAAACCATCCACACTCAAGGAGTTAGTAACTTCTGTCCTTTGTTTTAAATTTCCTGGGAAGTGCAGTTGCAGAGCCATGGGCTGGGCTGACCCAGTTTGGGCTCAGTTCAGCAAGTTTTGGCTGAGGAGCAGACAGGGATGGGCAAGTGAAGCAGAGCTAAAAAGCTGGGTTGGTGTTGGACAAATGTGATGCTTGGTTCTGAAGTAGCACCTCTCCTCCAGTGCTGCTTTTAACAAACAAAGCAAAATACAGGAGTGTGAGTCAGTAACTGTTCAGTCACCCCAAAGGAAAGGAGAGTATTTTGGCCTTGCCTTACATAAAGCATGTAGGGTGGCCCCTAGCACATTGCTTTTCTCTCCTTTTCTCATCTCAATTATTTTTGGTTTGGTCACCCAACTGAAAAATCTGTGCTTTGCACTGCTTTAAGTAGAATTCCATGTCAGAGATTTTCTCGAGTAAGGGCAGCAGTGGGGATGTTGGTGGGAAAGGTGACAAGAACAGTGTTAATCCCAGCTCTGCACGTCGGGGCTGAGAGAGCTGTTAACTCACAGTAACACCTTGGGGTATTATTGATTTTCAGAGTGACTGTGTCTTGGTTTTGACAGCATAATTTTGTCACTCCCTGGGTCATTTTACTTTCTAATGGGAAGAAAAGGCAGAAGATCAGACTCCTCTTTGATGGCAGAAGACCATCCTGGCTGTCTGGTGACTCTGGGGAAGGAGTGTGCTCCTGGAAGTTGGGAGGTTGCCTGAAAGTCATTTGGTATTTATTCCTCACTTGTGCCACACACACATGGGTAAAGCTGGGTCCTTCTGCTCTAAAATGGTATAAAAAGTGTCACTGTCCCCTGAAACTGTGTAGAGTCTCCGTTGAAACATCCAAGATGTACTGGATGGCAGGGAGGGAGGTAAGTGCCTGTCTGGAAAGTGAGGGAAATCTTTTCCTCCACCATCTCTTGGCTTTTCAGCTCTGCAGTGGGCAGGCATGGAAAGCAGAATACTCCTGAAAAAACACCCCTTGGTTCTCATCAAGGAAAGGGTCTGAGCCATTTGTGTGCTGGGAGGGATCTCCCTGTGCCAGCAGAGAACAGGGGGAGGCAGCACCACTGCCATCTCCAGCTCTTCCCTCTTGGTCCATCTCTGCTCCTCCAGCATGGGCAAGAAGGGAGAGGAGAGCAGAGCAGAGCAGAGCCCCAAACACCCATCAGTCCATGAAGTTGTCCCTTCTCCTTCTCCTTCTCCTTCTCCTTCTCCTTCTCCTTCTCCTTCTCCTTCTCCTTCTCCTTGTTCTGGCATTAGGGCCCAGTGTCAGGAGCTGGAGGGAGAGGGATATTCCCTGATCTCAGGGATCTGTTGCTTCTGGGGAATATCATCTACAGTTCAGGTCATCACCCCAAGCAAGGCTCAGGCTGTATCTGATCTCTTGTGAAGCAGATCAGGTTCTCATCTTCCTGATGCCTTCAGCTGTAAAGAGAATCAGCTGGGAGCCTCCCAGGGAGGGATGGCTGCTGGGGCATGGTGTGCACAATTCAAGTACTCGTTGGCCTAACTTCAAAATAATCTTTATTTCTGGCAGTCCCACTGGAGAGTATTTCTTTATTTCTCTTTGACTTTGGTAACAAGCAGAGTTAAAGACCCTGGGCTGAGAAACAACAGGGCCCTTTTATACTCAGTTTGAGCAGTGTCAGTTTGACCTCCAAGTTGACTTATTTGCTGGTTTAATTTACCTGTAGGCATTTCCTCCTGACCACTTCACAGTCAGGTCTATCGACACGTTTCTTGTTCAAATCCAGATACTGATCTCCTTTGGAAAAAGAATTTTAAAAGAATTTAAAACAGGAAATCCCTGTTCCTACCTCTGCATCCCTGTCTATGCTCCACAGGGCAACCAGGAAGAAAGCATTTCTATGGAGACCTCTTCCAGGGCTCCATGACTTCTCTTTTGGCTCTGCCTCTTCCCCATCCCTTCATCTACAGCTTCCAAAGATGACCACAGCACCACAGAAACCCCTCACTGCTGTGCCCTCTGCTCAGACTCTCTGCACTTGCTGCACCTCAGCTCCTAAACAAGGGGAGCAGAGATCCTGCATTGTGGTACCAGTTTGCCCATTTCCCATGGAAATGGAGATGGAAGCATCTCTCCAGCCTGCTCTGCAGGGTAGGAGGTAGTCACAAGGGCTGAAAATCCTTTTGTGCTTTCTCAGTAGAGCTCCTTCCCAGCAGCAGAGTTGTTTAAAAGCATTGGCCTCACTTATTGTCCCTTTAAGGACTCAAAGTGTAGCTCTCCAGTTACCAACTTTCCTCCCATTTATTCCAGGATCTCGGGGGTGGGAAGGGAATAGGTGTGGTTGGGGAGAGGCCTTTGGCAGATAAGTTTCTAGCAGCTCCTTATCTGCTGGGGAGATTTCAATGCACGTGAAATATGAAGCTGCTAATTTGTATTTTAATATTCCTCTTGTGTCCCATCCTCTGTATAAATTAAGTAAATTCAATCAAAGGCTTTCCCTTATCTATTGCCTGCCTGTGCCTTGCTGGGGAGCTGGATCAGTTACAAAGAGAGAGACGACAGGAATAGAAATCTGAGATCTCTCCTGATATATCAAAGTCAGGCTGAGGGAGAACATTGATTGCAGGCAGCTAGACAACAGCCTGTGCAATAAAATAAAATAAAAAAAAATAGAGAAAAAAGAGGAGGAAGAAGAAGCAGACAGAACAATCCCTTTTCTCCTCCCTATCAGCATCCTAAGCTTTGAATTACAAGTGAATGAGAGCTGACTTACTCCTTTTTTTGGGGAGAAACACACGCAGAGGAGTCAGAGTAGCTGGAATTATGGCTCCCCTGGCCATCATAGATTGGCCCCCTTGTGTGCATGTAGTATTTTGTATTACTGTTTATGGGGCTAACTTTAATGTCTTAATATATACGTGCAGTGTGCCAGAATTACAGCTGGAGAGGGAACCATAACTTTGAACTTCCTGACTTTTGTGCATGTAAAACCTCAGCTGTAATGTTAATTTACTGGGGGGTTTTTTGGTTGTTGGTGTTGTTGTTGCTTGTAATTCTCCACCCATTTCTTTAGAGATACAAGAGGGATGAAAAAGGGAAGTGGCAGAATGCTTACATGATGCTGCAAAGGATAAATTAGCACTGGTGAGTCCCAGGCAGGCTGGAGCTGCTGGTGGGGAGGTGGGAGTTGAAAGGTTGGACTGGGGGTCAGAAGGAGGAAAACAAAGGCCAGGGCTATTGCAGGAGGAAGGTGTAAGAGTGCTTGTGGGGAGCAGGATGGGTTTAGGAGGGTTTGGTGTTACAGAACTGTGAGGATGTGAGGGGCAGAGCATCTTCCTGCCAGGAGGGCAGAGCCAGGGAGGCAAGCCAAATGGTCACTGAGTTTAGGATTAAAAGGTGCTGATTTTCATATTAAAACAGGGAGAGCCTGGGTTCATCTAGCACTGCCAGAAGGGGTTTATGGCTCCAGGAGCAGCCCAAGCCCTCCTGTTGGTGGCAGGGCAGCTCCCACCTGCAGCCAAGCCCTGTGGTTACCACCATGGATGGTGAGGATGGTGAGGATGGTGAGGATGGTGAGGATGGTGAGGGCTTCCTCAGCCAACCAGAGATGGGCTGTTTGTCCAGGAGGGCAAGACTTTGTTTTGTTTGCAGGTTGCAGAACCTTTAAAAGCCTTTTCCTTTTCATTGTCTGAAAAGCTTAGAAAGCTCAAGCTTAAAGAAATTGTTCTCTTGAATGATGGGTCCAGTTTTCTGTATCTCCATCCCATGCTGGCTCCCTGAGGACTTGGTCAGAGGAGGCACTTGAGGAGTTTCTATTCTCTGATCAGCCAAAAGCTTCACTCTTTGGTGCCTCCAAGCTTTCAGGTCCCTAATCCTGTGCTGAATGAACTTGAAATCAGCTGAAAAGCTTTGTGGGAGAGAGGGAGGGCAGACAGACTGACAGCTGACAGATGGACAGACTCACACACTGAAACAGTTGGATTGGTGTTATTTCCATCAGCAACCTGATTGAAAAGATAAATAAAGGCAAAAATGATTTTGAAGGGGAAAAAAACCCACTCTGTAAACTAATTGCAGGGAAGTGGAAGTGAAAAAGTTCAGCTTCCCTTGCTCAGCATCGTTCCTGCAGGCACCAGCACCTGTCTGAGCTGCATGGCAGGTCTCCTGGGGCTGCCTGGGGATGGGTTCTTCTGGGTTGCTGGGTTGCACAGAGCTTTCATCACCTGCCAGGCACACACCAGGGGAATGCAGCCCTCAAAGCAGGGCACCTGTGTGCTGCTGCAGGGCCACTGAGCTCAAGAGCCTTACAAGAGTCTTGTTTCTCTCCCCTTCTTCCTCAAAGTGCTTCCTCTCCCAGCCGTGCCCAAAGTCCTGATGCCCTTCTCAGGTGGCAATCTTGAAAGCAACAGAGGTACCCCAAGGGCCTCTTTGGCCCTGACACAACCTGGGGAGGGAATGAAACCCCAACAAAACCACTCTGCCTGCCAGAAAAATCCCCATTCTCCCTCTGTCTCTGCTCCCCTCTCCAAACTGCTCGGAGCAGACCCCAGAGCCTTTCTCTGAAGCAGTGTACAGCAAACACCACGCAGCCCTCCCAAGGATCTCAGCTCATTTTCCCCAAGGCTGGTGCAGCATTAAGTTCTTATATCCAAAAGCAGCCTTTCAAATTGCTGCCTGGTGTGTTACATAAATCCTCACCAGGATCCTCAGAGACTGCAAGCAATTACACTAGGTGCTGAGGAAGCAAGCCAGAGCTCAAAGAAAAGGTTAAAATAAGAAGGAAGGGAAAAAAAACCAAAAAAACAACAAAAATCTCAGCTCTGGTAGCAGCTTGGAGTGGGAGGGCTGAAGCTGAGCCTGTGTGACTGGTGTGGAAGTTGCTACATTTTGGGCTGTTCCATCCAGGGCCCAAGGGAATTTCACCCTTCTCTTAACCATGATGTTATTTGATGGAGGTCTGGAACATTCATTTGTGCCCTGAAACAGGAGAAGCAGTTGTCAGCAGAACCCAGAGAGTCTGTAGATGGTTCCTAGAAGTGCATGCTCGGGTAGGTGTTACCTGGATGCTCTCCAATCAAGGACATTCCCCTCTGGAGAGATCTCCCCATCTTCTCCAGTCACTTATCTGGACATGCAGGGTTGCTCTGGGAAGATCTGTTCACACCATCTCACCTTCAACAAGAAATGGCAAACAGCTGAAATCTGTCTTCTTCCAACCACAGAAAACACGAGAGGTTTCTCTGGAAAGCAGTCCAGAGCTGAGACTGGCCTGCTCCAGGCACGTGTTGTAGCTCTTCCAAGATCCTGAGATCAAGTGAGGAGCCAAGACCTAGAGACTGAGTTGAAAGACCTGAAATTCACCAGGACAGGCCCTGGAGCAGTGATGCTGGGGGCTGAGGGTCCCTTGTGCTCCGGGCAGGCTGCTCAGCTCTGCCAGCCCAGGGACTCTGCTTTGGGTCTGGCTCAGTGTGAGCACACATGGGACTCTCTCCAGCATCTTAAAATCATCTGCAAATGTAAGCTGTTGCTTCCTTGCCTTCCCATTTCCCCTCAGGGCAATAACCTCCATTAGTGAATGTCTCCAAAGTGCTTCCAGATCAGTGTGTGGAGCCTGATGTCTCCAAAGCTTCCCCTGCACTTGATGCACAAATTCTGTTTTCCCCAAGCTGCCCGGTGCCTCCTGCAGACAGCAGGCAGCAAACCTGCTTTCCATGAGCTTTTGCTCTCTGGTAGTCCTGTAATGTTGTTATCCTTCAGCTCCTGACAGCTCTGGTGCCTGGCCCGTAGGTAACTTCTGGGGGAAGAAAGGAGGGGGGGAAAGAGGGAGGGCTAGGGTTGAAGTGAATGCATCAAGGAGATTGAACAGGGCTGCCTGAATTCATGGTGCTCATAACACATGCATTTCCCTAATAGACACAGGCATGGATTTAACTGTCAGGCAGTCACATTAGGAAAATGGATAGCAGATCCTGGAGACATCCGAGCTCTGGCTGGAGAGGGAGGTTTAATCCAAATACACTGTTCTGGCAAATGTGTCACTGACTGGGCAGAGAATCCAATAACAACTATACTTCTTAGTTGTTCCCTGGCAGCAAGGCAGATCCTGATAACCTGCCTCCATCCGAGGGGAAAGCAGAGCAGAGGGAAGCTGGAACAGTAAAGCCCACAGCAAGAAAGGAGTCCTTGTGCTCCCCCATTGGAGTGCTTGGGTAGCAGGCTCTGAGTGATCCTTGGGAGGGAGCACAATCAGCCTGTGGACAACTGAACTGGGAAAACATCCTGAATTCTTCAGGAGGGGCATCTGCAAGACAAGTGAGGGATGCAGAGCCATGGGGCAGGAGAGGCTGCTGCTCCCCAGAGCATCCTGCAGAGCAGCACCAGGCCAGTGTGGTGTTCTCTCTGCAGGCTGAAACGTGGCCTCAGCTGGGCAAAAACTCCTCCTGCTCTTGAGCTGTGTTCCAGCTGGCTAAGGACCCTCACTTCCATGGTATTTTAGCTGTTTTGGACATCAGGCCCCTTCTCTGTTTCTCTCCCAGGTGGGTGTAGGCTGCAGATCTGCTCCTCCTCAGCAGAAGCTGACAGAGACGAGGAGCTAAAGAGGCTAAAGAAAATCTAAGAAAAGTGGGAGGAGAAGGAGAATCTGCAGGCCACTGACATCTTTCCTGGTATCTCCAAGCATCTTTGAAAGACTTGTCTCTTCCTTTGACAGAGCCAGTTAGCCCTTCATCTGGGAACTGCACGAGTCTCAGACAGCTTCAAAGCAGGATGGCTCCATTCACATTCCCAGCTGCAGGGACTTTCAGAACCTATATTTAGGCTTTTCTATAGGATAAGGGACAGGCAGCATGGTTTCTGCTAAAGAAAATTGTGTTTCTCTGACCCGTTTAAATCCTTTGGATGAGTTAAGAGACCGGTGGATAAAAGGGAATGAGAGAGTATATATATGCACACTCCTTTTGAATTTCAAAAGCCTTTTTTGATAAAGACCCTGACAGAGAGCTATCAAGGCATGATGGTGACCAGGGGGTGTGAGTTAAAATCCCTCTGATAGATTAATGCTCTTGGAGAGAATAGAAAGAAATGGGCAATTCTCAGTAGGGGAAATTGTGATTGTCAAGGGGATCTTGCAGGTCAGTGTTAGATGGGAATATTGCTCAGTCTCTTTATTAATGGTTGTGGCCAGGGCTGACTAGGGAGGTAGGGAAGTTTGCTGATGACACAGGTTTTGGGTTGTTTTTTTTTTCTTTTCATTTGTTTTCAAGCCTAGAAGGGAGTGGGGAGTAACTTTAACAAATCTGGAAGTCTGGTCTCCTGATTTCCACCTCTGCCTTAAGCTGCCCAGCTCTGCTGCCAAGAAGTGCCTGTGCCTGGGCTCAGGGCTCCTTTGTTTGCAGGCAGGGAGGGCAGGAGACTGCAGAGGGCTTCTCAGGGAGCTGGGCTGCTCATTCCCAGCTGCAGACATTTTCTGACAAGCCATGCTGCCTGTCTGGCACATTCAGCTGCCATATGTCCCCAGTCTGAGGGCTGCAGCCCGTGTCAGGGTAGTTTTCCAGCACAGGAGAAGGGGGGTGAGGGGGGGGTCTGATTAATCTGCAGCCCTGCCAAGAGGTGGGGAGGAGGAAGGTAATTAGAATCCATTTGGACATCTCGCCAGGGAAGTCACACTTGTGCTTCCCCTCTTTTCTCCCAGTTTCTCTGTCTGTTCTTCTCTCCACCCATCCCCATGCACAGCAGGTTTGTCAGTCTGTCTGTATCTATCTGTCCAGCCATCCAACCATCCCTCACCATCCTCCTGCTCTTCACCTTCTTGCCTAGATCTTGTCCTGCTTCCCAGGTTCTGCCTCCCAGGCACAACCAAGCTGTGCTGGGCACCTTCTTTGGAGCAGAGCTAACCCCCCAAGCTGATGGTTCTTCAGGACACTCCACCAGAGTTTTCCTGCCTTGGCTCCCTTCTCCAACCCCTCACCCACACTCTCTGTTCCCCCACAGGAATTGCAGCTAAATTGAATTACGGTAATTAACTTTTGGTCACGCTTTTAATTGAGTAGTCAGGAGGGGAAAAAAAAAAAAGAAGGGAAGTTAATTGAAATGAAAAGAGATGACACTAAGCAAGAAGCTTGGCTTAATGCATGTTGGTGGAGCCCAGGCAAGTGTTGCAATGTTTGCAGTGGTCTCAGCAAACCTCTTGTAATTTGTAGATCCTGTGTCCCAACGTGCTCTGGAGCTGGGGAAGGAACTGTTCCTTCCCCTTCTCTGGAAGGAACTGTTGGGGTTGAATTATTTTGTCATTTTTCCTCCCGTGATTTTCTTTGCGCCGTGTTGGTAACTGCACAGTTTGCATCTTGTTCTGTGTGAATTTTAATTGGCCAAATCTTCTGTCATAAACTCAGATATGTGGGTGTTGTGCTAGTCTGAGAAGACCTTGTGGAAACGTGGCCTTTCCCTGTACACAACCTCACCTTCTGTCACAGCCTGAAGACCCTCTGACACTCTGATCTGCTCCAGGATTTATGGGAGAAAAGATGATATCTCCTCTGTTAAACAAAGTGCCTCAGATGAGGCATTTCTATTTATTAAGACAGTTATTATAAAATAATTAAGCACCAGTTGCTGACAGAAAACATATTTATGGAGGCTTATCAGTGCAGCCTGTGAGAGATAAATAGATGCTGTGGAAGTGATTGGGGTTTCACACGTTGGCAGCTCTGCATCAAACTTCAGGGAGAGGCAGAACCTGGCACTTGGGACACTTCTGTGACCAACAGCTGGATGAGAGTTGTTGAAAATGGATTTTTTTTTTTTTCTGGAAGAGGAACTGGAGCTGCTCTGTTGAGAAAAAGCATTTTCCAAAGCCCAGGGGGCCTTGTTCATGAGGGGTCATACAAAGAGTCAGGTGATCCCCCACAGCAGCCAAAAGGGAGGGGGATATGGAGGAGGATGGAGAAACCAGGGGGAAAAGTGAAAAAGAAAGCTCTCTGAAGTTTGGTATTATGCAGGGATTTGGGAAGGTTGGGAAGACATAAAAAGAGCTGGAGAGATAGGTTTTCTCTGGGATTAAGACCACAGAGTCCATCTCACTATGGCTTTTAGCCACCTTGAGGCTGTGTAACAGCTTCAAAGAGGAAATTTAGAGGAATAGAAAATGAATGGTGTTCCCTCTGCCCATACCCACCTGCCCTGCTGCACTTTGAAAGGGAGAACTTCCTGAAAGCTGAGGATGAGCACTGAATTTTAGAGATGTGACCCTGTTAGGGGGTCACAGGCAGCTTGGCTCCTGTTGTGTGAGATGTGCAATAAACTACTGCCAAGTCCTGACTGCAGAAAACTTCCTTCTTGAGAGAGGAGGATAGGGATGGAGTGCTAGAAACAAACAGCAGGTAAGAGCATTGCTTGCAGCTCTCCCAGCCCTGGTGCTGTGGAGCTGAAGCAAAGCTCAGTTGGTGCTGAGTGAAGAGCTGCTCTTCACCTGCCAAATAACCCCAGTGAGGTTAGGAGGGAGCTGGGAGGGGGTGAAATGTCAGCTTTGTGATACAGTCAAGATGTTCTTTTCAGTTAAAATGGTCTAGACTGGAGGGGGGAGGGTTATTCCTGTTCTGTAGGATTTCTGGCCTTAGAAGAAGGTTTATTTTTAGGGCAGACTTCCTCAGCTGGGGGATAGATTCCACCCGAGCCCAACCATGTCTGCCCCTATCAGCGTTTGGGCACATGCTCAAAGCCCATCACATGCTCCACCAGAGGTGCTTCCACGTGCTGTTTTCCATCCTCATGGATCACACAAGCATCCCCCTAGGCCTGCCTGCCTATAAAACAGGGGGATATAAAACCTTGCACACACACTCAGGGCATCTTTTCTCCTTCTCCCTGCCTTGGCATATCTTTGCTGCAGCATCTCTTTTTTTTTTTTTTTTTAAGATTAAATATCTGCCATGCTCCCAGTTATAGTATAAAACAGGAGGAACCATAAACCATCTCAGTGCATAAAAATGGGGAAGGGAGAAGGGAGGGATGACATTTCATCTGGCTTCCTCATGGGCCCGTGTAGTTACTGGGAACATTTGCATATTTTTAATGCAGTGCCTCTTTAATAAATTCCTCCCTCCAGACACATTAAAAATGGTGTGTGCTTGCTTGAACATCACTGCAGGATAGGGAGTGTTAGCAACTTCAGACTCTGCTTTTAACTGCAGAGCAAACAAGAAGGGGGATGTGTGGGGTAGTAGTGCTAGGGAAGGAGTACAGGTATGGAAAGGGAAGGCAGATTGGGGTTTTTGCTCTGTGAACCATCAGAGAATGCCATCTGTTTAATTTTTGACCTTTTTGTTGTCTGACCTCCTTTGAACTTCACCAGAATTCTCCAGGGTAATATATTTTCTTTGCATTCAGGGGCAGGATTATTTGCTATTAAATTGGAATTCAGAATAGAAGGAGACTTAAATTCTTCTCCTGACCTGTTAATCTTCTGCCAAGTAAAAATATTGCCTGTAATTACAGAGTTTTCTGGGTTTTTTTCTTCTTCTTCTTCTTCTTTTTGGCTTGAGTTCAGGCCAGACCCCAAACTTGTATTTTAAGCCTCTTATAGCAAAGACCTTTTTTTCTAAGAACAAGCTGTGCTGGTACATTCCCCTGTCAGAGAGATGCCACAGGACAGATGGGCCATGTCCTCTCCACTGTCCCCAGCAATGCTGCTGCCTGCCTGCAGCCCTGGGTCCAGCAGAGGATGTGAAGGGAAGGGAAGGCAAACCAGCACTGGCCTTAAATATCACCTGGGAAGAGGAGCTCAACAGCAGCTCCCACCCAAGCCCAACAAGGTTGGAACACTCCAAATCCATCAGGATTGAAGGATTCACACTTGTAGGACAGCTGAGTATGTTCCCTCATCCTGCCACTGGCTCCCACTTCAGCTTCCAAAGGACCTCTGCAGTTTTTCTGTCTCCCTGGTGTTGGAGTTGCCTCTTCTAGACTTTTCACCCCTTGATCACTCCTGCTCACCCCAGTGGTTAATGTGGTACAACACCTGGGGAGAGGTTAATGTCAGGAGGAGGGGGGGTTGGCAGATGGGGTCTGTAGCTGTAACCCAGGTCAGTACAGATCCTGCTCCTCTGCACTTCCAGATTCGTCTAAAAGTTGGGGTGATTTATTTTTCTCAGAAAATAGCTCATTTCCTGAACATTCTCATCTCTCCCCAGAAAAGTTGCTTTCACTTTTCTCCCGGAACACCCAAAAAGTGGAAATTGTCCAGTCCACAACTGCTATAATTCTGGAAAAATGGACTGATTTCCATTTAGATGGACTGACATGACACTGGGCAAGAGCTGTGATTGGGAGGCAGTTGATTCTTCACATCCTCTCTGTGTCAGGGGCTCCCAAGTAGACTCTCATCTCCAATCATACATTGCAGTTGCCATTTTTCTGTCACTCTTGGCTATTGAGAGTAGGGGGAGACTCTGGTATATTCTGAGAGAAGTTACTTACAGTGACCCCCACCTCCTGTGGAGCATTACATCCTGAGAATTCAGCATCTGAAGCTTGGCTTCACCCAGCATTTCCAGTGAGTTTCTTTCCCCACCTTCCTCTTACCCCTGGTTCCTTGCCAGTTTAAATGCCCCTCTCAGAGAGATGTCACTAAATGAAGAGGACCAGGTTCTGGGGTCTTTTCAGAACCACACACACTGGGTCTCCTTCTGCCTGGCAGGGCGAAGGCACCGAGACTGCAGCTTGAATCCAGGATGAGAAGAGTTTTCCTTAATGCACTCCAGCAAGTTGCTTTCCACAGCACCTCAGCTGACTGTTTTATCAGCAGAACAGAGCACCAGAGAAATTGTAGATGAAACAAATACAGAAAATACATTAAGAGAGTAAGTAATGAGATCTGGGGGAAATTGCATCTTACGAAAAAGTAATCTGCAGCTTAGTGTGCAAGGAGGGGGAATTGGATGGAAGAGAGGGGCTCTCAGGGAAGGGATGAAGGAGCACATTACAAACAGGCACAGACAGCCAGGTGTGGTGTGCAACACAGGGAAGTAGTTAAGTGAGGATGTAATGGAAAAGGTTATTTTAATATTCTCCTTTATGGATATTGTTGTCAATATTATCTCAGGGAAGGAGAGGGCGAGGGAAGAGGGAAGGGGGAAGGGGTGGGTGTTTGTAAAAAGAGGCAAATGTATTGCATCGTGTGCCAGGTTCAGGAGCCCTTTCAGCAGAATGAGCACAGGACTGAGCAGCAGAGGCTGCTGGTAGTTGGCAGAGAGAGGTGGCAGGGTGTGCAGGATCTCAGAACACCCCCAGAGCCAGCCCTGCTCACACTTAAAAGGGTGTGTTCTTAAACGGGATTTTGCCACTCGAGGCTGCTGTATAGAAGGGCTGAGCTGGATGGGCCTTTTCTTTAGCCAACCAAATCCAAACGACCCCTGTGACTTCCCTTGCAGACAGTGGAGGGGCAGAAGCACCTTCTCCAGGTGTTGTACCACAACAGCAAATGTCCACAGCAAGCAAGCAGCTCTGCTTTAGCTGCAGAGGGTTTGGGTGGAGAGGTGGAGCCATCCTTAAGTGACAGTCCCAAAGCAAATGGTTCCATGGCACAGAGCAGTTCATGAGGCAGAAGCAGACGAAATTCAACCTTTTGCCTCCTCCTTCTTCCTCCCCTTCCCTCCTGCTTGCATCCTCAGCCTCCACCTCTCCCAGTTCTGAGGCCTTCCCCTGGCTGGGGACACTTCACATTCCTGGGACCTAAGAGATGATTCATGAGACAGGAGCTGGGGTCACGGTGACTTCCCAAGGTTACTCAGACTTATCTGTGACCTGTACCTTGTATTGATTCCTCCCCTCTGCTTGCAGCAAGCTGGAGGTGCAAATGAAGAGGAGCAGAGCACTTAAGAGATGCCACTTGTGTTGCTCCTTAACCAGGATTTGAGCTGAAGTCTGGTGCAATACTTGAGGGGATTTGTCATTCCTGTCCCCTCCTCTGAAGATCTTGAAGAGGGAGTATCTCCTGCTCCTGGGGCTCTCTGGTGGAGTAAGAAATCCCTGGTTCATGTTCAGTAAGGTCCCAAGTTTGCCAGCTAGGAGCCAAGGCTCCCTGCACACTTCTCAGGGTTACTCCTGCTCTCAGCTGACTATGGAAGGACCCAAGGATGGTTTCATTTAGTCCAGAGTGAAATTTTTGCTAACTAAAGTCTGATGAGCTCATTTACTACCTGCACTGCAATCTGGCTCTAACACCTGCCATTCCTAAACAAGCTGGGAAATGAATTCATTTCACACCAAGCCAGAGTGGGCAGTTTTCTTTTGTGGTTTTGAATTCTTAGTGGATGAAGAAATCAGCAATGATTTCATTTGGGACTAAAGGAAATGCTTTGTTCAACCCCATGTGAGAAGGAGGAAGGTTTTACTCTTTTGAGTATGGTTGTATATAATGGAAGTCCATGTGAAAAGAGAATGAGCCTTGTGAGATGAGAAATTAAAGTGGTCCCTTTGAAAAATGCCAAACTGAAGTGATTCAGACTTGGGGTGGAGGGGAATATTGCTTTCTGCTTTGGCTTTTTCAACTGAAAAAGTGCAGATAAATCTGGGGGTTTTTTTAGCCCAGCATAAATTCTAATGTCACCCAGCTCTGGTGGGATCAGAGGACTGAATCACAGGCCCTTGGCCCCAAGAATTATTACCCAGGCAGGGGGGGTGAGCACATTCCTCCTCTTGGTGTCTGCTCCTCCAACAGCACAGCCTCCAGCTCTGCTTTAGCATCATCTGGGAGGGAAATCACCCCTCTGAGCTCTGCCAGTTTGTTCTCACACCTGAGATGCTTTGCACAGCTTCATCCTCTACAGCTCCTCCTATTTCTCACCTGAGATGAACCCCACTGCATCCTCTCCTTTTTTTCACTGAAGGAAAAAAAAAAAAGAGAAATGAAAAAGAAGCCTTTAAAAAAAGCCTTCTCACACCAGCACCTTTGTTCCTGTCTCAGTGGAAAAGAGAATGTTATTTTCATAGCTAGGGCTGTTGAAAATAATGTAGGTGAAATGGTAGGGTGTATTTAATTAAATGTTCTCCAGGAGCTTAGGAATATCCAGTCTGCTGAAGGCTGCACTGGGTGTGCAGTGTCTGAGCAGACTTACACACGTGTGGACTCTGTGCCAAGTCCTGCCAGTGAAATCCAGCAGGATTACAGATGGACAGTCCCAAAAACCTGCTCCAACCCCGGGTGAGTGTTAGTGAGAGCCCCAGGCAGGGCTCCTTCCTCTGGGACTTCCCAGGAGAACCTTGTCCCCATGTAACCTGGGGACTTCCAGGAATCTGCAGCCTGGGGACACATCCTTACCAGGACATGCTTTGGATTCTCCAGGCTCCTCTGCATGAATCCTCTGTGCAGCAGCACAAGCAGGAGGTGGCTTTGCTGGCTCCTGAGGAGTTTCTCTCTGTGGTGCTGGTAATTACTTACCAAAGCTCAGTGGTTTCTTGTTTTACCTTATTCCTGTTTGTTGTTTTGTGGGGGTTTTTTTTGTTCCTTAACCCACTCTAGGTTGGAAGGAGTTCAGTGTGGGCAGCAGCTTACATCTGTGTGCTGTAGTTCGGGCTCATCTCAGGTTCTGGCTTCTCTGCATGGGGGGTTTGACCCAAAACCTGGTGCCATTGTAAGATCTGTCAGCTGATTTCACTGAATTTTAGACTGGACTGTGAAGGGAGAAGGCAGATCACAAAAAAAACCACCAGAGTTGTGAGTGAGGAGAGGCAGGGATTCACAAAGAAAAGGTGCTTTAAGCATTCAAGAAGAAAAGTGGTCAAGGAAAATGATTTCTAAAGCTCGCTCCACAAAATCGGTGTTAGGGAGGGAACACAATGCACAACGCCTCCTGCAGCACAAAAGATGCTCTGTGAGAAAGCAGAATGAGCTGCCTGGTGATTAAACTTTCCAAATGAGCCGCTGCTGGAGGAGCAAACAACAACTGGAAAGAAATCGGTATCAGATTTCCTTTTTCTCTCTCGCCTCAGGGAGGAAGCCCAAGCCCCTGCCCTGAGCAGCTGGGAGGACTCAGCACACTGCCAGGGGCTGGGGCATGAAGCAGAGGCCCTGGCTGAGGGGAGAGATGAAAGGGCAGAGTCAGGGTCATGGCAGAGCCAAGGAAGGGATCAAGGTTGGAGGAGAGACCAAAGGATGGTAATGAAGTGCAGCAGCAGTGCTGCCTCATGGCCTGAAATTTCTCATGGCTCTGCCCTGAGGGGTGGCACAGGATAGGATATCACTCGTGGCAACCTCTGCTTTGGAAAAAAATTTGTTTTTATTTCTTCTCCTGCCTGTTCTGTGGCTCTCTCCTTTGCCTGACCCTCACCTTTCCCCTGCCATCCAGCAAATCATTTTCTTTGGTTGCTTCTGCAAAATACTTTGTGCTTGTCACAAAATCCACAAGATCTGAAGAGAAAGAGGAAAGGGAAAAATACAACTTTATAGCACAGGCAGTAAGAATCCAGTTTGTTATTTATAATGCTCAGCTGTAAGCAATAAACACAGCCACCAAATGTAAATTTTGCCACTTCCCTTACCCTCTATATAATTCCTTGGAAAATTCACATCATTCACTGTTGGCCTTAATGTGCTTCTATTTGTCTAAGCTACAGATTTCTCTATGTGATTTTTTTTTTTCTTCTGATGGAATAATATCTCCATGGATAGTTTTCTTCCTCTATCCTTAGACTTGTAAATTAAATTCATTTAAATTTCAAAAGGATAATATTCTGCTAAGATGATCTGCTGTATCATCTCAGGTCATGGTGTTGGACTGTAAAATAAAAGCCTGTTTATAACTTATCATTTACATTTTTCTCACTGAAGTTAGCAATGCAATGGGTAGAGCTGTACAAAAAGTTGGAAAGATGTCCATTTGCTGTATAACCAGAATGAGATGTTGACATATCTTGGGCTTGTGTCATTCAAAAGAATATTTAAATAGGCTTTTGAAGTCCAGTGCACTGTTGCTTGAGCATCCTGCTTCCTCAGAGCCTTAACATTGCTCCTTAGTGTGGTGCCCTAGGGAGTTCAGAGAAATCCAGCACTGGGAATGCCCCTGTTCCCTCACTCCTTGTTTCCTTCACATGAACACTGAGGTCCTGAGTGGATGCAGAGCCAGGAGGAAAGGCAAAAGCTCAACATTCTGTTTCTGTATCACGGTTCTGCTCTTCAAGACACAACATTTCAGGAATGCAAAAAACTTGATTTTTCTGGAAGGAGGATGAAAAGTTGTTATTTCCAATCTCCTCCCATCCTGGAAACAGCCAGAAACTTCTGTCACAATTATCCAAGACAATTTTCTTCAATATTCTATTTTCCTGTTATAGATCAGAACGAAGTGCAAAGAAAAGATTGAGGAGAACAACTTCACTTAGGTTTGTAATGAGCTAGAATTTTACTGCTGTCAAAAACAGCTCCACTCCCACAAAATCTGTTCAGCTAGCAACACAAAGGAGCCCTTAGTTACTGCCACACGAAAGCAGCAGGTGCAAAATGTGCTCCAGCTTCCACCAAGGCATTTCTGGACTCTGCCATCCTTAGCACTGGCCAATTCAGGAAACCTGAGTGAGAGACACAGAAGTGCCACCTCCTTTTGGTGGGGAGGTAGTGGAGAAAAGACTCATTTTTTTGCCACACTCTGCTTCAGCCAAACCCCATTTGCAGGTCCTGTTTCAGTGGGGCACTTTTCTCCTCTGAAGTGCCTGGATCTCCACTGTCAGACACTGAACCTGCAGCATTCCAGGTGCTGTGGATGCTGTGTTCCTCATCAGACCAGGCCAGTTCCACCTTCCCTGGATGGGCTGTGGGGGGGAACATGGCCCAGCAGCACCAGAACGCTGTCTGGTCAGTGATACAGGGACTGACTCCAGGGTTTCTTCACAGCACGACCAAACCTGTGATGGTTTTCAGTCACACTCCTCACACATCATAGCTGCAATGGTTCCTTTGGTGTGGTTGGTGCTTCAGTGGTAGTTTTGTGATTTATGAGACTCTTAGTGGCTTAATTATGCCATCAGCTCCATCTGTCACTTAACTGATATGAGGAATGATGGGCTGCCATTAGCCAGATAATAGTTGCTGTAAAGAGTATTGTTTTATGCCATTAAATAGCAAGAACACAAACAGTTTTTGCTCCCCTCTATCCATGCTTGCTTTGGTAGTGGTATTGAAGAGGATGGTCTTGACATCTGTCCTTCTGCCTGAAAAACTGCTGGAGGAAATAAAATGAAACTATCAGCCACAAGTCTCAGTAGATTTACAATCAAGATGATGATCATTTGGCTTCATTTTTTTCCTGGACTGATGGAACTTTTCATTTTAATCTTGGGGCCTTCCTTGCTTCTCATCTTGATCTCTGATGATGAAGGCAAGAATGTGGTGTCTTCATCCCTGTGAGGTAATTATTGGGTTTTGCAAAATTTGCATCTGAGTCCCTCAGCTTCTTTAGCATCTGCCCTCTTTGCACATCCACAAAGTGTCATTAGTTTAATAGATGGGAGAGCTGAGGTACAGGAGACTATGAGTTAGACCTGCTGGAGAACAGAGGAACTTGGTTTCCATTTTAGGTGCTAAAGTTAGCAACGTAAAACTTATAAACCCCTCTCAATTATTGCTTAAATATGGAGCTATCTAAAATCTACTTTTCAGCACTGAAGTTTCCCAGGCACCAACATACTGAGCTCACCAAAAATAGTTCCAGCCCCAGGAGGACTTAGCAGCTTTGAACTTTGGCAGGTTCTGCAGTTTTTGGCAAGGCATTCCAGTGCCATAGGTCAGCAGGCATTTGAGGAGGCACAAGGATATATTAACTGGGAAAGAACTGGAGGCACAGATGTGTGTGTGCACCCTTCTCAGCTCTGCTATTTTAATCCCAGACAGAGCTGCCCCACTCACACTTGTTCTCCTGCTCATCCCATGTTTAATTTGGTTTCTGCAAACATCCCCTTCACCCTACCTGGCAGAATCCACTGCACCAAGCCAAGAGAAAATCTCCTGGCTCATCTCTGCAGTATTTCCAGCTTTTTCATTCCCAAAAGGCACCCGTGGAGTGCAAAACAAAACCCAGTGCCTGGTGGGTTAAGCACCCTGCACACCCCACAGTCCTCTTAGCAACAGCTCTGTGAAACCTCATCCCCAGGGTACGTCCTGAAGAGAGGCAAATTGCTGAGAATGCACCATTCCAGTGCTCTTGGACAGTGCCCACATTTCCATTAACATGCTGTGACTCCTTGACATGACCTACAGCCTCGTCAGCCAGGGGTTAATGCCTGTTGGCTGCTGGTCACCCTCCTGCTCAGATAAGTAGCCCTCCAGCAGCAGGGGATGGGCTGTAGTCACACTGTAATCAAACTGGAGAGATTATTTGCTACAGTGTCATTCATAATAAATGTGTCCCAGAGTGCTTTGTAGAATTAATTAATAGGCATAGGAGAGAGAAACTAGGAGCCAGAGACTAGGAATAAAAACTAAGGCTTGAAATGAGATGTGGAAGGATCTCTCTGGTGGGGCAGCAGCGGGTGCCGGGGAGGAGGGGCCGCTGGGGGGCAAGGCAGAGAAAAGCAGGTTCAGATTTGTCCCATAAAACGCATCATTCCCCATGTTGCTGATGGCAGTTGAGGTTGCAGCTCAACAGAGGAGCTCAGAGCAGGGTGTAGGTCCTCCTGCCAGCCCCATTCCTGGCTGGCTCTGCATCCTTCACGGAACGACTGCCTTCCTCCACCCCTCAGCTTCCTCCAGAGCAGAAGGAGGCTGTTGTGTTTGGCAGGACACGACATGGATTCATTGATCAGTGGCTGTAAAGCCCACAGTAGCCCAGTGAAAGGCACTCCATAAATCCCCTATTTTATGGCTTCGTATAATTTATGGGAACGTGCCAGCTAAGGACTCCCCCTCCATAAAAACCATCATCAGGGTCAGCCCAAGAACATGGGCTGTCCTTGGTCAGGGCGAGGAGGGTGGAGTCAGGAGGGGAAGAAAGGAAAAGCTTTCTGTTTTTCTAAAGAGCATCTGTTTGCCTGCAATCCCCTCCCACACAGTGCTGAGCACCTCAGCAGGTCACCAACATTTTCAGGTTCTGTGCACAATTTATGAGGGTGGGTGGAGGATGGAGCGAGCGGCCACGTTAGGGCTGTTAGTGAGGACCGGGCTGCAGGCACGCTCAACCTTTATTAGACACTGAAGAACCCACTTGGGAGCAAGGCATTTGATTGCCCTAAGTGCTAGAAAAGGCTCAGTCAGCATCTCTGCCTTGCTGGGCAGTGGGAAAATGACCTCCACCAGGGTTCCCACTTGCCAAAGGAGTTCCTGTAGGACGTGGTGTGCCCAGCCCCAGGGCAGGACGCAGGTTTGGGTGGGGGGGACAGACCTGGAGCTGTCATTCATCAGCAGAGGGGTGGGTTCAGCTCTGCCTTATGCTGCTGAGCCCATGCTGGGGTTTACCTTCATGCTCAAAGCATGACCTTCATACCCAGGGCCCCTCCAAAGCTGGGGAACGTTGCTTGGGGCAGGGAAGAGGACAAGTCCCACACAGCCCTGCAGAGCAGCTGTGAGAGGAAGCACGGGTCCTCCAGCCCTCCTTCCCCCTTTGTTAGATTGCAACGCTATAAAACAAAATGTCAATTTTCCTTTTAAACTTCTTTTATGGCAGATTTGTTGTGGCTTGGCAGATTGATAGTTCTGGTGACTGATGGCTTCCATTTATCCTCACCACTCGGGCACTGGGCGTGCAGGATTCCCCAACACAGGCAGCCCTGATGGGGAAGGAGCACTGGGCAGTGGGCCAAGGAGGTGATCGTGGCCCTCATGGTCAGTCCAGGGACCATTTGCATGACCAGAATGCTGGGTTAGCTTGCTGCTGAGATGAATGATCCAGGGCAGTGTCAGAGCTGCCTCTTGCAGTCAGCAGTGAGCCCTGAGTGGACCCGTCCTGCTGGGGCAGAGGGGAGAATCTGGGCAAATTAATGAGGCCACTAATGAAGGTTGAAAGCAGACTGCATCCTAAATCATCCCCTCCATAGAACCCATGAGCCTTCTTCCTAACCCCCCTCCTTCCCTTTGGGAAATGCCTGCAGGCTCTCCCTGATCTTCTGGTGGAGTTATGTCCCCCTGGTTAGATCCATTTGCCTTCCCCAGCACCTAAATGCTTCCAGAGTTTAGGGGAGCAACCCAAAATATCTTACTCTCAGGGACAGGGTTGTTGTGGACAGAGCAGCAGAGACACAGCCATTTCCAGGCAGGTGCTTTGGGTTGGTTTGCTGTGTTTGTGTGGAGCATTTCTAGGCAAGTGGAGGGAATTTCATCCTTCTACAGCCTCATACAGACCAGATAAACCCTGTACCCTGGCAGATAACACATGGGTTCAGTGAGGGTCTTCCCCTTCCAGCCTATGGGGCAGGAGATGAGGCAACAGTGCCCATAGGGAACAGGCAACACCCGAATCACCTCCCCGCTACCCCGGCCATGTGGGCACCTCCCTTTCAACTCCTTTTTTTATTCATTTTTCCCTGCAACGGTTCAAAAGGAGATGAAGAAAGCAGAAAGCTGCAATACCAGACAAAACATCCCTGCATCCCCAGGCTGTGTGGGCAGAGATGGCCCCATCTGTGCTGCTGACGTGGTGCTTCCACTCGAGTCAGGAGGTGCCGTGGTCCGGAGCGGGCGGTGGGAAGAGTGGGAAAAGCCTGGGAAGGGTGGGAACAGCCTGGGAAGGGTGGGAACAGCCTTGCCACTGCTGCTGACAAGAGCAAGATTAACATAACAAAGACTAAATTTTTCAGCAGATGGTAGATAAGCAAAGAGGTGCAGAAACAGCAAAGGCATCCCCAAGTAAATAGACTCTTTTCTTCCTCTTCTCATCTCTTCTTTCCTCTTTTCCCTCCCTCGCTTTATCGCCGGGCTTCATAGCACCTCCAACACACTTCAGCTGCCAGTGTCCAAAATAATCCAAGCAAGAGGTTTAACTGAGCTGTTGTGTTCTCCCCAAGAGGTTGCTAACAGGAAGGCAGAGCTCCTCTGACCCAGAGTGCCAGCTGGAGAGCAGGAACCATGGTCTATGGTGCTAAGGCTCCATAGACCCGCTCTGGGATGAAGGAAGAGGAGGAGGTGGCCATGCAAGGGCTAGTGAGGATGGGATGAAGGCTGTCTTGGCAAGGGCTCCCTGGTGGTTGGCCTTGTTGGCCAGCTCTTCACCGGATGAGGCACAATTGTTGTGATGACACCAGGACACCCTGCCAGCAGATGAACTGCTGGCCAGGGGCCACCAGCCTGTGGACATTCAGCTTCAAAGGAGGGATTTCTCCACCCAGCAGCTCCTCTTCCCATCCACCACTCCTGGCTTGTTGTGGTGCTTTGCTCAGAGGATGTGTGGTGTACAAGAGGTCAGATTCTGCTCCTTGCTGCAGAAAACACAGCCGTGTCAATTATTTATTTGACACATTCTGTGGCAGCAGTTGCTGGATTCGCTGTGAGACTGGGTGAGAATGCAGAAAACAAGGAGCTATTGTATAATTGAACTGCAGCTCTTCAGTAGAGCAGGCTTTAAAAATGGCACTTTCTCTGAGAAAACTGGATCATTTTTTCCAATGGCTTAGTTAAAATAAAATTTAAAAAAAAAGAAAACCTGAGCATCTTTCAATAAATGCTTATCAGTGGTAAACCCTAAGGTTTACATTTCTTGGCTTCAAGCCTTTTGTCTGGTGACCAAATGTCATCAGTGTTCGACCTCAGACACCTCAGTCAAAATACTTTTCAGGTTTTGGACCACAAGTGAACATTTCCCAGGTTTGCAGACACAGTGAAAATTTGGTTTCAAGCTGTTTCCTTAGGAAAGTGACAGCCACCCTTACCTACTACTCCCAGAGAGGCTCAGGGTTAATTTTATCAGTCTGTGCAGTCAGGGGAAAGCAACAGAGGTGCTGTGTGGTGAACAAACTCCACTGGCTTTGGTCTTTATTTCTTCTTTTCTAAAACAATGCATAAATACCACCACTGAGTCTTCAAAGGGAGAAGGACAGGGTTGCCAGGTGAGCAAAACTACAAAAAGATTCTATTCCTTGTTGGGCCTTTAATGAAGCATTTACAAGATCAAACAGGAAGAGATGCCCTCCCACGGCCTCCTTAAAGCTGTAATTAATTGCAGAGTAACTAACATATAATTGCTTCCCCAAGAGCACCCCAGAGAGCAGGGCAATACCTTGACAAAGGTGCTAGAGCAGGCAAAAGTTAATTAACATTAAGAATTAAGTAGCTAATTGCATCCTTCTGACAGCACAGCTCAGCCTCCCAGCCAGGGGCCTTGGGAGAGCGTTTCATCCCAGCACTGACCTGGGGGCCATTCCTAGCCCTGTCCTTCCATGTGGGCCCATCCCACATGGACATGTCATGTCATGAGATGCTGGCAGCATCACAGCATCTGTCAGGACTCAAAGGACCATCTTGCAAATGAGATTCTACTTGGCCTCTCATGTCTCACTGAGTTTTGGTGAGATGGCTCCAGCTCTTGGCTCCATGCTGGGGTCCCCTGTAAGGACCAGCAGGCATTGCTTGTGCTGCCTTCTTCCAACCCCATCACAGATTCCATGATGGGGCTGCAAAAGGAAAAGGTCCTGCTGGTCAGGGAATCCTGAGGTGGACACCATCTGGGACTTTATCTGGAATTATCTTCTACAGTTCCTGGGGAGGGTGAGAAGGGCACCCACCAAGATAGGCTGTAAGGGAGTGTGTGCTGGCAGTGGGCTCCTCTCTTCCACGTGGGACATATCTGAAGCTGTCTCTCCATCTCCAGATCACTCTGTGCCATTGTGGATTGATACTCTGAGAGCTGGAAACAGTTTTCCTGCTCTGTCCCCACCACAGGGCCTGATCCCCCTTGGTGGTAGGAGCTCAGCGAGCAGCTTGGCCCACAGCTCTTTGCAAGGGGATGTGGACATGGTGGCAGGACCACTCTGTTTGCTTCAAGGCTCCTATGAATGCCTTGGCTGGGAGAAGGGTTTCACTTTCCTTGCACTGAGGTACTCTGATCTGACAGCTCCTTCCTTGGGGACACTTTAAAAGCAAATGGAAAACCTGCATATTTGCAGAGGATTAGTGCAGCAGATCCCTGAGCTGATTCCCCCCGGAGGAGCTGTGCTAGGGGGGTGGTGAGTGCTTTGCTTTGCTTTGCTTTGCTTTGCTTTGCCCAGTTTTTTTGTGAAATGCATTAAATGAGGGGCAGCTTGGAAGCCATGGATCTTGTGGGGCTGGCCAGGAGCTAGCTGTGCATATGTCACTTTTGGCCTGTGCTGAGGCACCGTGTCAGGAGAACTGGGGATGGAGAGTGGGCTGGGAGGAACCCTGCTCTTGGGCTGATCAAAATATTTCAATTGAAAAGGTGTTGGCTGCTTCCTCCCTCCCTGTCTGCTCCATGGAGTTGGCTTGAAGCATCTCCGTGGTGTTGTCTCTTGGTTTTCTAGAAACAACAAAAGCATGAGCTAGAAAATACCTGTGCAGGTGAGAAGCTGTTGGTTGGGAGATACTGCAAAGGAAATTCATTCTGGTACCAAATGCAGAGGGCACCTCAGCACTGCATGCTGCTTTCCCCTGATTGCTGTATGTAAAGATGTGGAGAGCTCCCCCCCAGCTCCCTTTCACTCTGTTTCATTCCCATTCATCTCCAGGTGCCTTTGGAAGCATTAATACACTCAGCTGGTGCTTTTTATAGCTTGGACTTGCATTGCTGCAAGGGACCCCACAAAGGACTGAGTGCAGGACTTCACACTCCCAGCCCTGTGATTGCACAGCACGGCTCAGAACCCTCCCAGAGCTTCACAGGGACATGAACTGTGAGGAGAAACTGTGAAGGCTTCGTGGCTTTCCTCCCAGCTGGGAAAGGCCAAGGCAGCCCCAGCTCCACAGGATCCCAGCAAACAGAACCTGGATGGTTCTGAGACCCACGGAGAGATGTGGAGTTTTTTCCTGTGTGTAGCAGTTGAGCAGCACACTCAATGTGTGTTTTTTTTTTGAAAGCTTTCTCCAAAATCAGTGGAGATGCCTTGATGGTCACTGCAAAGCTCTTCATCCAAAGCTTTAGAGTTTTGATAGCTCCAGATCTGTGGGCAACAATGAGTTTATTTTATTTAAGACCTTGCATACTTGACTGGGCTTATCCTGCCCTCTCTCTATACTTCTGCTCCCAATCAGATAATCCCCTTTCTGAAGGGTATATCTTGCCTCAGACAGCAAAAGTGAAGTGATAATTCCATTATCACCTTCCTGAGCTGTTCAGTTCTTTATCTTGTGTCTTCAATTTGGCCCTTCCTGCTTTTCACCACTGTGTCCCTTGCTTTTAGGTGACTTCTGGGTTTGGTGACATCTCCCTCAGCTCAGAGATTCAGCCTTCAGATCTGATGGGCTCCCTCCTGTCCAGCCCCTAAGTTACCAGTCTTTATCTGGTAATTATCTCTCTTGCTGAGAGTTTGCAACCTGGTGCTGGATGTTCATGAATTTCCCCTTCCCCTTGTCCTGTGCCCACCTGAAAGCACTCACCCAGAGCACTGTACATACACAAAGATAACTCAATCCTCCAGGGACTTAATATTGACTCTCTCTGGGAACACTCTTCACGGGATCAGGCATATTTTCGTGGTCTGGGCATTGCCCTCCAGGAAGGCAAAGGTGAGCAAGTAAGGAGCCTGGTTCTCCCCTTGGTGCCCTCTGCCTAGCCAGGACGTGTTCAGGTCCTTCAGCAGAGAGGAGAAGCCCCAGTTCCACCCCAGGAGTGGTGCTCAAACCACTCTCAGTGAAGAGGGTTTATGAGCCTATTTCTTAGATAACAGCACTTGCCTTAACCTCTCCCCTGGCTCTTCTCCCTCTGTTATGTTGCTGTTAATTCTGAGGATATTTCTTCATCTCCTGACAGTCCAAATGCAGCAGTGAAGGTAATAAACAGAACATTAGCTCTGCTTTGTCAGAGTGAACGAGGCTTCCCTGATAAAGAGTTGCCAGGGTCCAAGAAGAGGAGTTGCTCTCCCGGGCAACATCTTCCTTGTACTCAGCTCCCAGTCAGCTCCTCCCGCTCCAGAGCTGTGCTCCCTCCCTGACACTGGGGACATGGTGGTGGCCTCACTCCTCTGGCTTCCCACAGCAGGAGAAGAACAAACCAGTGCTGTGGCTGAGGAGGAAGAAGAAGAGGAGGAATTGGGTGTGTTTCCCAGCAAGCCTGAGGGAGCCCTGAGTTGCCATAGCAATAGCTGGGATGCCCAAATTGGGCAGAGTTGGTCCTCAGCGTGCTGGGAAGAGGTGATGCAGGAGGTGAAGTCAAGGGCTTGGTGGTGGTTTCTCACCAGCTCTCAAGTGACTTTTTATCAAATGTCCCCAGGACAGTCTCTGTGGGAGCACATAGAGTTCAGTTCCCATTGGATGGCTTTGAATAAGTCCCTTGAGCCAGGTCCACAAGAAGGAGCAGCTTGGGTCTGTGCTGAGCTGAGAGATCTCCCCCCACTGAGAAACCCTCACCCACTCGGTGCCCTGACCCTGAGGTGGGAACAGCAAAGGGCCTGGGAGGGTAATGGGGCATTAAGATTCACCTCACTGGTGGGTGGGCAAAACGTTGAAGCCTGTGTCCCAGTCTCACTCAACTGCATTTAAAAATGGAGCTGTGCTTGTGCCAGCTGTGGAGATGGGATGGTTGGACAGGGTGGCACCTGGCATGCTCCTCACTCTGCCCTCAGAGGCAGAAAGCAACGTGTGGGGTGTTGGCAAAAAATTGTCACACGTCACCATTCCTCTTTTGCCATTAAAAAACAAGTGTCCACCCTCAGCCTGTGACGAATTCCTCATCTGCTTGCCCCTCCTCTTCCTAAACATCCTTCCCCAGCATCCCTCTGCCCTTCATCTCCCAGCTGCATCTGACCCGCCGGCAGCGAGTGAATGCTGAGATGAGGATAATAAAGTGCATCAGGAGGGGAGAGGAGCTGCTCATTCCTTTGGCTTTCCTCATCCCTGTTTGTGTTTGGGTGTATGTGAAATATCAGCCCGAAGGGGCTTAATGTAGCAGAACACTGGCAGTGCTTGCAGGCTGTTAGGTAGCAGCCTGACATGGCATTACCCCAGCAGCTAATTAAACTGGGGCCCGGCCCAAAGTGATGAGTTTGCAGGGAGGCTGTGGGTCTGAAAGAGATGGATGTTGCATGGCTTATCAATTTTCAATCTCAACACAGTGAGATATTTATCAGGCTGCAGAGAACAAACACTTGTAATATTTAAAGGGTGAAGACTTTAATGGAATCCGCTGCCGATCACCAATTTCTGTTCCCTGAGGCTCATTCCTTTCCTGTTCTTTCAGTCTCTTTTTTTTTGAAAAAAATCTTATTTTCATGAGAGAAGGAGGTTTTCATTTAAAATGCTGGTTCCCTTCATCTCCCCCACTTTTCTTCCCTTCCTAAAGGTTTATGCATTTATTTGGATAAAAGGTTTTAAACACTAAAGAACTGTCTGCAGTAATTTGTGAATATAATAGATTATCCTGGGAGGAGGCCTAGGTTGAAAAATTTCCTACTGCAGAATTCAGTCCTTGTCATTTAGTTATTTTATTAGGAAAGGAAAAGAAGGAGGACAAGAGAGTAGGAGAGAGAAGAATACAATTACTGGGCTAAATTATTTGCTGGAGTAAATCCTCCTGTTTTTATCGAGCAGACTCTGAATCTGGTCCTTTCATACACTTGCTCTCGGGTCAGGGCTGTGCAATCAGTACTGAGGGCTGCCAGGCAATTTCACCAAAGTCACCTCAGTGGGAAATAGCATGATGGCTCCAGCCCAGGGAAGTCAATTGGATGTGGTCCTGGGCAAAAAATATCCTTCAGCTTTCTCCAGGGAGGCCTAGAGAAAAATTGCCTGATGTCCAGGAGCAAGCCCCGGCGTTGGGATCCAGGCAAGGTCGAGCTAAAATTTATCAATACTTCAGAGCTGGACCTGAGTTTGCCATTTAAGAACTCAGCTTTAGATTACAGATCTATTCATAAGCACTCATTAGTGCACCACCAAGAGATGTTGTACTGAATATGGGCTGGCTAAATCACTGATCAATAGCTAATGGGTTCAGCTGATTCTTTTCAGCCCCAGTTTCTAACTCCCTTCAAGACCTTCCTCTGCTGGTTTTAATAAACACACGCTGCTCCTGTCTGGGACACACGTCTGAGATTGACTAATCACTTATAAACAACTTGTAAATGGATGGTTAATAAGAACTGCATGAATAATTGCTTTTCCATTTTACTGCCTAACCAGACAAAAATGCAAAATTGTGTTTTCTTCTCCGGAGTGGCCCAAAATAGAAAGTTTTGAAGCTCTTTTCTTGCCGTAAAGGAGGTCCTGCACACAGGTTCTCCACCTTCACAACACCTTTTAGATGAACTGAAAGTGTCTGCATAATTTATAATAAAACAGATTTTGGTTTCTTTTATACCCATTCCGCTCACTTTTGAAAGTATTTTAAAAGTTCAGTTGGGGCAAATGTAATCTTAGACTTTTGTTTTGAATGGAAAGGGGTTTATTTTCCTGTTCTGGGCATAAGAGATCTTTTTAAAACCCCATGTGAAAAATCTTCTGCCATGGGGAAAAAAAAAAAAAAAGCCCTTTCTATCATTTATTAAAGGTGTCTGAAAGAATCTCAAATTACTGCATTCTTCAAACCCTCCTGTCATTCCTCTGCAGCTCTGTCACTAGAAAGATGATCTGACTGTAACCCACATATGAAGACTGACCTCCAAGAATATATACTTGGGAACAATTTGACATTTCCTGGGTTTTCTGGGTTTATCAGGCTGGTTGCTGGCTCCTTCCACAGATAGTTCCACCTCAGGAACTTGGAAAGTGGCACAGACTGAGTGCAAACCTGGATCTAGTTTATTTGCACTTGCTCAAACTTCTGGGAGAATGTTTCATTCTTTTTTAATGGTAAATTTGGGTTTGGCTTATAAAACTAATCCCTAATTGAGCGAAAGAAATTCAAGAAGCTTCAAATACCCTAAAACAGACTAGTTCACACCAGGGTATAAGCCCATTTTGCATTAAATCAGGTTTTCTCCGTAAATGAGATCTTCACTGTAATTGCTCTGGAGCAGCTTATTCTGATTTTTTTGCCTCTTTGGTTCTGGTAATTTGCCTCCAGCAAACACTCAGGACAGACAAACTGCAGAGGAAGGCAGAGGATGCTCAGCAGTAAAAGTCTCCCTGGCATGAGCTTTTCCTTTCCTACTCCCATCTCCTACTCCCATCTTCCATCTGACCAGCTCCTCACCTAAGTGACAAGGACCCTACTTGGGAAGGTTGAGCCCAGCCCAGCATCTCCTCTGATGAGTTATGAGGTGTCCCCAGTTCTCTGATCAGGGGCTGGGGGGCTTTCTTCTCGTGAAGCATCAGTGAGCTTGGTGAATCAAGTGTCTGCAAGCACAGCCCTTGCTGGGCTGAGGAGACAGGATGGGAGCTGGGGTGATGGGGCTGGGCAGGGAGTGTTTTCTCATGACAGTAGATGGACACATCCTGACTTACCAACACACTGGGTTGTGCACAGCCCATTAGTGCTGGTCTCACCTGGGATGGGTTGGTTGGCACCAACTCTTCACCCCCACCCAGGCAGCCTCGTGGTGTCCCTTGGGTGAGCTCCAGCCCTTGCTCCACAGAGCCAAACACACCCCATGGCACCAGGGCTCAGGGTGGGAACCCAGCTCTGCTCAGCCTGGCACGGGCACATCTGGGCACATCTGGGCACAGGCACATCCTGCTCTTACTCTCACCCCCTCCTGTCCTCTGCCAGGACGTGGGTATTCTGGCTCCAGCTGCATCTTCTGCCTTACAACCCTGAGAGCTGCAGAGGAGGGAGGTGAAGTGCAGTACCTGCTGGAGGTTCTCCTTGTTGCAATGATAAGAAGAAGAACAAATACTGGAGCCAGAGTGATCCATGTGGTAAACACAACCAGTAACTGCACTGGGTGGGGGGGTTTCCATGACCAACCTATGAGTGGTGCTTCTTGGGGTGATGGCTGTGGTGGCACTTGTGTCTGCACCCTGGCACTGACACCCTGGTGACCTGGCAGGTGTCATCTGTAATAATCTAGGAGAACAAACGTCCTGGAGACAGCTAAACAAATAAACCAGTGCAGCAACATCCCCCACAGTTTAGTGAGCACAGCTGGTCTCTCAGAAGGAGTTCAGAGATAATTCCACCTCTGCATTGAAGACTTTTGATGACTGTTAATGAATTTAAATGATGGGGATTTTCTTTTCATGCTTCATTTCATATGCTTCTCACATTAAGATGCTAATTAAGAACACATCAGCACAAGCTGGGAACGATGCATACACTGAGCAAAGCAGAGCTGAGAAAGTGTCTTTGGGGCTACTCTGTGGGACCTTTGATTGGAGCCTGATAAATTATTTGCTTCCGGGGGTCCACTAGGTCACAGAGTGAGTTAAGGTTTGCTGTGGCTCTCTCTTTTCAGGTGATTTGAAGCCTTGACTTCTTTTGCTGGGTTTTCTTTGCTGGAGGTGGCACAGGGTCTCAGTCCAGATAGTGCTTCCCAGCAGGCCCCAGCCTGGTGCTAATGCCTCTCCCCATCCAGTGTCCTGGTTGTAGGGAGAGTTTGACACTGGGATGTCTTGATATTCCGGGTGGGAAATTGTCCCCTCTAAGGTACCAAACCCTGCCAGGACCTTTCAACAGCTGTGACTGAGAAGTTATTTCTTAAGCCTGGACTGAGCTAAAGTTTGCAATAGCTTCTTAAAGTCAAGGGGAGGGTGAGAGGGAAGAAAAGGTTTATAAATCATGAAACCTATTAATTTAATCCTAGAATAAATTTACAAATTCTAAAATGGATTTGCAGAGCTAATGGAAAAAAAAAATGGATTTTGCAAATCCTAACAATTACCCCTTCCTAAAGAGCTTCTTGCTTTCCAGAGCAGCTTTGTGTTTGGGACAGTTTAGTAAGAGATTGTTCCAGCAGACTGCCCATGGTCTCCCATTACAAGAAGGGCTGCAAATGCTAATTCTTACTCTGGAACTCTGTGCTCCAACCTGGGAAGCTCTGTCAGCTGTGTGGGGAGGTGATTTCTTACACATAGCTGCTGCTGTGCTTTCTAACAATATCATACCAGAAAATACCTGTAATTGCAAATGATTTTTGAACAGTGACAACACTCTTAATGGTGCTAATTGGCTTCCAGGCTTCACAGCACCGGGGTTCTACCCACATGCAGAACAAGTCTGGAGTTGAAAGAGGCAAAGAAGTGATTTGCTTGAAAATGTGCAGGATTCAGAGCTCAGTTCTCATGGGTGCTAGGAAAGGGCACTGGTAGATCCCAGAGGACCCGGGTTCATGGATGAGCTGTGGAATGGAACCAGCCATACAGCCACTGGGCAGGGCAGAAGACATTTGCTGTCTCCTGAAGGATTCAGGGCAATGAAGGCACCAAGTCACTGGGAAAGGGAATGAAGATCCCATGATGTGGAGAGAGCAAACTGTAGGAGATGGAGAAGCAATGATGTGTGCAGCTGAGGTCTCAGAGCTGGCTCAAGTGTTCCCCAAGCCTCAAGAGAATCCTCCTCAATTTACATCCAGATTTGGGGCATAATTACAGTCTCAGATACATTCCTGTAAAAGAAAAAAGGCTTCATGGTGGTGTAGTCACCTAAGAGTAGTTTGTTACAGGTTTTCATAACATAATCACTACTTTTCATGGCGTCCATCCAAAAACAGGAACAGTAGAAAAAAAAGGCTGGCCAGAGGAGTGAGAAGTATGTTTTGCAGCAGAGACTCTTGGCTTATTAAGCTTGGCAAAACAGAAGTTGAGTGGGAACAGGATCACTCCCTTTGTGTATTTCACACTGAATAGCACCGTGGAGGGAGAAGGATGCAGACGCTTAAATAGAAAATTGGCTTGGGAGAAACTGGGCATAAATACATTTCAAATGGAAATTTTTAAAAGATTTCTTCCACGAGAGGCAGGAGGTGGTTGTCTTTGGCCGTGATGACCCACAAACCAAATCAATTCTGGGCTTCTGAGCCACATGTGGAACCCTACAGTGGCAGAGACAGCAGACAGAGATGGAAGGAAATACAGGCTTCTGCTGGGAGGTTGTTAATCTCCGTGGGGATGGAAAATCCAGGACCCGCTTGGTGGGGGAGAGACGGAGAGACCGTGCGCGTGCGGTTGTGTGTATGACAAATCAAATGGGACACAATGAATTAGGAAAGGGAAACATTTATTTTCTAGCTTTTGAATGCGTGTTGCACCCAGTTGAGAACAAAATTAATTCATTCATTAAACTCACTCACTGCAGCAGATGAAGTGGCGGCACCAGATTAGCGGTGGCTGCTGGGGAGCCTCATGTCTGGTGGGGGCTGAGCAGCCCCTCGGGTGGGGACAGCCTGGCCCTGCCATGGGATGAGAGCTGGGAGAAGGTCCCAGACAAAGAATCCCAAGGGGGAATTTTGTATAAATCAAAGTTTACACAGGGTTTTTTTTTCCCCCCCTTTGCTACACAGCTACATGTAGTAGCTCAGATTTTTGATGTCTATAGCAGCTTCCACCTTCTCCCTTTTGGTCTCAGAGAGAGACTGTGCTGGGTGCTGACTGCTCCTGGGGGTCATTTCCTCTTCAAGGGAGGTTCTTCCAGTTGTGCTGATGCAGCAAAAAGAAACATGTTCCCTGGGCTTTTTGAACAACAGAGGTACAAACTTTTTGCCTCAGCAGAGCAACTCTGTCGGTGCAAGGAGCCCCACCAGCTCCCCAGGCTCAAAGCCACCCACGTGTCCCTCCTGCAGCCACACTCCCAGCACAGGCAGGTCCCCACATCCCCATCCAGGTCTACGTGCCACTGTGCCAGCACTCGCTGTCAACTCAGGACAGTCCAAGCTGAGTAGTGGATACTGGCATCTTACCAGATTTTCCAGCTTTCTGGAGGGGAGGGATTGGGGTTTACTGGTGCACAGACTGCCCCGGAGCACGATGCGCGTTCTGTTTATTTGAAGAGTAATGAATTGCACAGATGCCTGAAAACCAGTGTCTCAAATGTTATTCAAAGGCCAGCTACAAGCTCATCTGACTACAGCCAATATCCCATCCCTCTTGGCAGCTGGATCCCAGCCAGAGCATGAACTGAAGCAGCCTGAGTGTGACCGACAGATCCTCTCCTGCTGTCAGGAGATGGCAGCCACTCGTGTGCATCCTCCCATGTCCTCCTGGGTCAGACAGGATGGTGGTGCCTCACCTGGGCATGGTGGCACCAGGCCAGGGCAGTGTGGTGACAGGCATGTTCAGGAGTACACCTCCATGGCCAGGACCCTCGGGTGCAGCCCCCAGGCTCAGCCTTTTGTGCCCCCCTGCAAGCACGGCACGAGCTGCTCCAACAGCACAACCTCAAGGTTAGTGAGATGTGGAGGTGGCACAGCTCCTCCCTAGCTAGAGACACCCACTCCTGGGTGGGAGTCTCCTGGTGGGCAGCAAGGAGGCTGAATCTGCTCAAGACAGGGGAAAAAAACATTTTGGAGTGTTTGGATCTTCCCACGAGAAATCTTCTTGCTCAGAAGTTCACATCTATGAACAGTGGCCTGGTTTCAGCTGTGCTTCTGGATTCCTTTCTTGTGGGAATGGCCATGAATGATGTTTTCTGTCATTCCTAACTGGTGAGGAGATTCTACCTCATTCTGGCAGATAACGACCTGGCTGAAGTTATCCATGACTTCATCACCCCTTGGCCAGACTACAGCAATGCAGTTTCCCTGGGCACAGTGCCTGAGCCCCACGGCTGTTCCTGCCCTTCAGGTGTCAAAATCTGCACAGGACAACCCCATCCCTGGGGCTCCATGTGCTTTGTGCAGCTGCCAGGGGACAATCCCTGTGCTGGATGTGAGCCAAGCCGAGGGAAGAAAAGAAAGACTCCATTGGCATTGAGAGCAGTGGGAAATTTGGGTTGTTTCCACGCTGGGGTTTGAAGCTGATCTTGAGTTTCCTCGTAATGACACTCTAGGACCCACGAGTGGGTGAATAAGGCCTTTTAGCTCTGTCTGTAGATCTCACAGGGAGAGCAGCATACCAAAGCCACTGGAGACTTCATGATCTTTCAAGGTCCCTTCCAACCCTTTCCAGGGGTGGATTCAGGCCTGTGATTCAGACAGCCAGCTATCTCCAGGACCTTCTTCACTTGCCATCTTGCTGCCATGGCTTCTTTGTGAGCCTCCTTGCTTTGCACCCAAACACTCATCACTGCTGGCAGGCACAGAAGTGGGAGCAGAGAGCAGGATGCCCAGCACACCTTCTCTCCAGCACTATTTACTTATTCATTGGTTCTTCTCCCAGGGCTCCACAGGACATGTCACCTCTGAAACAGGAGAGTCATTCCATGCAGCAGGCTCGGAATGATCCTGAGCCACACTGTGAAGCAGCCACCTCCTCTTGTTTTGTTCCCAGCTCTGAATGTGCACTTGGAGAGAGGGAAAGTGGATGATCTGAGATGAGAGAGGGGCTGTGATTCTTCTCTGTTCATTCACTGCCCTCCAGATGATGTGTAAGAGAAAACCAATTTGTGCAGAAAAAACAGGAGCAAGGACTTTCAGCACACTTGCAGAGAACAAAACCAACTGAAGAAAATAAGGCTATTGAAAAAGTGTCAAGGAGAGTGGGGAGATGAGGCAAAGCTATTTATTAATACATGGAGATGGAGGCTGCAGAAGGCAGACAGGTCCAGCTGAAAGGTCAGTTCAGGATCTTTATGTTTTAATCCCTTCAGTGCAAGATGCTTCCTGAGCAAGGCTAAGGAAATGTGGATGGGCTGGGGTGGCTGCTGGGCAGTACAGAGGTTTTCTCCTCATCACCAGGGTATGACCAGTGTGCTCAGGTGTTGCTGAGGGTGGGAGGTGCATCCTCTTGGACCCTGAAGAAGTCCACCTTCTGCCAAGTGACAGCAAAATCCTGCCATGAAGCTGACTGCTCTGCTCAGGTCCCTACTGCTGACGTGGAAGCAGCCATCACATTGTAGGGGGGTTGAAAGTAGGGCCATGCTTTCTTTCCTTCTCCATTTGATCTTCAGTCCAGCACCTGGCACACACACACAGGTCCCAGCAGAGAGGGAAGGAAGCATCACTGGAATGACTGACACCTGATTTTGCCTTATTGAGCAGACATTGATCAGCTGCCTCTGCCCACAATCACAGTAACAGAGTCGATGCTAATCAGTCTGGTGGTTTCCAGAGCTGGGTGTGGGTGTGTGTGAGTCTGAGCCAACGGGGCTCATTTGGGCTGAGAAATTACAGATGGAAATGATGCATTAATCCATCGAGTGCATTCCCTTGCACTCCTTGGACACCCCAGATCGGGCACATAGAGCCTTCGTGTGTCCCCAGTTTGCGTGACAGGGAAAGGCAACCAAGGCCTGGAAATAGGATGCAGATACCAATTTCCAGGCTTTGCCTTCTGTCTCTATTTGTAGCCCAGCTTTGGTGTCTTATTTCCTGATCCTGTAAGCAGAGAGCCACAAGCCCTCTCTGGAGGAAAACAAACAAAATCTGTGCTGTGCACAAAATCTGTGCGCCATGTGCTGTGGCCACAACCATTTTCATTTATTGCTTCTGTTTCTTTTCCTCTACCCACAATTTGAGGTATACACTTGCAGAGGAAGCATCCCTTCTTCCTCTGGTCCCACAGGGACAATGGCAGGTCCGCTGGGAGACTCTGAGATAATCTTCCTGTAAGTCACTGCCTTCATCCAGTTGGTGTCTGCTCGCATAGTCCCTGGCTGAAAGAGCTGTCTCCCTCCTGTGCTTCTATCATCAGCAGTTTCTATCTGCAAAACCATTGATAATAACAAATAATTAAAAATGCATTTCTGTTTTAGCAGCCCCTGGGTGCTCTCCCTAGCTAAAACAAGAGCTTGTCAGTGTGAAAGGCCGTATGAAAATGTGTTTTTCTCAGCTATGAAGTGTGCCTCCTGAACCTTTATTCCATTTATTCCCTTTATTCTGTTCTCTGTCCATCTTATCTGTTGCTGTTTGTCAGGTCAGAGGCTGTATGTTCTCTGGTTCTGCACTGTGGGGTGCCAGATGCAGGCAGTTTGTTATTTTTCCACACTGTTTGCTTGCTTGCTTCATTTTGGGGCTGCAGCGACATGCGGCGTGGGTTGAAAAGCTCTGGTGCTGCTCTTAAATAACTCCCTGCATAGATGGCCTTCTTCTGCTATCTGAATGGGGTTTCCTGATGGAGCTTAATCCGCTTCTAATTCTAGCCTGCTTCCCTGCCTGGAGTCAAAATGTTTGTGAAGGCAGCTCACCTGGACAGCTGGCCCATGGAGCTCCATCCTAAAATCCAACCTCCTCCTCTGCAGTATTTCTGGGCTGCAGAGCTGGCAGGAGGATCTGGGGAGCAGGAACCAGAATGTCTCAGAGAATTTCCTCCTCCCACCCTCCAGCATTTTTGTGGCAGTTTAGGACACTCATTTATCTGGCATAGAATGGCTTTTAGAGTAAAATGATGCAGTCATTTGCAGATGTGGATGTGGCTGTGATGTGGGTGAGGGCACACGATATGAGGCAGATGCTGCTGAGATTAACATCAGCCCACGACCCCCTGGGGTGCACCTTCTTTTCCCCCAAACACAGAGCACCCTGAAAGGCCACGTCCCAGTCATGGGGAGAGCATCCCCAGTGGAGTAGCCAGTCCCCATCTGCAGGATTCACGGAACCACTGGGTGTCAGCAGCATCCCACTTCCCAGAGACTCCTGGTCCTGGAGGCAGGAGGACAAGTTCTGCTCCATGGAGAGCAGAGCTCTCCCCGAGCCCCCGCAGGTCACGCTGTACCCCCACAGGGGAAAGGCAGCTCCCTCCCCTCCTCAGGGCAAGGTGGGACCAGCATCCCACCTCACATCCCCTGGGCTGTCTGAGGATGACAGATGAAAAATCTTAGGAGACCCCTCAGTTCTCAAAACATAGGGGAAAATGTCTGAGGTCTTGGAAATGATGTGGGACATCTGCCCGCTCCGGGCCAACCGGATTTACTGACTCAGGGGTGGTGGGATCTCCTCCCTGGGATGGGTTTTCTTTGTCAACTTGCCCAAACTCGTGCAGAGAGGTGGTGCTTGTACCCAGCCCTCCAACAATACACATAGGAGAGCAATAGCTCCTCCATCTCCTCCTGTCAGCAGGTCCCTGGTTTCCCTGGAACACCTTGGGGTGGGAATCACCATTCCTGTGTCCCGCTGCTTCCCAGCGATGGCTCCGTAATGCCGTTTCCAGGGCCATTATTTCTTGGCTTCCAATACAACCTGGGCACTCAGCTCGGGGAGTTAATGGTGTAATCGGAGCCCTGGTGTGAGGCCGTGAGGGACACAAGCTCCATCAATCCTTTCCCATGTACACAAGCCCTTGATTAAAGGTCAGAGGGTTAACTTCCTCCCACTCATCGTGCCCAGGCAGGGAAAGGGGAAGGTGGGAGGAAGGGAACAGGCTAAAAGCCCTGTTTGGAGAGGACTGCTGGGCTGGGGGCTCTCAGGCCTGACATGCAGCTGTTATCCACCATCCTGCTGGCTCTCTTCACCTAATGAGAGCTTTTCGTTCCCCTCCATAGTGGGAGGGAAGGAGCTTTGTGAGGAGTCAGGGTAGCTGCAGAAGAGGCTGGTTTCCCCCTCACAGCTCCCTTTTCCCTGAGGGGCAAGGTCAGGTCCCATCACTTCATCCCTCCTCCACCATTTCCCTGCCAGCCTCTCTGTGCTTGATTACCTTCCCCTAGGAGAGGAGTTCCCCTCTCTGAGTCCCAGGATGGGGTGGAAGAGGGGCAGATGTCTCCAGTTCAGGAGAACTTTGTGGGATGGGGAGAGGATGAATCAGATAAGTCTCTCACTGATGGTGAGCCCTGGCCATACAGAGTGGTCCCAAAGCTTCAGTCCCATCTGTGTCCCCTCTCTCTCTTTGCTTGCATGCAGTGACAAAGTCTGGGCCAGCAGTTCAGGCTCAGCCCCAGCCCAGGGCCATGGCAAGCACCTGGGTGACCTCTCAGGAACCAGTAATCCCAGAGGTGCAATGCAGAGCTCCCACCTGCCAGCAAACAAGGCTCACCCTGCACAGATAAAGACCGATTTGCCTCCACTTAGGCACGATTGAGAGCTGTCTGGTGTGTTATCAGCAAGCAGATCTGTCATCCCCTGCCCAGGAGCTGCAGGTTTTGCAGCTGGAGGATCTGGTTTCGGACAGGCCACAGCTCTGGCCGATGTGTTGCAGGGTCAGCCAGCTCCTGGCTTGCTGCTGACATCCAAGTCTGTCTTCACACTTTCCCACCCCTTTCCTAGCCTTGTCTGGAGATGAGCAGTGTGCTTTCCAGATGCTATTTCTCCAGGTGAACCGGGGATTGCTTTTAGCCTGCCAGGAGTGCTCATCCCTGTGTGTCCCTGCCTGTGCCTGTGGGGTCAGAGAGGGGAGAGGAACCAAGCAGGGGGAGCAGTGTCCCAGAAGGAAGAACCCTTTTTGCTCTTTCTCTTCAGAGACTCTTTCTTCAAGATGACAGGCTTCTGTTCAAGCATTTTCAAATTCAGGTTTATTTGGCAGCAGTGAAGCTGTGTTGGGATAAGACAGGGCTGAAATTTTCTCCCGTTATCATCGATCCCGTGGCCTGGAGGGAGTTTGATGGGGAAGGTGCTGAGGGCACACAGCACCATGCGCTGAGCCTGGGATGATGCTTTCTTTCTTCAGAATGATACAGAGCCATGGTTTGATACTGCCATGTCCCACACCAGCCTGGTGGAGCACACCACAGGGAACACACTAACTGGCAGAAGCACTCCCTGCATTGCTCATCTCCTTATTTTTGTGCCGTGTACTTTCCTTTCCCTTCTTTGTTTTCTTTACTTAAGCAGCTCCAACAAACAGAATTGTTAACTCTTGGTGGTTTGTTTTTTTCTTTTCTCCCTTCTGGCCCAGAATATTTCAGATTTTATTGTTTTTTTTGGAAATAGCTATTTGTTTTCCTCTGCAGTTGCTTTCTACTTTCATCTTTATTCTATTCAAGTTAGTAGTCCCCCTTCTTGAGAATCTCGTTTCCCATGAGACCTCCCTGATTTTTTATCCCCTCTTCCATAGCATCTCCTGTCATCTCAATAGTTTTTTCTGCCTTTCTCTCCTCATTTCCAGCCCTTTACATTTATTTTTCATTACATCCTCTCTCTTAAACCTCCCTTATATCACCACAGAGCCTTCTGCAAAGCAGCCCTCCATCCTGGGAAGGAGCAGGGAACAGCAGACAGAGGGCAATGCCTGGAGCAACAGCTTCTGCTCTGGCTTTCCAGCTTTCTGCAGATACTCCTGTAACAGAGTCCCACAGGGTCCTGCAGCCTTCACCAACCCCAGGGGCTCGGGTGGTTTCCAGCAAGCAAATGGACATAAAAGTTTGTAGTTGAAGCTTGGGCTGGGAATGTGTGTGTAGCTCCTGCACAACAAAGAGCAGACAGGGTGTTCCTGTGTCACTGTGTCCCAGCCTGTCCCTGCCTGTGTCCTGCAGATGGTTTCTTCTGGTGCCTGTTGCAGGGTGTTACGAGGATGTGCAGAGCCCCACATCCTATGGAAGGTGCCCTTGAGCCCCTGTTTTTAGGCTTACTGTCTCTACAGCTCTGAAACCTGGTTCTGAAGATGACCCTGATGGGTCATGGGCCTTTCAGATATCACCCTGATGTGTCTGTGGGTGAAGGCTGTGCTGGAGGGGCTGGAGGTGCCTGTGCTGGGAGAACTGGGTTATTGCTGCAAGCAGAGCTCTCCCTATGGCATGGGAAAGAGCTCACAGCCCTGCACATCCCAGGATGACATTTTAAATCTCTCTTGCCTGGCCATGGTGGCCCCCACACCTCCCAGACCTCCCAACAACTCTCAGAGTGATGGTGTTGGTGTCTCCTACATCTCCCAGCAGTGTGCTGGACCTCTGAGTGAGGTGCTGCCTGGTTACCCCCACCCTTCTCTTGGCACAGGGATGAGACAAGGCACAAGAAAGGATCTGCCCAGGTCCCATGAGGCAGCTCAACCAACAGCAGACACAGGGGAGGGATGGAGGCACCTGGGATGGAGGGATGGAGGCACCCATCAGCCCACATGGGCTCTTAAGGAGAATTTGATGACTGCCCTCCTAGACCTTGAGTTTCTGGGTGGTGGAGCCACCCCCTTCAGCTCTTTTAAGTGTTTAGTTTTCCTTTTTTTTTTTTTTTTTCCCCTCCTCTGATTTTTATTTGTGAACCTTGTTTCGGCGATTAACCTCCGGGCTGGCGCGTCTCCTAGGGAAGATGCTCTCACTTCATTAAGAGATAATGGAAGCTGTCAGAGATTTGAAGGATTGCACTCGTGATGGGAGCGGGAGAGGGAAGAAATATATTCACAGCAAAGTTACATTTTCATGTAAATTGTTTAAAGATTTAAATGGTTTCTATTAGGAAGGGTCACTGGGGCTGTGCGAAGGGCTAAATTAGGCCTTCTGTGCAGAAGCATAATATTGTCTGTAAATGAAAAGGAAGCTGGGGTTTTTGGTGTTTTGTTTTTTTTTCACTTCCTCATTTCATCTCACATTTCCTCTCTCTGCCTCTCCAGGAGCCTTCCTCCTGCCTTTCTTTGGTTCTTAAGTCTGTCTTCTGGTCTTTTCTCTCCTACAGACTATACTTGGCAAGATTGATTTGGTCTGGCCAGCCAGCCCCAAGCTGCTATGGATGCACTCAAGTTATCATCCCCCTAAACCTCCGTTGCAAATGCAGATTGGCTGCTTTGGTTTTCAAGGCACACAGAACCCCCACAGGGAGGTAGAGACCTGGGTGACCAGTTAATTTGTTAATGACTGTCCCAAGTGGGTTGTTGGCTTGTCTGCTGACACGTTAGGTGGAGTCACCGCTCCCTTTCTCTGCTCCAGGCTGGTTGGTAATTCATTCACAAACACATCTGCATATAAATAATCACAAGGCAGTAATTTGCTGTGGTATTCACAGATGAACATGGTTTTGCACACACCATCGCCTGTCTAAATGTGATGGCACCTGTGGGGAATAGGCCTCCCCTCCCCAGATGGATGCCAGCCCTGTTCAGGAGCCAGCCTGCTACGAGGGGATGCTGCTGAATGGAGAGAAAGCAATCCACCCTTCTCTGAGAGCACTGGCATCTTGGGCATGATGATGAAACACCTTCCCATAGTCACACTCAGATGTCCCTCTGACAGGTTTGCAGGTACAATCACCTTCTCAGGGCTGTTTCGAGGCAAAATGACAATCCTACCTGTACAGACAAGCCAGCAGAGGTTCACAGGAGTGTCCCTGTGCTGTGCTCCTTCTTCAGACTTTGTGGTTTACTGCAAAGGCACAGGGGACATCTCTGGGCTAAGCCACATGTCTGCATGACATGATGACTTGATGAACTGCTGAAAGAACAGTCCTGGCTGGCCTTGAGGAGTGGAATAGCTGCAGAGCAATCAGGGGGTTTCTTTCCCAAGGAGCTGGGCAGCCATTCCCTCACTGGAGGTTGCAGCAGAGCAAGAGATGGAAACACCAATGCAGGGAGAAGTGTGTGCCTGTGTCCTACACTGGTCCCTGGTAGGGTGTCCTCATCTCTTCGGGGTGCTGTAAACCCTCCTGAGCACTGAAGCATGTTCTGTTCAGCAGAATTCATCCCCTTTCCCTTCCATCCCCATCCGTCCCCACCCCAGCTCATCCCTCCTATGCAAAACAGCAGAGATCAAATTCATGTCTCAGCTCCAGAGGCTCAGCTCCAATTATTGAAGGTGAGGAACTGATTGCTCCTCACACACAGGCATAAGGCAGCACCAGACCTTGGGAATGGGAGGTGTTTCAGGAATAGCAGAGATAAAAGGTTTTGGATGCTGATGGTTGGGAGGAAGACCTACATGAAAGGAGCAGAGGCTAAAAAACTGTGACTCGGGGGGAGAGGCTGGGCTATGTTCTGAAGGATTTTAGCAGCAAAAAACTCAAGAAGGGGAATTTCTCTGCAGAGGAGGAAAGCTGGGGGTCTGGTTCCTTCACAGAGAGCAGAGGAGCAAACTCAGTGCAGAGCAGGAGGTTTGCAGGGAGGGTGGTGTGTGGCCAGGTGCACACACGTGTGCCCAGCAGAGAAGAGGAGCAGACATAGCCTCTGTCTCTTCCTCTTTCAGGAACCAGATTGTAACAGTGCAGGGCTTTTTATCCCCCTCTTTTCTAATGCAAACCTCAAATGACTCTTCTCCCTGTCCTCTCAACTGGTTGTTCAGGCCATGGTTTCATCCCTCCCCTTTGCAGTCTACTGTCTGCTGAACTCCTGAAGGTTCTCAAGGAAGGAACTTCATCTCACCCCTTCTCTACCCGTTCTCATTTCAGTCTCTGTTGAACATCGTTGATTTGAGTCATAACAGGACTGCAAACAAGGGTTCTGCAGGGCTTTTTGCAATGACAGAATCAGTCTCCTTTCTCTAAAGGGAATATCTCCCCTGACACCTTCTGCTATCATATTTGCCTTTTTTTCAGAGCCACATTACATCAGAGATTTATTATCAGCCCATGATTGGCAAGTTCATCTCTGCCTTTCTCCCCCTCATGTGTTTCCAACAGATGAGCTCCCAGCTTGGAGCAGAAGCTCCTTTTATAGGAGATTTGTGCAATTGCTGTTCCTCAAGGTCACCTAATTTCTCCCTCAGGAGACATAGATCCCATTCAGCTTTGGGGAATCAGCAATCTTCCTAAACCCCATATGTCTCTCTGTGCCAAATCCATCAATGGAAATGCCAAGGAAAGGAGTCCCTTGGCCATTGTCTGAGGAACTCCACTTGTATTCATTGACTCCATCTCCTACACTGCAGAGACAACCCTGATGCCCACATGGATTTGATGTGCCAGGCTTTTCATGCCCAGAAGAATTGGTGCCACTTAGTGTCAGGCCACTGGATTTGGACCAATGTCCTCATGGGTCAGCTCAAGGTCTGCCAGAGAAATTTCCTTTTCATCACAGGAGTAGCAACCCTGAGTGCCTGTCTGCCAAGGGCAGCACCTCTGAAGGCAGCTTTTGCTCCTGGGAAATTTTGACTGCTGATACAGTCCCTATCTGATTTTTTCAGCTTGTTGTTTGGCTCTTATTTGCAGAGTGTGACCTTGTGTAGGGGTTGTGGCCACTGGGCGATGTGTTTGCACAGCCAACGTGGCTTGACCTCTCCTCTGTAAAAGCAGATCATATTGGACACTGTTCTCTGCTCACCTTCAAAATTGGCTGAAAATCGAAGTGCACTGTGGAGGTCAGAATAAAGGCTCTTTAGTTGTCAAAATTACTTTTGCCCCATTTCCTTAAACGTGGGTGCTGTGTTTGGTGAACTCCCAGCATATGGTTCCACTCCCAGTTTGTTACATGCAGTAAAATTCCTTGTTGCCATGTTGGTAATTTCATATGCTAAAATTCATGGCAAATAGCCTCAGCTACTGACCTGCTTTAAGATCTCCTTCCATTTAATTTAAGTGGCATCAACTTCTGATCACTGGACCCATGTTTATTTATCTAGGTCAACCTCTTCTCTAATGTCTTCACATTCACTGAAATACTACTAAAATAGCCTTGTGTCTTCCTGGATCAGTAACCATTTGGAGACAAAGTCTGTTTATTATCATGCTCAGGAGTAAGTGGTGCCTGCAATAAGCAACATTTGCTCTGCAATCTGTGCCTCGAAAATTAAAGCCTCTGTAATGACTCAGTCCCATCCTGACTGGGGAAATCTAAACTCAGGCTCCAGCCTGACCTACAAACCTGGGGCACAGTCCTTCCCCAAGATACTTTTCTTCCCATCAGCCTAACCCACCTTTGTCCTTTGGTCTACCCTTGTTAGTCTGATTCCTCTCCTTGTGTAGCAGAGGCAGGTACAGTCATTCTGTGATTCCCTTTTCTCTCTGGGGCCCTTTGTTTCTTACAGGACTCCTCAGAGATTTGTCAGGTTTCATCTGAGCATGTAACACACAAACCTCACCAGGGGGAATCGACCAGGGGGAATTTACTCTATGGAAATCATTCCTCCCATGAATATCTCAGCATCCTCCAAGCTATCTGATGGCATCAGTGTGTGGTGGACCTGTTGGATTGCATTCTCTTGGTGTGCTTGGCCAGCTGCAAGAACAACCCCTGACCAACACTCAAACCTCTCTTTTTTTGAACAGTTTGGTGCTGGCATATACATGGAATTCCTGTGGGCTCCTGCCATGCTTACTGGCCCTAAGTAAAGCACCATCAACAGCTTTTCACTTTTATCTTACAGATACCTGCCAGTTTGCAAGGTCGTGCAGGTCTGTGTTTTTTGGTCATCTGCCAGTTTTCTGATGTCCCTCTTTCCTCTGAGGAGTGTCCTGTCCCACTTCAGGCTTGGAACCATTGCAGGCTCCACTGTCTTTACCTCTTTTCTGCTGAGATGGCTTTCACTTACCCTGTTGCTGACAGATCCCTGTTGTTCTGAGGGTTGGGATCTGTTCTTGTTGTGAACAGTTTATTTTAGGAACACATCTAAGAGTGATCCCTATGCCAAACCCCCCCTGAATCCTGTTCTGTTTGTTACCATTTTCTTTGTGGAGCATTTCTTCTCGTTGTCACCACTTTCCAGCCTCCAGACTTTAGCAGTGAAAATCTCTGAAATTCTCTCTCACATGGATCTCTTGTTTGCTTTCCTCTCTCCCTTTCCTATTTTTTGTTTGTCCATGTACTGTTTGATACTTGCTCTGCCACAGCCTCTACTCAGGACTTTTTTCAATGCCTTTTTCTAGGATGCTTGGGGTGTCAGGATAGGAGATGGTGTGGAAAAGGATGTTTTTCTCTGTTTCTAGCATGCTGAGTGAAAGGGATGGAGCTGGATGGCCGTGCCTGTCCAAAGTGCCAGTCTACTGGACCAGCAGGCTGCCATGGCACCCAGAAGAGTGGAAGGGATACCCAGGGTAGGCAACATCATCCCATTCCTTCCTCACATTTCACCCACCCTCAGCTGTCAGTCACTCTGAGCTCACACCATGTCACCACTGACCTCCTGATAATGTGAGGAAGCCAATCAACTTATATTTTATTCAGAAACAGGTTTGGGTTTTGTGGGTTTTTTGTTGTTTTTTTTTTATCTCAGAGGCAGTTCATGCTTCATTCCTGGGGGTGCTGCCAGCCTTTCATGTCCTTGCTCAGCACTAGTGCCAGGCAGCTCCTTCAGCTCTGAGCTTGAGTCTTGAGGGTGCAGATCTCCAAGGGCCACATCCTGCATGGCCTCCCCACTGAGCTTCCGAAACACGGGCAGCCTTTGCCTGGAGCAGGGAAATGGCCCCAACACTTGGCTTGGGTCTGGAAGTTCCCCATCTGCAAGTGCAACGTCTAGCACGACCTCCTCATACAGTTGCTGAAACAAGAGACTTTTCTTTGAGGCAAGGAAGTGTCTTGAACTCTTTGTCTTGCTCCTCCCGGTGCATGGGGGAGGTGAAAAAGGTGGGGAGGTTCTCAGGACATGGAGCCAGCAGTTTGCTGCTCTTCTGGGGTTGTGTTTTACCTTGGGTTTGCAGGAGGCAGAGCTTATGTAGGGTGTATAAGGACCTGCAACATCTGGGATGTAAGATGCAAGGATGTTCTTGCAGCCGTCGAGGAACTTGTACTTGAAGACCCTGGAGGTCTGGGAGAGGCTTCTGGCTTCCCTCTGACAAGCTGGTGCCAGCATGGTTGCTGACCTCTGCTGCAGACAAACCCCATGATTAGCAAGGTGATGGGCTGGTCAGGAGTTCTCTAAAAAAAAAAAAACGTTTTACTCCCACCAAAAGTCTCAATTTCCTGAACCCTCTTTCCCCCTCTCTGCTCCGAATAGATCGACTTTGACAAAATTTCTCTCAAGAACAGTAACATCACTCAGCATAGGCTTTCATGTCAAAATCAGAAGTAATTACCCTCCAAAAATCAAGACTTTGCTGTGTTTGTCATAGAGAAGAGGCTTGAATCTTGAGTTCCAGTTCATAGATGACTACAGTTACCACCAGCCTGGGTGTGGGAGTGTGTTGTCAGAAACAGACAAGTTGCCTCCATCATTCTTGGAGTCTCTCCCCTTTATAGGAATGAATAACCACTGAATTGGTTTAGAATCTGAAACTGCATCTTCAGGGAAAGGCTGACCCTGTGAGCTCTCAAGCAGCCTTCTGTGTTCTTCCATCATGACCCCCTGAATATATAAGCTCTTTCCCAGGTTTTATATATTGTTTGGTAATACAGATTTTTTTTTTGGGGGGGGGGAGGAATAACACACAATGGATGAGGCCTTCTCTATGCTTTGATACCTGGCAGAAACCTACAGAGTTGACAGAGAGAGAAGGCAACCAACCCAATTCATGGATAATTCATCTCATGCATAACTCATGCCCACACGTTTCATGGATAATTTAGGATGAGGTCTTACAGGATGAGAATCTGACATGGAAGTGAAGGGCCTGTTATGAACAAAGCTGAAGGGCAACTGTAGCTGTGGGATGGAGAGTTTCTGAATGTGGCAACATCCCAAAGGGTGGGAGAGCAGAAAATGGTGCTGTTCCTCAAATGCTCTTCTCTCCCAACCTGGCCAAACTCAAACTCTCCTCTGGCTCTGAAAATGGCCAAAATTGGATCAATTAAAGGAGATGGTAGCATCCCAACTCCATTGTGTAAAAGCTGGAGGTCTACTACCCTGGTATAGGAGAGGGATAATCCTGCAGATTCTCCCTCAGACTTCAGCACCACCTGGGATATTACCTTAACCCCAAACACAAACCAGAATGGGATGGTTGATATTTTTCCCTTGGTGAGAGTGCAGCAGAATTTCATGCAGTGAAGGAAGAAACCTGTGCTCTAACTTTGGCTTGGTATCATCCTTAAAGCACCCATGAAGAACAGGCAGCACCCAACTGGACTCCAGCTCCTTGGATTCATAGGCAGCTGGATCTTAAAGCTCAACTCACAGGCATCAAACATTTAAACAGACCAGTCAAAGGCTGAATTATTAAAACCACCCTACATGAAACTTCTCAGCAAGAAGATGAGCACTCTCCTTCCCCTGTTCTTTGTCTCTGTGGGATGTCAGAAATGCTAAGGCTCATTCTGCCTTCTCCATCCCCCTTGAGATACTTGGAACAACTGAAGCACTCCCAGCTGCCAAGAAACGTTGAATATTTATGAATCCCTTTAATCACAGAGGCAGGGACCATTCCATCCAGCCTAGTTTGGCATGCCTTTGGTCTTGCCTCCTCCAGAGGATCAGAACTTGCTCCCAGAAGGCTTTTTCACCACTATGGAACCAATCAACAGTCTGCCCAGTTCAGGTATGAAACCACAGCAGTATCTTCAGGGTCAGAGAGGCTTCATACCTGATCATGCACCTCCTTTTAGGGGAAGAAATACAGATTAAATTGCCTCAGGGTGTGCCTCCACAGCTTCAGCAGATCATAGAATCATGGAATCATTTTGGTTGGCAAAGACATTGAAGACCAACTGTTAACTCAGCACTACCAAGTCCCCCACCAAACCATGTCCCTCAGCACCACATCTCCCCAGCTTTGAAATCCCTCCAGGGATGGGGACTCCACCACTTCCTGGCCAGCCTGGGCCAGGCTCTGACAACCCTTCTGGGGAAGAAATTGTTCTTAATATCCAATCTAAGCCTCCCCTGGCACAACATTTCCTTTTGCCTCTGGAAGGCTGTGGGAAGGCTCTGATCTGTTGAACAACTCTTCAGGTGTGCTGTGAGGGATTTCATTGCTCACCAGCATGGGCACAAACCCAAGATCTTCTCAACCCAAAATACAGCTAAGAAAAGCTTACAGTGAAAGTAATTCTGATCAAGTAGCAACCTGGAAAACTCTCAGCAAGGAATCTGTGCAGAGGGAAGCTGAGATGGGTCAGTGGAGGCTGCTTTGCATTAGTCAGCAATCCCACAGCTCTGAGGCCATCTGGTTTTAGAGAGACTTCTCTGCTCTTGGCATCAGCCTCCCTAGACCTAGCAGGAGTAGAAAAACTGCTCAGATGTTTCTTTAACATTTGATGTTCTTGGAAGACTCACCAATATCCTCGATACTTTTCAGGTCCTGCTCTTCCTTCAGGAGCTTCTTGAAGGAACTACAAGGAGCTCTGCAAGGTGCTAGATACCACCCACCCTGGCTTTGAGGTTCTGCCAATCATTGCCATGACGAGTTCTGCCCTTGTCAGGCAAGCAGAATCCTGAGTTCAGTGTCACAAGTTCTGGAATCTTGGGGGACTCTGGGTTCTTAAGTTCCCCCGAGCAGAGTTTGCACTTCTTTTGATAGCTCTGCAGGGAGCAAAGTTCTCTTTGAGGACTTCACATCTTGTGGTAATGCTTCTACCAAGCTGAGAGAAAATAAATCTGGTATCTCCTGTCCTGTCAGAGCTACACAGCTCTCCAGGCTTGCTGAAGGTACAGCAGAGCCTGGGACACTGCTGTAGGGCTCAGCCTTCCTCTCCTGAAACATTTTTTTCAGCTGTTTAACAGCTTGCTGCATTAAAACCCATGACTGAGTTGAAGTCATTCTTGTAAAGAAAAGGGTTGCAGGATTTTTAGCGCTCTGGGAATTGGGAGCAACACTGCTTTGTAAATTAGATCTATTAAATACTTAGTGATATCAAAATTTCATGCAGTACTTTTCTTCAAAGAAGTCGGAGGTGGCTCTGTTCCTCAAGCAGTTTTCCCTTAGACTGACCTGGCCTTTCAGAATCCCCTAGCAAGCCATGTTTGATCCCAAGTTAATTCCTAATGAGATTTCCTACTTCCCCAAGGCTTTCTACTGACATTTACAAAAAGACAGTCCAGACCAGAGCTTTTTATCCAGACACTTCTCAGCTTTGAAGAAGTTTCTGCAATACCAAGCATTGTTGATCTCATGTCTTTTTCTGACAGCTCGGAACTCAGTAGTTCTGGTCCTTGGCAACCACGAGCCTGGATCTGAGGGAGATGGTTCATTCCTGCAGGGGGTTCATTCCCCCATGGCTGCAGGTATTTTATTGAGGAGGAGGCTGAGATGGACCCGCTGAGTTTTGGCTTTGTGCAGTGCTTGGTGACTACAGACCTCCAGCTGGGGCTGGCAGGCACTGGAATAACCAAATAACAATGTGAAATGGTAACCTTGCAATCAGCAATAAATGAGCCAATGATCCTCTGAATGGGAGTGCTTCTGGTGGTGCTTGCTGGTATTATCAGTTCATCCCAGCTTGGCTTCAGGCCACCTTTAGCTGCAGCTTTCACGTGGAATGGCACACAAATCACCCAAGCCCACCCAGCTCCTCTGGGATGGAGCTTTAGGAAATATTGAGCAATGCACAAGAGATTTCTGAGACAGGCAGCCCAGATGCTGGCCTGCTGGAGATTCAGCTTCAAAATCTCTCCAAACTGGAGATGGGCCTAGGGGAGAATCCCTCCCACCTGGAGCTTATCTCACCCATGCCAAGCGTGGGGAACCCACACACCTAAGCCTGACCTGACAAACAGAGCCCTTCTCTTCCAGTCCCATCAGTTCATTATGATGGGACTTTTATTCATCTGCATGTGTTTGTCTTGTTTATTCCTGCCATGCATTGATACAACAGGTCATATGTCTGGAAGAGGCTGCCAAAGATAATATACAACCTGTCAGAGCAACAAGATCATCAGAAGGAAAACTGAAGAGATAATAAACCGGCAGGAAAGCTGAAGAGTGAGAAACAAAGAGGAACAGAGAAGAAGTGACAATGTTATCTTTGTTTAACGCTCCTTTGAGTCACCATGAGTTATTTAAGATATTCAAATGCCAGCTCCCAGCCCTGTCAAATTAAGAGATCCAAGGGGTGGTGGTTTCTTTTTTTTTTTTCCATTGCCAAACAAGTTGCTTTGATCCAAAGGGAGAAGAAGCTTCCATGAATGATGGATATATTTCCTTGCAGCTTGCTCTGGAGGCTGGGAGAGGCAGTTTGTCATAGCACAGGGCCATATGATAGCACATGGGCATTTTTCTGGGTAAGAATGGTTCTGGGGTGACTGGTCCACAGATGTCCTATACAAGGACAGTATGAGGAGGACTGGAGGACTCCAGGACCCTGGAGATAAAACACCAGATCATTCCCATGGCTGGAAACCAGGTGCTGCATGGACGGGGCATGGGGCTAGGAGCAGCCCAGGATACCTGCCCTGTGGAGAGGGGTTGTCAAATGGAGTAAAATAGCACAAATCACTCCAGCAGTTGTCCAAGGAGAATGAATGTAGGGTGACCACAGGCATCCAGAAGAGATGGAGCTGTGGGAGCTGAGTAGGCATCCAAGATGTTTTCATAAAGAGCATCAAACCTGACCCCTGGCCCCTTTGGATACCTGGACCAGGCAACACCTCTGAGTCCTTCTTTTTGCTATCCCACTTCTCCTTCACTCCCAAAAGCAGATCTCAAAGTCAAGTGGAGAGACCCAGGAACAATCTGTCCTGCTGCCAGGCAAGGCTGCTGGGTGTGTGTTTGGGGAAGCACCTCTTCCCTCTGCCTTTTGCTCTTGTCAATTAACCCAGGGTCCAGGAGAGTAGCAAGAACATTAATTTACCAAATGGGCTCAAAATAGTCAAGACAGGCTTTCCTGAGAGCTTTGCAGAGAGAGAGGAGGCACCTGGCAGGGAGAATTGGTGAGGAGGGAAGAAAGGAAACACAACTGGCTGCAGGCTGCCCTGGCTTTGTGTTTAGAGCAGAGGGCAAAAAGGGTGAGAGGAGGAATGGAGAGCTCAGGCTGGGTGACTTCTCTCCTTGCAGAGGGGCAGCTCTGCAGAGCACATTGGATGGGCCTTGGAGCATCACCTGCCCCCTGAGCCCCCCAAGCAAGCCAGAGGCCTGCAAACTGGTCAGGCGTGGGATTAAATAAATTAATGATCCGAGGAAAGTGGATAGAAACTGTCCTCTTGATGGTAAAAAAACCCCAAACAAACAAACAAGCAAACAACACAAGAATTAAGAATTCATGGCAGGGGTCAAAGGCTGCCAGTCCCTTTGGAATCCAGGCTGAAATCTCCATGGGGTCCCTCATCTCCAGGAGGCAGCACGTTCACTGCCAGCATGAAGGAGCAGGAAAAAAAATTATCACAACCAAATAATTAGCAGCACAGCAGCCCTGTGGGCTGCATAGACAGATAATATTGCAAAAGCTGTTAAGCAGCAGATTTGAGCATTTTCAGGGCTTTTCTGCTGAAGCCAAAAAGCGTGGGGGAAGATGTGAGGCATCGGATGGGGGAACTGGGTCAGCCCTGCTGCTGTGTCCACTGGGGGACTTTTCTGGCTAGGAAGTAAATACCAACTGAGGGGTGTGTGTGCCATGTTTTCAGATTTGTCTGTATTTGTAATTCACCATCATTCTCACGACTTAGTTAAACCTATCTTGGTTTTTTTTTCTTCCAACCTTAAAGTCTCTCTCCTTTATTCCCTTTTTTATCTTCCGCTGGGAGAGTGGTGGGGGGAATAACAGAAAGCATCTGTCACCCTGTTGTTGGCTAAAACTGACAGCCTCTTCTTCAAAAGCTCTGATAATGGGGGCTAAAACCCCTCCTGGTCCCCACAGCCACCTGTGCCAGCATTGCTCTGAGCAGGTTTCCCTCTGCTGATTTGTGCAAATCCCTTTGGATCCTGAGCCACCAAATAACAGAGCCACCAAGCAGCACCTCTTCCGAGGGCAGAACGAGATGTGAGAGCTGAACTGTCCTGCCCAGAGAGAGGATGTTATTGATGGCAGGAGAAGCCCTTTTGACTTGTCCCCAGCATGGCTCAGTGTGGTGTCAGCTGTCCTTACCTGCTTGGCTGATGGGGTTAATGGGGTCTGCCTGCATGGACACTGATTTGCACCACGGCCACCTGCATGCCAGAGCTCTGAGCTCCCTCCCATCCCATTTTACACACACTATCAAACATCTGCTTGGACATAATGACTCTGTCTGGGGACACATTTGAGGTGGTGACCTCGGGCAGGAAGGCACCAGAGCCCATCACCAATCTGCTAGCCCAGCTGCCAGCCATGTCTGTGGGCCACCACGGGCACAGCAGGGCCAGCCCAAGCCTTCCTCCTGCCCCACACCAGGCTCCATCCCAGAGCCAGTGCTGCAGACACCATCAATAGGAGCCAGGAGCTGCCAGGGAGGGCTTTGGAAAAGGGATTGGAGACCTCAGTGCTCTTGCCTAGCAAAGCCCCAACCTTGTGGATAGTGAAAAAAACCCAAACATAAAAACTGTGATGTCCCCATCTTGTATTTTATGTGTTTATTTTATTTTATGTGTTTGTTTTCAAGAGGATTACCAATAAATTTAATTTCAATACGGTTAATCCCCATATATATTTACTGAGGGCAATTAGCTGGCATTTATATTAAATATGCACAATGGAGAGTTGAGTATGCAGTTTATATAGTATAATTAGATATATATACACGTATAAATAGATGCATAACTCTGTCTGCAGAGTGTATCAGTGAGGAAGGACCAGGGTAATGTGCCGTGACAATATTTATCTCAGACCACATTTATACTCTGATAGGCTCAGAAGTTCAGCAGGGCCCTACAGGAGCAGTTCTGGGAGCAGCCACAAGCAGAGTGTCTGGGGCTCTGAGGCAGGCAGGCAGCCAGGTGCAATTGCCAGGGCACTTCTGGGGGGGAACAAAAAGGTTTGGGGACCTGGGGAGACAACAGCAAGGAAACACTGAGTAGTGAGCCCAGCCCTGGGGGAAGGAGCTGCTAACCCAAAGCAGAGACTCCAGAGCTGCCCTGGAGCAAAGGGCACAGGAGGTGGTTTGGAAGCATTTCCTCACTTTGTTGCAGTCTTTCTGTGCATTTGTGGAGTGGATACACACAAGTCCTGTGTGAGCAGTGGAGGCAGCACAGCATGGAGGTGCTGGGGCATTGCCTCGCTGCAGCATCAGCCCCGTGCAGTGAGCAGAAGAAGTAAATTCCCTTGGGCACCAGGACAGGGTTGCCCAAGCCCCAGTCTGGGTCCAGGTGTGGGAGCAGATGGAGGGAAAGCCAAGCTCTGAAACTTGGAGGTTGCCAATCTTCCTTGGCTTTATTTCTCCAGTATTTTTTTTCCTGGGGTGAAACTCTTCCTTGTTCCAGCTGGAGTCTCACTGGTTGGGAAACAGCAGTGAGGAACTGACTGGATGGTTTCCCATTCCAACCTGGCAGCTGCATTATTTTTGGAGGGCCCAGCAGCATTCCCAGAGCAGAGGGGATGAGGCAGACCTGGCACCACCATCCTGCAGCTCGTGGCTCCTCTGGAAGCCCAGAACAGCTGAGAGGGGCAGCTGTGTGAAAGGACTGGAGAGATTTTCCTTTATTCCCCACTCCTCCTGAAGAAGTTCCATGTGAGCTGGAGTCAGCCACCATCTCTAGACCTCGTTCCACCAGGAAGGACTTGGAAGTTGGTTGGAGACACAGATTTTTAGACCCAGAAAAGTCTGAGTGCTGTGGAAAATTTCACACACCTCCCCTGGCGTTAAGGCAGGGTACAAGTGTTTGACCAATGTGTCTCTTCCGGAAGAGCCTTGCACTTTGCAGACTTGCAGTAGCATGCAAGATTTCTAAATTAGTAGTTTATCACTAACAGTAGTAAAAAACAACACTTCCCTGTTCATCCTATCCAGCAGTCATCCCCACTCCTGCTGGAGCTGCACATCTGAGCTCTGGGAGCTGCTCCTGCCTTTGCCTTCAACTCCATCATCCCAAACCCCTGTGAGAGCAAAGAGGTTCTGCATCCCCTCTTTCTGCATCCAAAAGCTGTAGCCCCTCCTCAGGTGGACCATCCCAGAGCTCAGTGCATGGCTGAGTCAGTCCCAGTTTGAAACCTTTATTTGCTTTTTAAAAAAACCAGTTAAGTTCCTTGCATGCCTTCTACCTGTTCCCACATGGCTGCCCCCAGCCTGGTGTTTAATCACACACAACTTTCACTCTGGGTTGCACAGAGTTCAAACCCTGCCTGCAGCTAAATGTTGTGTGAAGCTGTGCTGCCTTTGGAAGACTCAAAGTCTTCATCATCTCTCCTTACCTATGGGCTTGGCCCAAAACCAAAGGGCTGGCTGAATTCTTGGAGCACACTTCCTTTTGCCTCCCCTCAGCTCATGTCCTGCTCCTCCAGGGTAAAGTAAGCCACACAACCATGTGATGAAACCTTCCTCTCACTTCAAGTACTGTTCAGGGAATTTGATTCCCAACTGCTATTCATGGCTATTGATTTCTGCACTTCTTATTACTGTGGTAAGTGACCTGTAACCAGAGCAGCAACTGGCAGCTTTATCAATCTCTTTCAGATAATTAGTAACCCAGGAAGTTGGAGGAGGAAGTAAATGGTGTGGTTGAGGAAAGTTTGCTTACCTCCCAAAAACACTCCCAGGGCCAGGAGGAGAAGCAATGAAAACCTCTATTGCATCATGGCCAGCCAGGAGCTATCAGCCTGGGATGCAGCTCCCAGTGTCTGGGTCAGGATTTGGGCAGTGGAGGGGACAACATCTGTCTGGGACTCTTGTCCCATCAGGAGCAGATGTCAGCAGCTCCTGGCTTACAAAGTCTCCATGTCTTGGGTGAACTCACCCTGTAATGAAAAGCCCCGTGCACAGGCAGCCAGCCCAGGCATGGAAGGGTTGGATGAATGGAGCAAGCACCAACATCTGCATGGCCATCAGAGGGTCCTGACACAACAGCACTCATTCAGGCAGAGCCTGTGCATCATTCCCTGGAGACCAAACCAGCCCCATGCCCAGGCCAGGGATGGTGGGTGCACTCAGGGCTAGAGGGATAATCATCTTTTTGGCATCTTTCTTATGGAAATGTTGCCTGCAATTAACTCCTGCCAGGGGAGCCAGCCAGGTTGTGTCCCTAGTTCAGACCTGGGCAGATCAACCCTCAGAGTGGGACTGGGTGCAGGAGTTTCCTGGGATCATCCAAGGGGCTGCTGATGAATGAGTGCCTGGGCTTCCTCGCATTGTTCTCACACTATTTGTTGTGAAAATGCTGTCAGCAAACTCAGCAATCTGAAGATGATTAAATGAACCAGTCCTGCTAGAATAAACACAGACCTTTTCAGGTTATCTGCAGGGATGCTGAAAGCCCTGGTGCTGCCCCTGCATCCTTCTGTGTTGCCACTGCCCCTGCTCATTAGAGCCGAGGACAAAATTATTTCAAGGGTCCAGAGGGTGAGAGTTAAAAAATGAGAATTAAACTCACATCTCCTCAAGGCTGGGACAGGGCCTTACCCCCAAATAATCACTTTGCTGCTCCTTGCTGACCTCTTTCCCATTCAAATAGCTTTTCAGTGGAAGGCTAATTCATTCTCACAGCTAAAAATGCTCATTGCTGTGAGAAAGTGTTCTGGGCGTGAATCCTTTTTGCAGCAAATAGCAGCATTAACAGGTTCATTTTCTCCCAGCAATGCTATCAAAGTCTCTTTAAGCTGCTTCCAGAGCATGCCAGAGATGCACTAAACCAATCCTGCAAAATGGGTGGGAGATGTGATTGCAGTCAGACCTCCCACCTCAGCCTCAAAACCCGACTCAACCCCATGCTGAGCAGCATCCCTGCCTGCAGGAGTCTGTGTTCCCTCCCGAGGTGTCCCGAGAGCATGTCCTAGAAGGCTCCATTCCTAAGGAAATGTGCAGGAAATACAAGGTCAGGCTGGATGGGGCTCTGAGCAGCCTGGTCTAGTTGAAGATGTCCCTGCTCATGGCAGGGGTAGGACTAGCTGGCTTTTAAAGGCCCCTTCACACCCAAACCATGGCTATGAAATTTCTGCTCATCTGCAGGGGACCATGCAGAACTGTTTGAGAGTGGAGTGGTTTCCCTGCATCTTAAAGCTTCATGTCCCCCTGCACCATCTGGCTTAATTTTCTGAGTTCTCTGGACATCGTGGTTTGTCTAAATTCATTTGTCACCTACTGTGGATTTGTCTGACTTGTCCCACATGTCCCAGGCAGAGCAGCCCTTTCCTGCTCTGTATCAACTCTATGTCCTGCCTCCATATCTCCAATCCCTGGGAGGAGGCCAGGTGTAAGGCTTTATGTCCTGGAGTTTTCCCAGAGAGTGAAGGAATCAGGAAGTTAAAGCTCTGAAATCACCGTGTGGATCATTGCCAAACCTGGGAAGGAAACAGGAGCTGTTGATGCTCTGCTTTATCCATCAAGCAACGTGCAGCTCACTGCTGGCCTTACAGGCACCATGGTGCAGGCTGGCAGGTGCAGTGCTCCAGCTCAGTTAGTTTAGGATCCACATTATACGCTTGATTTGGGACAAATTCCATCTCCTTATCAGCCTTCTTGTCCAAAGGGGACATTTTTTCCAGGGGCGTGGTGACTTTTGTGCAATGCCAAGCACCAGCCTCAGCCCTTCAGGGTGCTGTGTTAGAGGTTTCTTCTGACTCTGGAAGAAGCATGGGGTTGGAGCTCAGTCTGACAGTCAGGTTTTTTGAGGCAAGAGGGCATCCAGCATTTCACTGAAAGCAGCTGCAGCCACTAGGCTGTGGATTCACAGAGCCCAAGGATGTGCTGAACACAAGAGCTGGCTCTGAGCAAATGCTCTCCAAAGGTCACCAGCAATGCTCCCTTTGCAGAAAAGCCCACATGCCTTCCCCATGACAACCTCTTACATGTTTCCAAGGAAAACAATATTGCTCTTTTTTTCTTTATTATTTACTTTAAGCCTGAATTGCCTCTTGCACACAGCAAAGCTTCTGCTTTATAAATCCAAATTATGAGGTTTTGGGGTTTTGTGAATTAATCCCTTTGTGGCCTTGAACTGATTTTTTGACCCCATGGTGCTCTGCCAGTGCAGACTGAGGAACGCTGGCTGAGTTTCCTTGGCAATGGGGAAAACAGAACCACTGGGACCAGATAATCCTCCTCTTGCTCCAATTTCTTATCACACAGATACAAACCTGGAGTAACATGGCAAGGAAGTAGGCACCGGGATCCTACAGCTGTAGAGAAAAAGAGTAAAAGAAGGTGGAGATCCCACCTCTGGAAAGGGATAGTACCCCGAGACCTTCCAGGGAACCCTGGAAATGATTGTGTTTTGCCATGACAATGGTTTCTTTCATCCTTCTCTTGGCCTCTGCACTCCTCAGGACCTGGCTTCTTTGCTCTGCTCCTCTCAGAAAGGCACCCAAATATTAGGTATATGTCCCCAGGCTGTTCTTGCTAAGCAATCTGTTCACTTGATAAATGGCTCTGCCCCTGTCCTTCCTCCAAGGTGACTGAGATACCACTGCCCAACAAGGTCCCAGACCAGGCAGGAAATTCTGGGTAACTCACCATGACCACAAAAAGGCAAGATCCAAGCCAGAGAGCCAGAGTCACAGCAGGAAGACTGAAAGGGAGTTGGTTGAAGATGTCACTCTCTTCAGCAGCATCCACCTGTCAGGAAAGCAGCTCTGAAGCAGAGGACAGGAGCTTGAGCACTGCACCAGCCTGGTTGGAGCATGGCTCCTGGGGACAGGGGGACATTTAATTGCCTCTCACCTTAGGGGGAACCCAACTCCAGAGCATGCTAAGGAAGGAGGTAAACTAGACACCCAGGTCTTATTCCTGGCTGCATCCCACACCCCCTCAACTAACTTGGGCAAGCTGCTCACACTCTTCTAGCAGTAAAGTAGCATTAGCATTGCTGTCCTACTTTGCAGTGATGTTTTGAAGACAAATTTGTGTTTCCCTGGGGAGAGGAACTAGAGCAAAACCTGTTCACCAGCCAAACCAGGGTTTAGCTACCCGGCTTGGAAGTGGCATGCTAAGGAGCCTGAAACTGCTGGCTACTGGGAGAAGCTTGCTTTTTCTTTCTTCCACCTTTTTTTCCCACAGAGGAAAAACTATCAAGATAAATTCGTGGATATAAAATCAAAAAGATCTCTGATAACCTCTTTGACTGTTAAGTAAAATAACGATAATAAGGAGCACTGTGGTTTCACTCATCTCAGATGATTAAAAAAAAAAAAAAAAAGAAGAAGAAAAGTCAGTTCAATTTTTTTTCACTTGCCAGCAGATAAGAGTCTGACCCAGATCAGCAGAGCTCAGCTTCCTCTGCTGCTTTGATTTTCTTGTGGGAGGCTTAGTTGTGGCTGTCAGACCCCAAACTCCGAGGCTCCAAGCCACAAGCAGAGCTCCCAGTTGCTTGCACATCCTGGTGGGTGCTGGGCTGGGAGGGGTGGGGGGCTCTGGATCAGTTTCTCCACCAGGAGCACCACACTTTGCTCTCCAGCTTTCGATGCAGTTGAATTTTCTGCTAATCTGCCCATCAAGCTCACTGTGAGAGCTGCTGGTTTCTGAACGCACAATCTGGCAATTTATTCAGGTGACTAAATAACAGGGAGGGAAAAAAATATAAATACCCTGCTCCAAATTGTGAGCACTGAGCCCTTGGGAACTGCAGCCCCAGGTATAGAGAAACAGCAAATAAATGCTGTGGAGAGGAGGATGTTTGTGCTGTCCCTCCTGCAGCCATAATGCCTTTATGTTAATTATATTTAGAGGTAATTTCTGTCAAGCCTTAGAGTTTAGTATTAGGCAAAGTTCCTTTTGTCACTTTTCTCCCTGTTTTTCTTTGCACCACTTTGAAACGAGCAAGTTAGATGGAATGGGCTAAAGTAATGCCATCTGATTGGATAATGAATAAAGATTAATGAATTTGGGGGGACCTAAATGATTACATGGTAATTGCTTTAATAATATAAAATTATTTTCTGCTACAAACTATGATTAATGACACCATCTGAGCATTTGAGTTGCTTTCCTTGTTTTTTGCAAGTTCAATGATTAAATAACTGATGTCATAGTTTACTCTTAATTTTTCTATAGGCAGCAATCATCAGCTAATTGATCCAGACACAAGGGTTGAGCAAACCTATGGTTTAATATATCAAAACTCGTAGTCACTTCTTGACTTCTCAGCAGCAAAATGAAAAGGAGCATTATCTTCTTTTCCACATCATTGCCTTGTTCATTCGTTATATTTTAAAGGTAGTGGGTTGTTGGTGTGATGTGCAGTTGTCCTCACAGAGCCCTGGGCCATGTGTTTGGCACAGAGCTGGAAGCTGATACTAGGTTGAGATGGAGAATGACTGAGTAGCATCCCACCTCAGAGCCTGGGGGCCAAGGAAGGAAACAAGGAAGAAGGGATTTCCCCTTCCTTCCCCCTCCCCC